>VWZT01005632.1:124428-192673 GCA_013397055.1 Pachycephala philippinensis | reverse complement strand
CGGCCCGCGGCGGGGGGGCCGGCACTCGCCACCGAGTACCCGGCGCTGGTGCGGCTGAGGGCGCTGGGCGGGCGCGGCGAGGCGCGGGCGACGCTGGCGGCGCTGCGGGACGGGGCCGTGCAGAGGGTGCGGTGCGTCCAGACGGGGCCCGGGGCCAGCGCCGGGGACTGCGTGACGGTGCGGGAGGAGGTGGTGGCCCACCGGAGCCGCCCGCATCTCTACCTGCAACGCATCCGCATCACCAACCCCACCGAACGGGTGGCCGCCTTCGAGGCCTCGGCCCCCGCCGCCGCCTCCGCGCTGGGCGGGCGCTTCGCCACCAGCCTGGAGAAGGTGGAGGAGCGGCAGTTCCTGCTCTCCTCCGGCCGCCTGCTGCTGGCCGGCAGCCCCAAGATGGTTCTGGTGGTGGTGGCTGCCAAGAAACTCGTGAGCCGGGTGCAGGTTGTGCCCAAGTCGCACTTTGACGAAACTGTGCTGTCCGTGGTGTACACCTCGGAGCCCATCGAGGTCTCCAGGCTGGAAGAGACCTTCAGCAAGCTGAGGGAACTAGCCAAGAAAGAGATGCTGGAAGTGATGCAGATGGGGGTGGAAGATCTTTTCCAGGAGCACCAGCAGACCTGGTCTGACTTGTTCATTTCGGGTAGGTAAAGTGATGCTCAGCTTCCATGGGGTTGCTCTAGAAGGTGGCTGAAAGCTCAGTTTCCTGGTTGCTGTAAGGTGTCCAGAAGCTCTGGTCTTCCTTATGGGTTGTGGGATAGTAAAACAGTGTTCCTGGTTTGGAACCCAGCTTGCCTTACAAAGTGGAGTACATCTGGCTATGTATAGAAGATGATAGAAGAACATTTATAATCATGATTCTGTGTGTGCTGCTTTCTGTGGCTTCAGGAACTTCACTGATTTGCCCTGCATGTCAGTTGGAAATAAAGTTGACCTTTGGTGATAGCATAAAAGACAGATTCTGCATGGAAGTTAAGGGCTGTCCTACAAAAATGCTTTTTGTTAAGATTTTAATGTCTTACATAAAAAAACAGCTGCCCAAATAATGTAGAGCTTGCTATGTTTTAAAAAGTTTATGTTCTTTTGACAGATCATTCTTGCAGAATCATGATGACAGCCCTGCAAGGCATCTGTATATTAAACTAGCTTTGTCTTTAGTGGGAGCTTGGCTTCCAAACTCCCAAGTAGCAGAGAGAGCATCTTCTTAGACAAACACAAGAAAACATTTCACTTCCGTGTTTTATGGACAAAGGTCTCTTAGATGTTATAAAGAACACCTGCGTATTGAACATCAACGGGCACGTTTGATGTTCTTTCCCTCCTAGTTAATGTCTGACTATTGGTTGTTTTCTTTTCCTACAGGGATTGAAATGAGAAAGATCACAGATGCACATACCCCATCCAGTGAGACTGTAAACATGACCCTCTACTACGTGCTGTCAACTGTGCCAGCCCCCCTACTCGACCCACTCATCGGTGGTGAGGACAGGGAGAAGATTGAAGCAAGCCTGAACTATGCTGACCATTGCTTCAGCGGCCACGCGACCATGCACGCCGAGAACCTGTGGCCACCAAAGCTGACCAGTGTCACCCAGATCCTGCAGCTCTCAGACCTGTGGAAGCTGACTCTCCAGAAACGGGGATGCAAGGGTCTCGTGACAGCTGGAGTCCATGGACTCATGCAGGGAATGGTGCTTAGTTTTGGGGGTCTGCAGTTCACGGAAAACCATCTTCAGTTTCAGGCTGACCCTGACGTACTTCATAACAGCTATTCCTTACGTGGGATCCATTACAATAAGGACTTGATCAATTTAGCTGTTCTCCTGGATGCTGAAGGAAAGCCCTTCTTGCATGTGTCTGTGAAATTCCAGGACAAGCCTGTCAGACTGTATGCGTGCGAGGCAGGCTGTATGAACGAGCCCGTGGAGCTCACCTCAGAGGCACGAGGTCACACCTTCCCTGTCATGGTGACTCAACCCATCACACCACTGCTTTATATATCAACAGATTTGGTCCACTTGCAGGACCTGAGACACACACTCCACCTAAAAGCTATTCTGGCTCATGAGGAACACATGGCCAAGCAATACCCAGGCTTACCCTTCCTGTTTTGGTTCAGTGTGGCCTCCTTAATTACTTTGTTTCACTTGTTTCTGTTCAAACTTATCTACAACGAATATTGTGGGCCGGGAGCCAAGCCACTCTTCAGGAGTAAGGTATAAGGCTGCTGCTTTTGGCTGATGTCCACTGAGTGTTGTCAGCCTTATGTTGTGTCAGCTGTGCCTGGGCAGACTCTGTCTTGGACTGTGATGATTTTCAGTCTCTCTTGCAACAAGCGATCTGTGATCTCTTCTTGCAAGAAGGAGGATTAGGGCAGGGACTGGAGCAGTAGGGCTCACAATCATTAGAAAACATAAATTCATTGTCTGTCCTTAGACAGTTGTGAGGCTGCAGGTGGAGGCAGACACAGCTTTCTGTACTTTTTCCATACATCAGTGTAGGACATTGCTTGTTTCTAGGCCAACAGTTGCAGTTGTGTCATGAGATGATGTTTCTTGTTATTCAGTACCAGAAAGCATGTGAGACAGCTGCTGTACTTGTCTGTACTGCTGTGTGGAGACCTGCACACCTGCCTGCCTGCTCTGAACGTGTGACGTGTCACACAGGAACACCCAAAGGCGGGTTGGTGTGCTGAAGTGAAGGTGCTGACTTGCTGGGACTCATGGTACATGTTCGTATTATAGACACTGTGCAGTCCTCTATCAAACCAAACTTAACCACCATTATTTTGGGAAGATGCTGAATTGGTGTTTCTCCCAGTCAGACAAAATACAAAGCTGTGTTAAGGAAAGCACTGAGTGCTTTTTCCTATGAGTTGAAGGTTCTTGCTTCAAGCTCTCATGCATCTTACCTGGGTGTAAAGAATTTCAAGTTGTTTTGAGTTGCCTTGGAAAACTTACTTGCTGTAAAAGCTTAGCACAGAATAGACAGTAGATGGTGAGTTCTGCTCTTAGTACTGGGACTGTCTGATTGTGTGTTGAGATGAAGTGGGAATGCAAGACTAGACTGGATTTGCTTTGTGAGCTAGTTGTGCTGTTCAGAGGCTTCCCTTCTGAGGGCTGAACAGAGTTAAATGTAGGTTACACTTTAAAAAAAGGAGATGATAGTTAAATAGAGCTGTCAGAGGAAAAGTTCTAGCTTTAGATTGCCCTGTTAGACAAAATTATAAAAACAAATTCAATTTTGGATAGCTAAGGCTGAACAGAAGGTATTGAACTAAACTTGACAGTTGGTATGTAAGGGGTGTTTAAAGTGAGTTGGAAATTTCCCTGTCAATTCACTGGTTTCCTCATGTTGAGCACTGGAGATCAAGCCTGATCCCAAGCAGGTCTGAATACCCGTGATCCAATAAAAGAATGAGTGGGAGGTGCTTGTAGCTCAACTAACTAACCTAGGAAGAGGAAGAATAGAAATGTTTATCAGACAACTGCAGTTACAAGCCTCTGATCATGATAAAAGAAAACCTCAGTGCAAAGGGAGGAAGGGATTAGGAGGTGATGTCAGTTATTGTGTAACAGCTGTGCCCTGACATGCGCCTGAAATGTGTCCTTGGAATTATGTAATTATGTGCTTTCACGGTTGTCTATCCAGTTGCCTTTGTCATCTCCAAGACTTGCCTTCTGCCTTTTACCAAGTGACTTGTTAACCATTGCTGCAGGTGACTGTCCCTGCCTCTGCTCGCTGAAGTGCCCAGAAGCTTCACAGCCACAGCCCAGGGCTGACCTGACAACTCATCCTCCTGGGTACTGCAGAGCAAACAACTCTGCTGCCTCGTCTTTGTTGGACCTACTTCAAATGAAAGTGATGCAGAACTTGATTCCAGAAACAGGGAAGAAGTGGAAGCCAGCTGAAGTTCAGAATCTGTAGCAGTAAGCAAGATAGATGGTGTTGAAATAACACCCTGTTCCATTAATTGAGTGGGAACATCCCTTCCTCCAAGTGAACTTAGTCCTGCTTTCAGCCTCCATTTGCACAAGACACCTGACAATTTTGCAGCTGAGAACAAGGACCATTTGAAAGCAACAATCCTTTTGTGCCTTGCTATGACAGGAATCTGAGACTTGGAAGGTGTGGTGATTCAGTAGTTTATCCCAGAAGTTTGTGTAACAGATGTTTCCTTTCCCTGTAAACTGTTCGGTTCCCTAGGAGTAATCCATTTGGTGAAAATACTTGAAGATATACTAAATCCTTTGATATTTTGATTTGTTTTTTTTTTAATTCTACAGAAAAATACAGGATGATGATTCCTTTCTGAGAGTTGAGTAGAAAACTTTAGTGTAACTTCCTTTCTGGTATACAGTTTTTATTTATTGCTTGGGGGGAAGGGGACTATGTTAATTTTTCCTTCACTTCAGTAACAGTCAAGTGATCTGTAGATATCTTAAGTTCTTGTAACGGGTTTTTCAGCCTTTATAACTGTAGAGTGCAAAATCAATTTAATGAAAATGTTTTCTGGATATACACTTGGAAATCCTGGTCTGCAGATTTCCTATTCTAAGCCTATTCAGACTTAGTGCATTGATTTGTTTTGGCTATGGGGGAAGATGTCCCACTTTCTAGTGACTTACAGGTTGTTTGGTTTTAAAATACCAAAGCTGTTGTTTCTAAATAAATATCTTTCAGTCTGATTGCTGAAGTGTGGTCAGGTTTTTGGTTGGTTTTGTGTCTGTTCTCTCCTGCCTTTGCTCCCCACCCAATTTAGACAAGCAGAGCCTTGTGTTACATCTGTGGCCAGTACTGGCTGCAAATAGAGTGTGAAAAATAATATATAAATGGATATAAGCCAGGAACAGACAATTTGGAAGGCACAACAAGGGACAGAAACACACAGGGTAATGCTCATCTCCGTTTCCTTGCTCAGTATAACCTTGTTCTATCCTGAGGAACGAAGGCCAAGCTTTGCTTTGAAGAACACAGAAACAATCCCAGGGAACCATCAAGCAGCAGATTTAACAGCCATCCAGCAAGTAATGAATTTTCCTTTGTGGTCCCAAAGAAAAACTGGGTTAGGATTTAACTTCAAATTTTCAGAGGGGTTACTGTCTGGTTTCAGATGAAAAACCTCCCTCAGAAAACCAGGTTTCAGTGTCTATAACTTTTCTGCAGACAATTCCATTTACTAATTGGTATGGCAGATTTACTGCCTTTCAAGGGAAAAGACAGGGAAAAACAGAGTCCATTATAAATTGTACATAGGTACACTGTGTATTTAAGGAGATATTTGCTATTCTGCTTTAACAGAACATACCAGAAGCTCCTTCTCTTTCTCACTGAAGTTCCACGAGTTGCTTAGTTTCTGTGAAACATCTGGCATGAAGATGATAAGAGCTTCCAGGGGGCTGTTTCCAAGCCACCATGGTATCAGCTGGAGGCCAAGCCATTTGATGTTCCCTGGCAGAATTGCCAGCAGCATGACACCCACGGAGTCCAAGGAAGACTGTTTAGGCCTGGAAAAGATGGATAAACTATCATCGCATAAAGCATGAATAGAACAAAAACAAAACAGCTTTGAGAAGGTTTTACATTAAATATATTATGATTCCTATGAGCATTTCCTCTATAACAAAAGAACTGTTCCAGAATTTCTCCATGAAGGGGGGGAAAAAGAAACAGAGTTTCTCTATTTACAGTATACAAGAGAGCAGAAGGATATATTTGTGAAATGCAGAAATGCTTAAAGAACTAAACGAAATTCCATGTTTACAAGCACACAACAAATGAGGAAAGTTAAAATAGTAACTGACCACTCAAAATTTATACTTTTAGTTGGAATTCAGTGAAAATGATAGTGACATGGAAGTTAAACTGAGCAGCATAGCGTGTTGTTTAGCTTGTAAGTTCAGACACTAAGAAAAGAGCCAACAAATTAATGGAAAAAAAAAATTAGAATCTTCTGCACTGTTAATCCTGGTTTCTGCTTTTGTCAGATAATAAATACAAGATGCCAGAACAGGGTTTGGTTGATCTAATTTGCAATTCAAAATGCAGCTTTCTCAAGTGCTATTGTCTGGGTAGGAAAAGACATTCTTGAGAAGCAGACAAAAAAGCAAAGCATTCTGTATTTCTGCCTTCCACATGTGTGCTCCGGGCATCTTTCATCCAAAACAGTACCTACTGCTGAATGGAAGCTCTGGAAATCAGGGATTTTGCTGCTTGTTAATTCTGACATTAAACATCAGATTTATTTCAGCATTTTTGAACCCCTAGTTTGGTCTCTGTGTACAACACAGCTCTAGTTACTGGAATTATGATGTTTTTTCCATTCTAATAAGTTTGTTCCATATGTGTGTCCTGACTTACAGGATAGAGATGTTTGTTTATCAAATAACCAGCAACAGTTTTTCAATGGTTGGTGGATGGAAAGGTGACAGAGGATAGCAAGTTTCTGTAGTAGAAGATAAAAAGGAAAAAAGAGACAGGGGTAAACGTTGATACCTAGTCACTTATCTCAAATGTCAGTAATGAATTAGGACACTTCCTTTTGTGGCAGTGGCTCTGGAGGGGTGTAAATGCCTGCTCTTGCCTGCTTTGTGCTGTGAGTGAAAGTGCTTTGCTCTTTTTCATTAACAAGCTCACAGTGTGTTATTGGACAGGTCAGCACTGCTCTGGGGTGTACACAGGCTCATTTGCAATGCTGCAGGAACCCTGTTCTCTTCCAGGGCTGTGCTGCTGATCTAACAAAGGGAAACAGGAAAGGAATGGAGTCTGACTCACCACACCATACCAGGATTTCTGCTTCATCATGCACAGCTGGTTCTTTGTATGGCTTGAAGTATGTTCCACTTCAAAGTGATTACAGTCTGGTTTATTGAAGATGCCTGGCATGCTAAAACACATGCAGCTTGATCTGGGAAAGAAGATACAGGTTTTCAGTCAGTACAATGCAGTAGATGCCATTCAGTTACACACAAAACAAAACAAAACAAAAGCAGACCCCAGACCAAAATAAAATTCCAAGCAGTCGCAGAATTGTACACTAACTAAGATGGGAAGGGAACCTCTAGAGATCAACTAATCCAACCCCACCAACACATCTGAATCCATCACTGTCTGAATATATCAGACGCTTACTGCTGACATACCACCAAGTGTTAGAATAATTCATTTAACATTTTCCTTCTGTGAACACCTTTGTGATGAACTTTCAAGGCAATGGAAATGCAAACAGCTGCTACAGATAATAAGCAACTAATTTGGAATTCTTTTTACCTAAGTTGTTTATATAGCCTGGATCCAAGGTCCACCTAAATGGGGATTTTTTAGCAACTTGTGTATATAAAAAATTATCCCACAATGACACAAGTTTTCCATTGGTATAGGAATAGCTCTGCATTTTAAGTCATGTGTTCCAGAGATAAAGGACACCATATAAAATGGCTTGTGGAGTTGAGCCTGCAGCACCCAGGAACTGGCACCATGCTTGGAGTCCTCTTCTCTGTGTTGACTCTGGCACCTGCAGGTACGTGTCTAACTTCTGCTTTAGTTTTAAAAGAAAAAGTTAATTAAATCTAAGAACAACTTTTCTTTTTCAGACAAATTGAACATTCTGCATCAAAGCAGGAAAAAATACAGCACAGGAAGTTCATTACATGTGTCTCTCAAAAGAGTAACTGGGTACTGAGCTGTTCCATATCTTACAGATATTTTTTTAAACCTACTTTCAAAACACACATCCTATTTGTATGTCTTCTAGCCTTTGGCTGCGGGGTTCCAGCCTACCCACCTCTTGTATCCAGAGTTGTCGGAGGGGAAAATGCAAGACCATACAGCTGGCCCTGGCAGGTTGGTCATTCTGTGCTTTCACTGGAACAACTGGGGCTGTGCTATCTCTGCACAGCACAACTGAACAAAACCTCTTACATTCCATTTGATGCATCTTGCCTGACTCTTCTATTCTGATCAGTCCTAAAGTTTCCAGTCTTTTTAAGAAAGCTCTGAATGTGCTGCATTTTGCTGGTAATGCAGGCTCCCATTTTAAGTCATGTAGACTTGGGCTATTTAAGCAAGACATATTTTAAAAATCAAGCTTTGGATGATAGGGAAGGAGGGAAAGCTTTTCTGTGGCAAGGAGTTGGAAACTTGTTTCTTCAAAATCTTCCACCATCAGCAAGTTGTGTTCTGGGTACAGGAACAAAGCACAATGATGAAAAATGAGTAAGCAAAAGCCTGAGCCTTACTTGGTTCCTTGATCCCAGGCCTCCCTTCAATACAATTCCAATGGCAAGTGGCGTCACACCTGTGGAGGAACCCTCATTGCCACCAACTGGGTACTGACAGCTGCCCACTGCATCAGGTAAGTAATGAAGCTAAATCTGACCCAGGAAGCATATGAGAGATGAATGAAAACCGTATCAATGCCAGTTCTCCCTTTCCCTATTGAAAGCTCTGAGCTTCGCATCATATCTTTTGATTATAAGTCAGGAAAATGACATCTCTTTATTTTCTTAATGTAAAAGGGGAAAAAACGCCCAGTTACCTGAATGATATACGCTTAATTTTCCATAAAAAAGCTACGAACATCCTTATATTTTCAAGTTGCTATTAAAAGTCAGCTGTGTTGCCTGTTTCTGTAATATATGTGTCAGTCAGATCCACAAATTAACTAATTGATCCACGCCCGGAAGAAATAATCACAAATATTTTGAATATACCAATCATTTTCAGTAAACTCTTCATATTGTGTGGCAGTGTAACATAGAAATGATCAGGTACAGCTATGATGTTTCATCATCAAAACTGTTTCCACAAATACAACCCCATTTTGCTCTGGTAGCATATGATTATTGTAACACTAAGTTGTAGAAAATACCATAATATGAAACATGAAGGATTGGCGGTATGTTATTATTATAAATCCTACATATTATATCTATCACACAGTTGTTTATTAGTGAAGCTGTTTATGGCTGTCAAAAAACATCCAAATTGTTACTGCATTGAAGAATACAAGCTCAGTCCTGCAAAGATTGGAGGCACCTTGAGTTTGTTAATGAAACCTTGAGCAGGAGTTGAGAGGATGGCTCAGAGATGAAATGATTATGAAGCCTGGAACACAATCTTTGCCTTTAGCAAATCACTGGCTCAGCACCAGACACACCATGCCTATGGTGAGAGATTACAGTCAAGGATATTCTTATTGAATCTCTCAGGAGCCAAAGATGCAGACGCCTGAGCAGCAGCTGCATAACTGAGTGTTCATCCTTTTCTTGCCCAGTTCTTCTCGCACATATCGTGTGTTTCTTGGAAAATACAACCTAGCAGCTGAGGAAGAAGGATCAATTGCACTTTCTCCAGAAAAGATAATTGTTCATGAGAACTGGGATCCACAAGATGTTGCAAATGGGTAAGCTGGTGGCAGGTATTTTTTCAGTTTTTAGATGGAGGGTAAAAATCAAACTGCCTGAATCCCACACACCTGGAGTTATGGCAATTAAATTCAAGTTTAGAGCCTCCTGTTACAGTGTCCAGTTTGTACCTTCCTCCTCAAGAGAATACAAAGCAATTAAAAATATTAATTTCGTATTGATTAATAATGTTTCCAGAAGCCATTTTGCATGTTCATGCTTGGGTCAGAAGCTGTTCCATGCAATGATATCTTTTGTACAATGAAAGGGAATGAAGCCTTTTATACAACACTCTTTGAAGCCCTCCTACCAGCAGCACAGACACAGAATTACTGATCATTAGCATCAGCGTGGCTGAAGGACCCCTCTGTCCTGCTGCAGGCTAAGGGCAGTAACAAAGAAATCCCCTCAGTTCCAGGTCCTTGGAGTGAGTCCTAACAAATGCTTGGTTTTGGTGAAAAAAACCTATAAAGGACAATTTTCTGCCAACAGGAAACCAGCCAGTTCTGCAGGGAATAGCCTTCCAGTCCATGAATTGCCCCACTGCTTTGGGGTGCAGGAATCTTTGCTGCTTATGCACTGGGCTTTGCTCCCTTGCTTCTCTTTTGAATAGGCCAAGTGCAGTGTAACTGCTGAGTACTCAGGCTACTGTGTCTTAATCCATTTTGCAAACCTTTTTACCTTCCCTTTCTCTCCCTCACTCTCCAACATGTGCATGTTACCACAGGTACGACATTGCTTTGATCAAACTCTCTGAGCACGTTACCTTAAGTGACCAGATTCAGCTGGCCTGCCTGCCCCCTGCCCAAAGCATCCTGTCCTCCAACACTGCCTGCTATGTGACTGGCTGGGGAAGACTGCAGAGTGAGTATTTGGGCATTTTTGGAACAAAAAAAAAACTTTCAGAAGTGCCTTCTCCTCTGAGATTGACAGCAAAGACTATTGATGGTGCTCAAGACCCCCTCAAAACTCAGTGTAGTGAGGTAGTTTATTATATTAGGCCCCACTTCACTCACACATTATGATTTTTCCCTTTCAAGTTTATTTTCCTTGTAACAGAGCTGGTAATGCATCTGAGGGGCCTTTACTGAGCTTATAGGAGCTATTGTAATGCAAATGTTAATAGTATGCGGACAGGTGCATGTGTTAATCCCAACACACCTGCTGAATATCTGAAGACACATAAGGGAATAGACGTGAAGAAAATTTCAGAGAGTTCAGCAGAGGCGTCAGCTTGGCTCAGGAGGCAATTCCTCAAGGGATAAGTAAATTGCAAACTCCTGAAGAAAGAGTAGCCCTTTATTTCTCTAACGACGAGACATTTTTTTAATGGAATACAAATTTTTAGTGAATTAAGGTGTATATAAAAGAATGGAACTAAGGGACATTCATACTTAAAACATATATACAGCTTCTCCTTTAATTTAGCCCCTATGGAGTGTTTTACCTGGGGTGATGGTACCCAGATCCCAGGAGAAATTTAGCAGAGAAGTTTTATTCTTCCTTCAGTGCCAGCTGGTACCATGACTCTGTGTTTCTGTTCTCTCTCAGCAAATGGACCCCTTCCTGATGACCTGCAGCAAGGCCTTCTGCTGGTGGTGGATTATGCAACCTGCTCCAAGCCTTCCTGGTGGGGACAGACAGTGAAACCCACCATGGTCTGCGCTGGTGGGGATGGGATCATCTCCAGTTGTAACGTGAGTCCATTCTCAGGGCTTGGGTTTAGACAAACAGGCCTGATGGGAAGGACAGGTTAAAAACCCCACAGAGGAGCTGCTCACACTATGACTGCCATTAACTGTGTTCCTCTTCCTCCTAGGGGGACTCTGGGGGTCCGCTGAACTGCCAAGGGCTTGATGGCAGGTGGGAAGTGCACGGCATTGTCAGCTTCGGCTCTTCTCGTGGCTGCAACTACTATCAGAAACCCTCTGTCTTCACTCGGGTCTCTGCCTACAACAGCTGGATCGAGCAGGTGAGGCACTGGGAGGTGCTGCTGCAGAACACAGACACTTGGCTGTGCTGGGGTTCTCTCACTGGGATTTCTGCCACCTGCTAAGGGAGCTGTATCACTCTTGATTCAGCCCTTACCAATTGAAAGTATCCTCCTCTGAAATAGATATCCAAATTTTTTTCACTGATTTAAATAAGTTTTGATAATAGGAATGCATTCTCCCTTTATCCTAGAGCTTTATTTGTAGTGATAAAGATTTGCTGTATATTTCAGAAGTGATTACTCAAATTTGCATTCATCAATACACTGATTGTTGCAATTGCATCCTAAAAGGCAGTACATGCAGCTCAAGTCTGGAGTGCAAATATCTTTTAATTTAATATAAACTTCGACTGAGAAGCAAAAATCTTATTTCAGTTACTAAAATCCTGTAACTTGGACACAACACATACTGTTCACAAATTCCTGCATCTCATGATCTGATTTTTCATTTGTTTTACATTTTTGTAGGTTATGGCAACCAACTAATCCAATGAGAACTGGATGAGAGATACCAAGAAGGAAAGCAGTTTGAATAAAGTCGTAATCATGACACCTTTGATCACAAAGAACTGGGAAATTATGCTTTTAACAACACAAGTATTAAACCAAACACTAGTGCAATAAACAGTATTTTTTGCAAGATGAAAACAAAACATGTGTCTCTGTCACTCCTTCCTGACTGTTGGCAAGCCCAGAGCCTGTATTTGGGGGTAACGCTGGATATTTTTCCCTGTTCCTGCCTCGGGCTGGAGCTTGCCAGCCTCACCTGGGGGAAGGTGCGAGCCCGCTGTGCAGAGGGTGGGCAGTGGGAAGAGTCAGAGCATCACAAAACACCTCCGGGGGGCTCGGGGAGGAGGGTACAGGGAGGCACGGCAGTGCTGGAGGCAGCTAGCAGGACCCTGAGGCTGCCAGTGGGACTCTTCAGAGCCAGCGATGCCTGGAGGAAAGGCAGCACAGGAGCCAGCAGGTCCCTGCAGGTGAGTGTGGAAGCACTGCAAAATGCTTTTACAGAGAGGTTTTACCACCTGTGATCTCGGAGCCAGCAAGGGGAAGGGCAAGATCTAGCTCTGAGGGCAGACCTGTCTCCTCCATGGCCCCGCTGCTCATTTTTAAGTCATTCAGGTGAAGAGCTCGGAGCGGTCACTGTCAGCTGCCACACTGGCACAAACAGGGATTTTTGGCAAAGCAAAGCAGAATCACCGCTTTAAGCTCAGTACTCAGTAATAGTCCTTCTTCATATAAATCAATATAAAATCAAGGTGTATTTTTGTTGTGTCTTTTTATCCCCCTGGCACGTATTAGGTGTTTCCAAGAGTAAAAGGAATGATTATAAATGGAGGGCAAGTGATGCAAAGGTAAGCAGTAGATAGAGCAAGGAAAAGGTTGGAAGTTTGCTGTGAGAACAGAAATGCTCAGAGATGCATTTTCTAGTCTTGCAGTTCCCTTTAGTTTGATATTTTGCAGATGTTAACCTTTGGACTGAAAGTAAATGTATTATTAAACATAAATTGTATTAAAGTAGTAAGAGAAAACATGGCTGTTTATTGTCTTTGGGGGCTGTATTTTTATCACTTTTCTTCTACTTTACATCCATTGACCACCATTCTGCCCAGCGAGAATTTATTTTGCTTAATATCAGCCTCTGCTGAGAAATAATAGGCTTTATTAGGTTTTATTTGCCTGACTAAAAGTGTGATTTCCTGTCTCTGAAAGAACAGGGGATCTGAGGAAGACTTTTTTCAATCAGCTTTACTATGCACAACTTTGTTCTTTATCAGAGGAAATAAGGATTGCCCAGTTATTCAGGAGTCATCAGCTCCAGCATAACATCCTGAGGTTTTTTCATGAGTATCGTTAATGTAAGATTGTAAATGATGGAATAATAGTTTTGAAAATTAAAATCATTAGAGGTCACTTTGCTGTATGGAGCATGGATGTCCATTATGCGCAGCATGAAAGAGAGGCAGAAAGGTGATCATGAAGCTCAAACAGTAAAAATTGGATGTGCAGATGCCTTGGTAAAAACTGAAGCAAAACAGAAACGTGATTCATTTTCCTTCTGAAATATTTAGGCAATATGGTAAAAAACATCTGAGCTCATTTGATCATATCAACAGAAATTATTCATCATCTGGAAATGCCTATTAAGAACAAATTCTCAAAGTTTGATTAAAAAAATTCAACAGTTTCCGTTTGTGATCACTGGAATCACTGGGGGAATAAGTAACTCATCTTTTCATGGCCTTCCTTAAGATTTGGAGAGAAGTATCACAGAGAATAAAACCTACTGCCAATGGTTTTATTAGCTTTTATTCTCGCAGAAAAACTATATCATTCATCTGTTTTTGCAGATCAGAGTGTGTCAAGGAAGCAGTCTCTTAAATACAGCTTTTCTTTTAAAATTTATGTCAGGTGGAACAAAATATAATAAAATATGTCTTTAAAAAGCATCCAGATAATCCATGCTCCTTGTGCTTTGTTTCAGAATACATGGGAATTGTTAAATATCATTGCTAGATCCAGTTGTGGTTTCAGGAGCTGGAAGAAACACTCACAGGATCAGACAACACCACTGTTGNTTTTTTTTTTTTTATTCCTTTTCTAGATGTTTTCCCTCCTCCAATGCTGGTGGTAGAAAAACGGTTCAAAGGATTTTGACGGCCTGCATGGTCTCCCTCTGCAGCCTCCTCGGGGCCATTTCTTTTGATTTGAGCAACAGCTTGGAAATATGGAAAAACACAGGCAAAGCCCTTCAGGAACTTGTCTCCTGTGAGAACCTTTGGGCTGCTCATCTCATCTCTCTCCTGCAGGAAGAAAGGCACAGCTGGCTGTTCCCAGCAGCAGACACAAGGAATAGATCGTTCCATTCTCAGCTCTTGGGGAATTTAAACTCCCTCTGTACAGCAAGTGAAGCAGAACTGTACTGTGAGAATTGCCAGTGTAAGGAGGAGAAAATCTCCATTTGTAGGTTTTACATAACTGACTTGAGACAGAAATCGAATATCTCGGGCGTTACTGAAGCCAGGCAGGTGCTGTCCAGAGTGATCTCTGAACTGCTCAAGCGTTTCAGGAGTCCCCATGAGGACCTCAAAGCCATGAGACACAATCCTGACTGGGCAGACACGGTAGCTTTTAAACTCATCCTCCAAATCAGAGAAGCCATGCTCAAAGCTCAGTCAGTGCCAGCACCTATGAGCCTTCAAACCACACTGCATCAACATTTTGCCACTCTGAGCTATGCTCTCTTCTCCTCAGAGACTGCACATAAGTGCTGGACAGATAATGTCAATCTGTCACTTCATTTCACCCATTATGAGGGAATCTCTTTCTCTACCCCATTCCTGGGCTCGGGTGACTTGGTGTCCCTGGAAGCCTCGGTAAGGGGACTGCACTATGCACAGAGCTGCCTGCTGCAGGAGGGACAGGAAAAGCTGCACAAGAAATCTAAGGAAATCCTGTCCGCAATAAGCCTTAAGATCAGTCTGTTGCTGGTTGCCTGTCTCATTTACCCCATTGTACTGATGTCCTTCAAGCAAATGACAGATTGGATACACAGCTATGCCAGGAACCTCAAGGAAAAGACAGAGGCCTTGAAAAGGGAGAGGCGCCTAGCTGAGGACCTCTTGCACCAGATGTTGCCAAAGTCTGTGGCCAAGCAGCTAAGGAAATGCCAAAAAGTTGAGGCAGAAAACTATGATCAGGTTAGCAAATAGAAAGGATGTTGCCACCAAGGGTAGAAAAACATTCACATAAGAGCACCTACCTTGTCAAGGTTTTGAGGATCCTGGGTTTCCACCCAGAGTTGAGCGTGGATGGAAATCCAGATATTTCTGATGGGTTTTGGAAAGAGCTGTGCAATGTGCTATGGAGTACTGCACTGATAGTGGGAAGGAAGAAGAGCTGAGATTTTCAGACACATAGCCTTAGATATCAAACATCCTATACTGGCAAACTGTCTTTGTGTTTAAGAGCCTACCCACAACAGCCAGCCAGCACCATTGGATCGTGAGTTCATAGGACCAAGAAATTAGTCTCCTCCTTGTAAAATAGGAAGAATAAAAGAATTGCTGCTGTCAGTGTTGAATTTAGCAGCTGTGCTGCATAGCCCTCAGCCAAAATCCTCATGCTACAGTAATTGCAGTACTATTCTCTGGTTTTCCCTGGACACCCCCTTACTTTCAGCTGCGAAACACAGTAATAAATGTTTGCATTTAATCTGTAGGTGTCATTATCAAAACAACAACCTGTAATTGCACAATTAATTATAATCCACAATAGTCACGACATCAAAAGTGCTGAACCAAGGCAGAGAGTGAAAAGGTGGCTCTTCCAGATTAATTAGTATTAGCAAGGATGATTTGAGTTTAAACACCGACACAATTCAGACAGCACAGAGAAGAAACAATTCTTTGCCAACAGCTGTAACACACATTTCTCTGCCTCAATTCTATTCTTTCTTTTAAAAGTTTGATTTTTTTAAAAAGTGATTTTTTTCTGTAAATTACTTGATCATAACAAACATCATTTGAAGAGAAACAAAATCCAGTTAATACTTCCTAATTCAACAAGAGCAGAGACAGTAGTTGAGATTTTTTTTCACAGGTTTTTTGGGTACCTAGTTTTATCCCTATCACTGTTTAAATCACTTTTAAAGGAAAATGAGACCCTACTTCTGTAAGAAGTCTGTTGATCACTGCTCACAAGATTCAAAGCTTTTGACCTTCAGTCTCCCATTAGCATGAGGTATTCACAGAAGTGCAGGTGATAAACTTTGGAGATAAGAATAATTTTATCTGTCAAAGTAGTAGAAAACAATTCAGAGCCAGATCTTGTTAATTTAGGATTGTATCTATTGAGCTGTGCAAGACTGGTTCTACATGCAGCCTGTGCCTTAGGCTGTTGTGCTTGGGATTGCACAAATCCCCAAACTCTCCAAAGGCTTCACCACTGTTGCCTGGAGACCTTGGCTTCATGCTCTCCTTCTCCCTGTAACAGGTGACTATCTTTTTCTCGGACATCGTGGGGTTCACAAGCATTGCTGCCTCCTGCACACCCTTGCAAGTAGTTGAGATGCTCAACAATCTGTACGTCTGCTTTGACACCAGGATTGAGTCTTATGACGTGTACAAGGTGAGTACAAACCCACAGGAAAGGAATCTGGAAGCTGCTGAAATCTTTCTTACTCTGTTTTCTGGTGAATGTAAAATACCCCAGGCCAGCAGGCCAAAATCCATGAAATACAAGACCTGCCATTGTAGAGGGACTACACCACAGTTTGGCAAGTGCTGGACAGCTAAAACAGATTTTATTCTGATTTTCTCTCCAAAGGAAAGTTCAGTGCCTGCCACTTAGTGACACATGCCCCTTCCTATCAGGTGGAAACCATTGGGGATGCCTACATGGTAGCGAGTGGCCTGCCAGAGAGGAATGGCACCAAACACGCCGACGAGATTGCCAAAATGTCCCTGGATCTGGTGGCAGCAGTGCGGCAGGTTGTGATCCCTCACATGCCAAGGGGCAGACTGGAGCTGCGGGCTGGGATACACACAGGTACCTGGGCTGAGGTGAAGGCAGGAGAAAAACAGAACAGGACACAGTCCAATCGTGTGAGGAGAAAGTAATTCTGCATTTCTGTACAAGCCGCTGCCTCTCCCCACACCTCAGGATAAGTATTTCTCCTGGTTCCAGCAGGAACAGGGGGGTGAAATGACTTTTGCCTATATCACTGAGGAAAGGTCTGGGAAGCAATTTAGTATTGGTGGTATCAGCATCAATGAGGTACAGCTAATCAAATTGTGACTTCTCTGGGGCAGCCAGGCCCCAGATGCACGGAGTACTCCCAATTCCCAGGTCTCTCTGAGGATACAGAGTGACTGGTAGAGGTGCTGGCATTTGACACTGCCTTGCACTTACTTCTTACTGATTCTTACCATTTGCTTCTTTTTGGGGTCTCTCTGCCTTGTGTTTTCTCAGGACCCTGTGTCGCTGGAGTTGTGGGGTACAAAATGCCTCGTTATTGCCTCTTTGGGGACACTGTAAACACAGCTTCCCGCATGGAATCCACCAGCCTGCGTAAGTGCCTTGGGCAGGATCCGGGCGTCCAGCCAGACACATACCTGCACTCTGCACCTCTAAGGCACTGAAGTGCAAGGAAAACCCCAAACAACCCCTCACATCAGGCACAGTCAAGTGTGAAATAAGGTCTTTAGAGGAGACGGAGCATTCTCTGGGACCATCTCAGGTCAGAGAACTAATTACCATCTATCTAAGGAAGCAGCACATCCTTGACCTGCTATCCCCACTATCCCTGCACATGCGCCAAACAGGCAAGAGAAACTCTTGTGGATTGGCATGGGCATGTAGAGTCACATCCCTTAATGCCAAAAGAGAAGGTGGAAACACTGGGCTGATAAATGCAGGAGGGCTGGTGTGTGGTCTCTGGGATTCAGGGAATCATTAATTCCTGCTCTGCTCTGAATCCTAGCACAGAAGATCCACATCAGTTCTGCTACATATGAAGCCCTTCTCACAGATGATGCATATGAAATTGAACTGAGAGGAGAAATTGAAGTCAAGGTAACAGTTTTTCTGTAACTTTACAACAACAAAGGCATTTAATGGGATAGGAAGGAGATGACAGATTTGGCCATTGCTTTTCTGTGAAGAGCAAGTCAACTTTTAACCATGTCTCCAAGGTTCTTTTGCTAATTCACTTGGAAGTGGCTACACATTACTCTTCAAAGTTGACGAAAAAGTGTTCTGTGTGCTTTGAAACACAGCTGCTATGTCCGCACCTCCATGGAACCATGTGAGTACGGCCCAAAGTGTTAGGATTCAGTCAAAGACACATGGGTTTAAGGCTGATTTTAAACCCTTAGCAACACTGCCAGTGACCAGCAAGGCAGTGACCTCTGAACGGAAAATATTATTAGCACCCAAACTGCACATAAATTATAATTCTTTTCCTGATCAGTGCCACTTATGAGAGAAGGAGAGATAACAAATGCAGGACAGGGACTAGCTCTAGCCATAGTGATCCGTGCTCTGCTTCGTATCCCATGAAAACAGCTGCTTTCTGCTCTGTCCTTTTCTTGTCCAGGGCAAAGGGAAAATGAAAACCTATTGGCTTCTTGGAAACAAGAACTACAGCATTCAAAATGACAGCCTGGTGTGTCACTGGAATCCGGCAATCTCCAAGAAAAAAAAGATGGAAAGTAGCCAGAGATTTATCCAACAAGTAAGGAGGTGAACATCTGGCTGGGGGAGCCTTCCTAGAGAACAAGGCATTCACTACAAACTGGGACATGTGGAAATTGCATCTTTGCCCTGGAAGCAGAGGGCTCTGCTTCGTGCAAACACAGCTCTAATGTGTGTTTCTCTCTGTCAACAGGCTGGTGTGGGAGCAGCTGCAGCTGCACAGAGCCCTGCTGTGTCCTGGGATGAGCTGAGCCTGGACACTCACACTCAACGGAGTTCCAGACCAGACTGGAGCCCTGAGAGTGTCACCCATGGAGTGAGCCAAAAGCAGAGGAATGGCTTTCACCACAGCTCCCAACAGAGCCTCCAGGAGAACCTTCCTTCTCTGGGCTCACCTGCTTTGGAGGAAGGTGAGAAAGGTGCCAATTTAGAACACAGGTCACATGGTACTAAAACAACATGGAAAAATGAGCTTCTTCCAGGTTTTGTAGCTGAGACGTGACAGTACAAGAAGTGACTGGACTGCCCCAGGCACACACACCTCCTTTAAATAACATTCCTTTTTGCTCCTAGCCACAATTGCTATTTTTAGCTAGTATGTTACTGTGGGAACCTAAAACACCAGTAGAAATTTAGGAAGGTGTCTCGAAACAAGAAGCTACAAAAGTGCAGGTGGGCTTCCATCAGGAGCATGACTGATAGGTAAAAGATGTACAGCAGTGTGACTCTCTCACTTCACTAAAGCCATTCTAGATTTATGCTTGTAGGTGACACAGAATGCAGCCATCAAAGTCCAGAATAGTGGGGGCACTTTGAGACCCGGACACATTACAGCAAGCTGCTTATTTCAAGCTGGCCTTTACAGCTCCCCAGTGAACCATCGCTTGCAAAACATGTAACTTTAGATAGTAGGAGAGGGAGTAGCAAAACCCTGATGGAGAAGGTAATAACTTCTTTCGATAATTATTTCAAAGACACAAATGAAGTGAGAACAACACTGAATTGCTTCTAGTAAGTTTCAGTTTCCACTGCGGTGGAATCTCCTCTCCATACATGTATTTTTTCCATTATCAGTCTCCAAGGGGATTGGTGGTGAGGCAAAGATGCAGTCCAGCTCTGTGGAAGATGTGAGAAAGACAAGCTACTTCTCCCATTAAACTGAAATTTGCTTTTCTTTCCTTGTTGGAGGAAGAGTCTCTGCAGTGATGAGCAGTAAATTCCTCTTCTATGTATGACTCCGAGAAATCAAAGCAAACTGAATTACTTTCTCATGTTGGCAATTATTAACTCTGTGCAGAGTTCAATTCATTTGCAAGAGAGCTGCACATCTCATGAACCCCATCCTGCCTGCTGCCTTCTTTTAGCAATTCCAGGAAGTGGGAACAGGAGCACAAGCGTGGGGGACAGGATTTGGCCTGTCTCTTCTGTCAGCTGACAGGTTCATGTAAAGCATAAGAGAGATTCAGCAGATTAAAATTCTTTCTAAAGGAGGCAAGGCAGTGCTTAATGGTTGCAAAAGACAACACAAATTAAGGTGTGAATTTAAGAGGAAGTCAAGCTTGAAAAGCTGCAATTGGTCTTGCTTTTTAATAATTTCTTTTTTCCTAAGATAAAGTAGCTTTATGAGTTTCAAAGGAAGCTGGTTGGAGTATCGCTTTGTCATTCAATTGACTATTATAAGAACAACTGAAAAAGCTTGTGTAAGTTGACTCCTTGTGGAGCCAAAGCCAAGAGCTGTTTCCCTAAGTTCAGACAAAGTCACTGCAGGAGTGCGTGTGTGGCTCCAAGCTTAGCCTGAAGCAGTATCTCCGAAGGTCAGCTGAAGAACTATTTGGTTTTGTACGTAAGTAAATCAAAACTGGAGGCTGAAATCCTCATGATAAATGTAACATGTATTTTTCTACATGAGAAAGAACGAAACACAGAACTAACTCCAACATTGGTGTTTTATGACAGGATCAGGTGTTTTTCTAAAGATATATTCACCAGTTCAAGCAAGAAATATTTCAAGCAAATTCAGTGGTTCAATTCATGCAGGACTTCGCATCAATTGCCACGGTGGTCACTTCAGGCTTACAGCTTAATAAAACAACCTAGTAAGGTACTTTACTCATCTCAAACACAACTTTCCCTCCCACCTCCCCACATCTCAGAACTTGTCTACATGGAATATTTACATAGGTGCAAATACAATTTCATTTCTGTTAAAAGGTATCTGCAAGCATGCGGTTCAGATTTTTCCATTAAGGTAGCTTGGAAGTTGCTCCAATATGTTCACACCAAAGAAAACAAAGGTAAATCACATTACAGCAAGCTGCGTCCTGGAAAGGCACTTCCAAAACACACAAACAAACCAAACAAAAAATCTCTCTTTTTAAAGTCAGTCTCTTGAATCCAGGGGGATGGTGGTGTGGTGTGTTTTTAAAATGCCTGATGATGACATTTCTGGAAATGTGTGGAACATGCACAGGTGTGCTCACATAGATTTAAACACACAATCCCATGTACTCAAACATATATAAATCTAGATTTATGTCCAATATTGACACTGAAAGGCTGGAATCTTTTCATCTGGTTCCTGTCAACACTCAGCAAGTGGGATCAAATGTGGGGAAAAAATAAAAAAAAAACAACACGAAAAGGAGATACAGAAATAAATGTAGTTGAAGAGCCACGACTTTCAGCTCAGTGAAGGAAAATGTCTCAGGTGCACATCTCGCTTCAGAGCCAGGCATGAAACCCCATGGAGAGAGGGACAGCTGGGTACTGCAGGCAGTTCAGAGACATAGCAGCCCCACACTGTCTCTAATTGTTATGAAAATCCTGGGTCGAGATCAGAAGCAAATTATTTGCATGGAAAATTGAGCCTGTTCTGATCTTCATCTCTTCAGAGGCTTCAGTGTAGATTTTTAAATTAGAAAAAACGTGTGTGCTTGATAGATTGCAATTAGTGTTTATTAACAAAACATGCTTTGGTTAAACTCCGAACAGTCCCTTTCCCTTCCACAGGGAAGAAGGAAGTGATGTGTTCCTTGCTATGCATGTGGCTGATACTTTGATATGGTGGTTTGGTTTCCAAAGATTTGTGTGCTGTTTATGCCTAACATACAACAAGGCTTGAACTGGATGAAGGTTAAGGCTGTACCAGGTTGCCTGGCTTAACTCGGAGACTGACTTTGGCAACATGAAACATCTTCTGGACTGAAAACCTTGCTCTGGATCAGGCTAACTCAAAGTCTCAAGTTTATTATGGGAGATTTCAACCTAGCCAAAGGCACAGAGATATACCTTCAACTAGAGAAATCCTGCAGGGATAAAAGTGCCCAGTTCTTAGTCTGACACACAAAGACAGTTTCTCCACAATCTTCCCCAGTACCAATCAAAGGTTACACGTCATTTCCATAAAGATCATACGGGATATTTTAGCCATCCTGCATCAGTCATACTGCTGAGACACATGGGATGCAAAGCCTCGAAAATGAACTGTCCGGGTCCTCTCACCAGATGTGCAAACCTCCCGAGACAACAACCAGCACTTCCCACAGCGGGCGCCAGGTGTCGCTGCGGGCCCGAGCACCGCAGCGCTCCCAGCCCCGCCAGCATCCTTCGGACCGCGGGAGAACCGGGACCGCGGGCACACGCACAGCGACAGCCGGAGGAGGAGGAGGAGGAGGAGGACATCACTGGAGAAGGGCAGAAGCTAAAAGGCCAAAACAAGTCTTTGATGACAAGGCATAAATGGGAATGTGCCCTTGAAACCAGAGAGCAGGGAAAAAGGGAGGCAGATTGGTAAAATGGAATAGAAAACAGCACATGCATGTTCTGGAGTATTTGTCAGCTTCCAGCTGGTCCTTATTCCCAAACCCACTAGTAAGTTACCCAACCTGTGGGCTCTGCACTGCTTCTCAGGATGTTAAGAAGTTGGCTAATAAAGATGTGTCAAAATGAGAGAAGGGTGGGAAGCTGGAAACAAAACTAGCTCATTGAAATCAATCAGTTTGACAAAGTTCTTGCCAGTGACATTTCAAAGATCCTGTATGATCCTGCTAGAGAAGAGAGCAAATGCTATGCTGGCCTCTGCAGGAGTTGGAGTAATTCAGGTGCTCACCCAGAATGGAGAAGTCCTATCCTCCAAGTCCCTTCTGTCCTCCCACCACCATGCTGGTGTGCTCCCAGCTCCTGCTGGGATGCTCAGCACATGAAGCCCTACTGCCATGTTTGTTCTTATCCATTGAAGCCCAGCTGGGTTTGACCTTCAGAGTATCCAGTAACACCAACCACTTTTCACTCACCTTATGTGAGCCAGCATTGTTATAGTCCTCAGCTGAATGGGAGCAAGCTGGGCAGCTGCCTGGCTAACAACCTCCCACCCTGCAGGGGCTTTGCCACCTCACAGTGACCGTGGCAAAGCTCTGGGGATCAGCCTCAGGGCTGCTGCTCCTTTCTTGCAGTTCTGCTCAGAAAAGGCCCCACGGACAAGCAAGGCCAGGATCTGGCGAGACCCCCAAGGACTTTTTGCCTTTTTCTATTTATCCTTTAAGACACAGTGCACTGGAGACCACAGGGAACCCATTATCTGATCAACTAACCTGCAGGTACAAGGAGTTGCTTAATTACCAGGTCTAAAGGAACATAAGGGATCTGTGTGTCACTCCCAAGAGGGCAACATAAGGACACCAGCTGCCTAAAAATACATTTTCGTTTCCTGTTTAGAGGGTTATTTCAAGATGTGTCTTTTTACACTCTGCTAATTAAAAACAGCAGTTCAGGCTTGCGTTGATCCTTTGGTACAAGAGCTCACACATTCACCTCCATGGAAACAGGAAAAGGCAGGAGCATAAGTCCCCAGTGATTTTGCGGAGTTTGTACTCCTTGTCCTCATCTCACAGAAATTCCTGTTTCTCCTGTAAGTGTTTTTCACTTGTTCTCAAAGCAGGTCACTGCTGCACATGCCCTTCAAGGACAACACAGCTAGATAGGAACTGACATCACTGTGGCATCAGAACCAGTTTATTGACTCCTAGGCCAGTGCTCACCTAGTTAGACCCCAAAAAAATAAAGGATGGTGATTAGAGCAATTGTTCTAGGCACACCACAGAGGACACTAAGCCCATTTATTGCACTTTTCAATGTCATGTCTGGCTGCAGCCAGTACAGAAAACAACAAGCTCTTTCTATTGCAGCGTCCTTGAAATAGAGAACAACTCATTCAGATTGGATCAGATCCATGCAACTTTGTGATGTGCATCACCTGAGTGTGCCTCTGTGGAACATTCCTATCCTCATAGCTCAGTATGGGTCTAACACTGACAGAAGTTTCTGGCACAGGCTCCTGCTCCCTCCTAGGGCTTACAGGCCTTAGCTCTGGACCCTAAGGATGAGGGATTTTGTTTTTAAACTCTCAAGTACAAGGCAGGAGAGAGTGAGAACTTATTTCAGGAAGGTGTTTGTGGCAGGCAGGTTAAAATTAGACCATTTGTTCCTAAGAAGACTGTGTAGAACAACAAGGACTTGGCAAGAGGCTCTCCAGTCGGGAATGTGACACAGGAAGTGCCTCCACGGCATTTGGCAGTGATGTCACCTGGCTGCCCGAGGGTGCTGCATGGAAGGGTCCTGGGAAGCTCAGGGATGGAGCACTGGAACTTGTTCAAGCCACTCTGTATCTGCGGGCAGTGAGTGCAGAGCAGGACGCGAGGCAGACGTGTCGACAGGACCCATCGCCTGGCGCTCCCCGATAAGGGAATCTGGAGCCAGCACAGAGAACTGGTATTCTTGCACTATTTGTGAGGAGCTCTTCAGCAAAGTATCAGCCTCCTCTTCCTGTCATGCCTCCCTCCTCTCGCAGCTCCAGGAATTCCTGCCTTCTGAGCTTTCTGCCTTCCACACATGGCTCAGCAACACTTGTGCTTCACAGCCTCAGGCTGTTCACAGCCTCATTAGGGAACAAATTGGTGGGCACTGGGCCTAGAAAACCTCAGCCTGGAGGGTCGGGAGGTTTCCTTTCCTCAGTGAAGGTACTTGCTTTGAAGCTAAGCTAAGGAGTACCAGGTCAAGCTCTCAGACCTGCACAAGCAGATATCTGTTCTGAGGTTTAAAGTACAGTGGTGTAATGATTAGCGATGTGTGAAAAATAGCTCTGGAAAGCCACACAGTGTTACGGTGGGGAAGTATGAAGGTTTTAAATGCAGACTCTCTATTCCAGTAGCAACTTTCTGGTCATGAGGTAATTACTGAGCACCTGCAAAAGCTCTCATTCATTCTTGCCTCTACGGCTGTAAAGATGCACAGACAACAACGTCACTTCATGCCACGGGGGTGCATCACACACACATTTTTGCAGGGCAGAAATACAAACAGTTGCTTAGACTGTAGGCCAGATCATGAAAGTCATACACATTTCCACTTCTCAAAGCAATATTTAAATCAGTGGTCAGTCCTGTCCCCCATACAATTATATAATAAAAGACCTAAAGCAGCTAAGTCTTAGTTTAAGTCATCCTGCTCTCAGTACTTGATACAAAATGAGAGATGAACAGAGTGAAATGTTCTCTAGCAATTTAGAGAACAGATTACCTACAAAACCAGCAGCAAGAGAACATGAGACCTATCTGCGAGTCAGGTCTGTTTGAACTTTAACAACGTTTTCCTGTGCTGTGGGCAAAATGAGTCAAAATGACGCAGTCCACGAGCCCAAAGGTTCATCTTGGCTCTCACTTCAGTGAACAACCCACAGAATCTTGGACCAAAACAAGCCCTCAGCTTTGTAACCCACCGAGTAAGACCTCACAGATAATTTAGCTTATAAAGCTCCCTGACTCCCTTTTTAAAAGTTATTTTTTAAACTGACTAATCTTCTGGTTTACCTCAGTTAAAAATAATTGAAACTATTCATTTTATGAACCAATATTTATAATAATTTCTTTTTGCAAAACACCATTAAATTTTCTAGAAAATGTAGTTTGCTGGTTTTCTCCTATTACTAGCTTCCTTCCCTTCCACCCCTGTAAAAAGCCATAGCCATTAATATATCTGTCTTTTCTCACTGGTTGTTTTGCTATATCTGGAGGCAATTACTGTTCTAGCTGTGATTGGAAGCTGGGACCCAGAATTCATTCTAAGCCTCCTGAAGTTAAATAAAGGCCAGATTTGGAGCAGTCTAGCTATTCAGGCCCATATTCCCTTTACTCCTTACAGTGTGAGAGCAGCTCTGATTTACTAGTGTGTCATCTAGAGGCTTTGCACCCTGATTCACCTCTGCCTCTCACAAACCATCTCTCTGCACTAAAATATCATCATGTGCTAACGTGTGAAAGATCTCCTTGTCCTATTAGACTTGTCAGGTGCATCTGACCTATCTAGGCTAAAAAATGTTCATTCTTCCCATGGCCAATATTTTAGGCCTTCTTGGTCATTTCCTGGTCGGCTCTGGCCTGAGATATGATGTCATGGCTCACAATGGTCTTCACACTTCAACACTACGCAAAACATGTGCTGTTATCCACAGGGAGGTGACAGGGTAAAACAAATCCTCTTGGTCAAACAACACAGAAATTATGTGAAGAATCTCCAGTGGGAAAGGGATACTAAAAACATTTTCTGCCTCTGAGGTTCTGTGGCCTCTATCTGCTGTGCAACCCATACTGATGTGTTCGTATTAACTAAACACAGTTAAGACATTTAAAGCATAGGCAACTGTTCATAAAGAAGTTTTTTTCAAAGATGGGTTTTGAGTGCTCAAATGAAGGCCCTTTGGAGGGTTATCCCATGTTTCAGAAAGCACTGAAGCACTATTTTCTATAAAAAGCAGATTGTGTGGCTGTATTCTTACCTCACCTTTCCATTACTGCTTATTCTTGCATAGCTTTCCCATCCAACTTTAAAAGCAGAGCAGATAGAACCCGGTCTTGGGGGATACAGTGAATGGATACACAGAATAAATTGCTCCCATGATCAGGAAGTTCAGAGAGACACAGATCAAACTTAGACTTGGACATTCTACTCACTGCAGAGGGGCACAGCAGTGTAACTTGGGGTGTTTAAGTTCTGGCTTAAGGGTGGCATCTGGGGCTCCATTTTAACAGGCCATGGAGGAAAGTGAGTCCAACATTTCCTATAGCCTATCACACACACACAGACACACTGAACAACCCCTCTATGTGCAGCTGCTGCTGCCTGACTGCTCCACTGAGTACAAACAAACTGTAAAAATGCTACTGGCTGACCAGCACACACAAAGCTGACTGTGCTCACTGGGAGCTGTACACCAATGGTTTTATTTGTGCAAAGAGCCAAAGCCTTCCCTGCAGCAATAGAGCTGTAACATTTATAACAGTAGAGAGTTTAGTCCCATATAGGTTGAAAATCTTTCAAGGTTTGGACTGAAACACCTCGAGAGAAGGAGAGAGAACTACAGCTGTTCCTGTGCAGCTGATCGACAGCAACCAGTTTCTTGGCTTCCCAATATGGTTAACAGTCATATTAACTTAAGCAGCAACCTTAATTCTCCAATGACTTGGTCAACAGAGAACTTTGGTGAAAAATTCTGTTCATTTCCCTATCGGTATGAGTCCACTGAAAGTGTGGGAATGACACACCTTGCCATTACAAAGAAGCACTTCCGTGAGCTGAAGCTGACACCATACATTTAGGTGGAAGCCTTTGAACCAGTCCTCATCCTGAAGGACCGGTTTAAACTCTGGGTTTTTGCAGTAATTAAACTATCTTGATTACAGGAATGGTTCTTTTGCCCATTGGCACAGCCCCAAAACCTTCAGTTTTCTAGTGGCATTCAGTTGCTTAACACAAGTGTCTTTTGTCCCCATAAGTAAATTAAATGAATTTCTGTAATTCCAGAAAACTGCCAGCCCATAGACACTAAACAATTTACTCCAAATTAACTTTTACAGAGTGAGACTTTAAATAACTTGGGAGAAATCATTGCTTTCTTCAGCATCTACGAGCAGATTTAACTGCCTGGCCCCGATTTCTGTTGTTTCGGAGAACACATTTGGTGTTTGCACCCACATGGGGAAGCAGCCATGGCACTGTACATCCCCCAGCTCACACCTGGCATACACTACTCCACCCATTCCTCTTTTATCCAGACAGTGCATCCCGAGGGAAAGTGGTTGAGTCCAAAGCTCTGGGTGACAATCCTTGGCAACAAATCTCTTCCACCCCCCAGTATTCCCTCTAACCAGCTCAATGTCACCACAAGGACACATGGGGCTGTGCAGCCCCTGGTGACAGCAGCACAGGGCCCGATCCCCCCACGATGAGGCTTTGCAGCAAGTGACTGGTGGGAATGGCAGGACCATGGGGTGCCTGGTGTGACAGTGGAGGTGTGAATGTGGTGCTGACAGTGGACTTTATCTCAGCCATGAACACAGCCTCCAGCCCTGTAGCCTGAGCACCTTATCACAGCTTTAGGAGTGTTAGTTTTTGAAAGGCTGCTTGCCCATCACGCTGTGCTGAGAAGCAACAGCTAAAATATCCTGCCCCTCTGGCCCACAGCCATGCTACCCTCCACCACAAAAGGCTGCAGCTATTTCCAGAAGCTTGGCAAAAACAGTGAATATTTTCTGGGAAAACAAAGAAGGGTTGTCAAATCAAGAACAGTGGGTGATAAGAGTCACCACAGCTACACTGAGTTCCTGAGAGAGAGAGGCTTTTCTAAGCTCTGGATGAAGCTGCATCCTTCCCACTGCAGCTCACCCACCCAAGGCAAGAAGGGGCTCTGTTCACATGCAGCATAATATGCATCCACTGCAAAATTCCAGAATGGCCACCCTGGCACAACCAACTGCTTGCAATGCTTGACAGGAAGGATTTGCCTTCTAATCACAATAAGCAAGTGTGGGTACATAAAAGTGTGCAGTTGTACCTGAACTGATGAGCAGCATCGATGAAAAGGACCATAAATGTTAGCAGGAAAATAAGAATACATGCATGAATCCCGAACAAAAGTCAGGGTAGCTTACCTCCCTGTTCTCAAAACACAGGGACCAGCCTACACCACTCTCTAGTCAGGCAAAGTCCACAAATCTGAGATATGTCAAAACTAATGGACAATTGGGATCCTGCTCCAGGAATACAGAATTAAGGTTATGTACAGTGCCACTCTCATAGGCTGAACAAAATCTGCTGAGGGTTTTGTGGAGGACAGGCTTTATGTAATGATCACATTTTTAGTTAGTTAGGTTATTTTTAGGTTCATGACCAGTCTGTTAGGGGAGGGAGGAGGGAAGTAAACAACCACTGCAACTTCTAGGACAGGTGCCATTTCATTCCTGTAGCTGTTTAGCCATTTCTAGAAATGGCTTCTCCTTCTGCACGCTCCACACTGACAAATGGCATGCAGCAATAAATAGCACAATGGGATAGTGTGACCTCTTGCCCCTTGATTTGGCTGCTTGGCAAGAAAACCTTGATCAATGGGCACTGGTAACACTATTCCCAGCTATGCCAGGATGAGCTGAGTTGCAAAGAAAAACCTGGGAAGTGTTATCCCAGACAAATTGCTTAAGAAATGTCCTCCCTACACCCATCTCTTCTTACACAAACTTACATTCTGCAAAATCCATTATGAGAGTCCAGATCAACATATCTAGTGTTGAACTAAACTTAGCTATCCATGTGACACTCAAACTTTTAAATATCAGCAGAACCATTCATATACCACACACATATCACAGGCCTTCCCAAGACATGACCACTCACACACACTTCCATGGCTAAACCCTGAAAAAGAGCCACTCAGCCCCTTGTTGTAGTGCATGTACCATGTTTTTGACTATGAAGTAATCATTTTATTGAAACCTTTCAGTGTCTGGCCTGTTTTCTCTGTTTTGAGCAGAAGTTACTCTCGAATTTGAGGCATGTTCTCCACTCGCCAGGAGAGGTCACCACACACCTCAATAACCAAGTGAAGCGCCCAGATGGGATCTCACGGGAGGCACCTTCTAGTTGGGCTGGGTAAATGTCCCAGCTCAAAACAACTGGGGATATGTCATGTCCGTGCTGCCCACAAAGGGTTCTCTTTCTCTCTCCTGTCAGAGGTTAGGAAGTGCAGACTAACACCACAACTTTCCTGCTCCCACTGAAAATCCAGCCTTTCTACAGTAAGGCAAGAACATGTAGACAAATTAGACCTCAGTTCAAACACCAAAGGTGTCTCATAAAACACAGAGAATGAAAAGCTTCGATTCTGAGCAGTTTAGTGCAAGATTAGCCTATGAATTTCTGAGATCCAACTTAAAGATCATGGGGAAGCAAGAATGGCTGCCACAGGACTAAAAAGACCTGCATGGCTTAGAACCACAGCTAACCCATGTTTCAGCTGGAATGTGAGTATCTATTTGCCCATGTAGACGTTCCCACCTTTCCAAAACAAGATGAACAGATGCTGCTCATTTTGCTAGAGATGAAACTTAGCCAAAAAATGAGTTTCAGGTGAGGATTTATGGAACATGAGTGCTTCTTTAGGTCTCTGCCTCTCACCAGGGTCTTGTGCCATTGCTCTGAATTCCTCAGCTTGTTTCCTGTTTGTTTGAGGATCTGTTTTAGGATCCATGTTAGGCTCTCCCCTCCCTCACTGCAGCTTCCCTGTTGGGCTTCATTAGCATCAGAGGAATGTGATAAATGTGCCTAACAAACCTAAAATTAAAATTTTGCCATCAAAACCCAATTCTCCAGAACCACCTACAACCTGCTACTAAATGCCAGCCTGCTGCCCTCCTTGTCCTCAGGTGGCCTTGGCCCCTTTTCATGCCAAAGGGCTAGAGAGGAAAACATCCCCTCTTCATCCATTCAAAGAGATCAGTGAGCATTAATTAGTGAGTACAGAACAGATCAAAGGCAAATAAATCCTTGGGACCCCAGAGCAGAGTAGTGCCAGCACTGACTCTGTCCCTTTACTGGCCTTTACCATCCTACAGAAGGTGCTGCGGGACAGGAGGAGGAGACAGGACAGTGTGCAGTGGCCCTATGGGATGACCAGCCCACAAGGGAAGCTCCTTCCGAGTTACCTGATAGTGAAGGCTTGGTTTATTCCCCGTGGATGGGCTATCTCAGACACCAGGATATCCCAGTTCCTCCCAGTCCCAGCCAATCCTAAGGCAGGGACCAAACTCTCCTCTGGATTGTGCTGGAGCAGATGCGGCCAGTGCATGCCAGCTGTACCTCAGGTGAGTGAGCTCAGTCTCTGTGCTCAGTCCCTTCTCAGGATGAAGAACTGCTGCTGCAGATCCCCCGTGTCCCCTCCTGCAGCTGGGCCCTGCTGTCAGCCCATCACCAAAGGCAAAGGCAGGGAAGTGCCAGAAGAGCAAAGAGAGCCCCTGCTGCTGGGCACTGACCGGCCAGGCCTGGGCTCGTGGTGACGCCATGCACTGAGCCTGCACAGTTCAGCTCCAGCCCACTCGGGAGAGGGCAGGGGAGGGGGACACCAGGCAAATGCTTGGAGACCACAGCTAAACGTTAATGTCTCAGTGAGGGGCCCCTGGTGCCACCTTCCCTCATGGACTCAACGATCCCACTGTGACGAAAGCGCTGCAGACACGTCACTGCCCTTTCAGCCAGCCAGGGAATGTTGGCCTGAGCAGCTGGGAAGGAGAGGGAGGCTGAAGGGGTCACTGAGCTAGGAAGGAGGAAGATGAGTTACTGCAGCTGTACTCTAATGTTACCTGCCTAAGCCTAGTTGATGTTCTATCCGTTTCAGAGCTTGGCTTCCTCACAGGATGAGGCAGGTATATCCCCAGAGGAATAGTTTGCCCTAATCCTACTCTTTAATCAGATTTCTGCTGCTACAAGAGAAATATCTCAGGAAGCTGGAAAACAATTTATTGTTGGAGATGAGCAACACACATCAACCTGCTGCCTTCTTGATACTTCCTTCCACCCTATATGAAGGATTTGCCACACAAAGGAACACTTCAAAAAGGGACAAAAAGCCATTTCCTACCTCCAAAATATTTTCTACTGTCCTCAGGGGTTCCTCCCTTCTTATAGGCTGATGTTTGTGCTGAAGTCTCCATCTTAGCTGCACCACCTCAATGATAGATCTCTGTGAATATTCAGAGACTGAGTTTGATGCTAGTCTGAGCCCTGAGAAGATCTGGAATGTAAAGTAGAGACATTTGCTGGATGGCTTTCTGTTTTAACTGCTTCTTGCCACTGCACCAAATCTGATCTGAACCCAGCTGTGGGCTACCTGGACTGAAGCTGCCCTTGCTGTCTGGGTTATGCAGCACTCTCTGAAACACATTCACATGGAATGTCATTGTCTGGGGAGATGGAACATCCTTTTGTTGTGCTTATGGACAGCATCCAGCTGCAATGCATTAGGATGAGAGACAATAACACAAATGGCAACAGGAAAAATTCCAAGTAGATATTAGTAAATCATTGTTTCTTGAAGGTTTTCAAAATTCAACTTGACAAGACATTGAGAAATTTCATCTAAGTTGGCTCTGCTTTAGCACAAGATTGCACCACAGACCTCTAGAAGTCCTGTCCAGCCTTAATTATTCTTTTACCAACATAGTCATAGATGAGGACTGTGCTAGTGTATGAATGTCCAACAGTAACCAGAGAGACAATTCAGCAGAACCCCAAAACAACTTCAGAGATCTCGAGGTCCAGACGATTTATTATCCACATTATGCAGACCTGTGACAAGCCAATCAAAGCAACAAGACAATCCTGGGCTTTTGCAGAACAGAAAAGATGAACCTGAAACTGCCCTGACCTTTTCTTATTGTGTTGTTACACTGCAAAGTACACACCTCAAACCTCTGGGATGATGATTTCATTTACTAATAAGTTTCATATCAAATGTGGTTTTCACCAACATCAACAACAAAAAAATCCCAACAACATAATAACATCAGACTTCCCTTTCCATCACAGAGGGATGTTTATAAGATGTCTCCTTAAAACACCCATTTCTAGAGACACTTAAAATTATGCCTTAAACTGATCTGCAAATGAAAAAACCATCAAAAATATTAAACCTGCTGGCACATCACAGAATTATTTTTTCCAAGCTTCCAGGACCAACAAGTTGATACTGAAAACTGGTTTGCAAGCTTTCAGTAACTCAAATATCAGATGAAAATGCCAGATGGTCCTTAATTTCCATTTCCTCCATGTAGATCCAGCTTGATGGCCTTTAACTCTGTGCATCACATGTGTGCAAAAATGCCTTGAAAGGGCAAGATGTATTATTGCATACTCAGGAACATTTCAATTTTTCAGTGAAGCCAAATTTCAAGCCTGTTCTTCCTTTCAGACTGATTGCAGATTTAATATAAATTGTGCACAATAGACTGAGAAAGATCACATAAAGGAACTATTTTAAGCTGGGTCCAGGGAAAGAGGAATTTCTTCCTCAACTTAAGCCTTGTAGAAGTTGTCTGTGCATGTCAGCCTGGTTTTGGCCACAATCAGAGTCATTCAGGCCAGTAACTATTGCAACTTGTCATATTTTTAATACTTGGTTTTCCCTTCTTCTCCAAATCACACTCTTTCATCTCTTACATCAATAACATCATATTAATAAGTTCTATTATTATGTTATAATATCGTATTATTATGCAATAACACTCATTTCTTACACAGCATGTTTTCTTAGCCCATCCCTCTGGTTTGGTGCTTCACAGTGACAAAGGAGTGTGTCATGGATACCATTCACGTCCAGTCTCACCTTATAGTTCTCTCACAATTCTTTTCCTCTGGATGAAAAAGAAAGGTTTAGCAGTCAGCCCAAGGAACACTGAGCTGTGCTCACTCATGTACATCAGTGGCACCAAGACAGCAGAATGATGCTGCATTGCCTAAGTAGAAAATGCTCCTTTAATTCACCATCAGAAAAGAGAACTATTCCTCCCTCCTCCTCCACCTCTCCCTCCTCCTCCTCCTAGGTCAATGAAAACAGATCAAAACCTCAAACCAATCCTTGCACTAGCAGGAACTCAAAAGGTAGACTTGGGAGGGGTTGGAGGAAGATATAAATGCTGATAGCTGGAGACACAGAGCAACATTGAACTGGAAAGACTTAAGGGAAGAGGAATCAGAGACACCAAATATGAATCTGAAACTTCTTTTTTGCCCTGGATTCCTTCTGCTGCTTATTGTCAGTCAAAACCAGGCAGGGGCCAGATCCATTTCCAGCTTACAGGTAAGTGACTGGCTGCTCAATAGAGCTGAAAGAAGCTGATGCTTGTTTAGGAATTAGACACGTCAGATGAGCTCTGTTTCTTCCAATCCCAGCTTAAAGAGACATTATGACAGCAGGAATGCTGAGATGGGCAGACACAGATTTATTAAATGGAGGAAACTGAAGTCATTGATCACTGGATTTAAATTTCTAATCACATGAGGCATTTGAAAGAAAAATGTTTGGGGTTTTTTTCCTGTGGGTTCAGTTAGGGGATTGTACATTTAGGGTCACCCTGTGACTGACCGAAGCAATGAGCTTTCAGAGTAAAAGAAATTATTCTGGAAGGACTGTGGTCTAAAGCCCTAGAGCAGTTACCTGCATGCTCCTCCCTGAAGCCCCTGATTTTAGCTGAAAAAGGAATTAAGGGGTTGCACCTGCAGTATCTCCTCCTCAGCTCAGTTTTGCTGCAATGCAGCCCCTGCTTGCGACTACCAGGTGTAGAATATAAGAAAAAGAGGAAGTGTGTATGTGTACCTATGTGTATTTGTTTGTGAAGGAATTCCAAGTCATTATAAAACACATTTCATTTGCTGCACTAGAGAGCTGGCATCGCCACATATGAAGTAACTTCCCAGTGCGTAAAGAAATGTATAACATAATCCTTCAGAACAAATTTCAGCATGTCTCCTGCCATTGCGTTAATTCTCTTGGATATAGACTATTTTTTCTTGTTCCTTATTCACAATTTATCAGGCCTTTTTCAACTTTTTCACAATTTATCCCATATGCCCAGTTCCAGGAAAGACTTAACTGGCAGTCTGGCAGCTCAGAAATATATCCTCAAACTTAGCACTGAGTATGGCTTATATGGAAATAAAGAGAGTTCCCAAAACTCCTCCTCTCTTCCCTTTCCACCTTCACTCTTCCCTTTTTCCAGAGTCTGTCCAAATTGTTAGATGAGGACCTGGAGCATCCCCTGGTCCCAGAAGAGAGGGACCATGAGCAAGATGACCTGATCCCAGCACGTGTCTTTAATCAGCAAGACACTGAACTCCAGTGGATCCAAAACACCAGGGACCAGCCTGAGAGCGTGTCCATGGGTGATGGTGCAATCTGGAGATTCTTCAGTGACCTCCTGAGTTTATCCCGTAGATACCAAGGCAGAAGCAAAAAGGGCCTCTCCAGGGGCTGTTTTGGTGTCAGGCTAGACAGAATTGGGTCACTGAGTGGACTGGGATGCTGACTCTTCACTACGGTAAGAGAAAGCCAGAGGCTGCTTGTCTGTGTATTCATGTATAACTTGCAGAAATATGCAAAAGAGCAGAGTTAATTCAGCTTCAAGGAAATGGTGCCTTAAAGTAACTTTTACCCTCCTATCACAAACACAGTTTACTATTTTACCTTCCTCAGAATTCACTGTCTTCAGATATAGACTTAAAACCTGTGAATGCCACACCTCTGCTTTACCTGCTTTCCCTCCTTCCTCTGAGTCAGGTGTATTTCATCTTGTCTTAGAAGATCAGAGAGGTTTTTCACCAGCTCCCCAGGGATACTTGTTTCAATCCAAACAAACTCTAAGCAGAACAGTGAAGCTAAATATGCCACTAGAACAGTAAGAAAACAGTTAACTTCCATGTGTGAAATCCTGTACACTTCTTTCTATCACTTATTTCTCTTCTTTATTGACAGGACTGACTTTGGGTTTTCAAAGCACCTCTTGCCTTTCAGTGAGGTATTCAGCTCTTTTTCATATTGGCCCCACCAATCCATCTACTACATGATGTACTGAGCAAATGCAGCCATGGCCATGTCTCCCCTGATATACTTGGCCAACAGAACACACCTTCACTGTACTGCCTGTTTATATCAGAGTAATTATTTGTGAACATCTATCTGAAAATTAATTACAGAAAACTACATTTGTACTGTTTGTTTACTGAATGTATAAATAAACAAGCCTCATTATGTCACAGGTAATAAACTGCTTTCCATAATGTAACGAATTTGCTTCAAGGTTTGTTGTGTGATTTGTTCATATTTCATTCCTGAAACAGAGCCCTAGTTTGCAGTTAGACACTAGAATTCAGGAGCATTTCAGAGGGCTGCTGTCTGGTAAACAGAAACCAGAATACAAAGCCCCAAGTCTCTGACCCACAATTTGAACGCAGGGTAGGTCTCTTAGCAGATATCACTAAAAAGCAGTGACCCTGAGTTTAGATCTGCCACTGACGGAAAAAACCAAATTTTTCTTAATAGTATACCTCACCTTACTAAACAAAAAAAAAAGAAACAAAAAAGCCCAAACCAAACAAAAAACCCCAAACCCCAAAACAATACTACCCTTCTAATGAAGGAAGTTCGAAGGCACCCTACTCTTCCATAGGCAGATCCAGGTATTTCAAAGCACTGAGAAGAAAATTGAAAAACATATCCTGAAGGCTGAATGCAGTGTTTACGCATGGGCATCGACTCTGCACACAAGTTGGAAGTGCAAAGTCCTTTATTGCACAGCCCGAATTCCCTAAATACTTACACACAACAGGATATAATATCATATAAACAGGAAAGATGTTCACCACAGTGTCTCCCTATCACCTGGGGTAAAGCAGAGACATTGCCTATTATGGTAATACATAAATAATACCCTATAAGGTCACAAACTAGAATCATCACCTTTTACAGGTCCAGACACTTCCACAAGTTGCAAGCCTCTCTCCACCCATCTCCAGTGACCTGGATACAGCCCCAGGGTCACCTCCGGGCCCAGGAAAGAGGCTCTCTATCACTCTATCACCACATAGTGTAACCCAACAGCTGAAGGCTTCTTTTTTTAACATTTTTGGTTAGGTCTTATGTTGTTTGCTAGTTAATCTGCTTAAATTGACTTTAATAACAAAGTAGCAGCAACTGTGAAAATGCCCTGAGTACAGCCCTGAGCACAAGCTCTCCAACAATGGGTTAGTCCATGATGAATTTGTTACACTCTGTATTGCCTTTCCTAAGAAAGAATCACAAGAAAATTAAGATTTCCACCAATCAAATAAAGAATTAAAGTCCAGAATGAAAACTGTGTTATTCTTTCACCTTCCGGCATAGTTCCATACCAATAGCTAGTCTATACATGGCTTAAAACCAACTATTTACTTAGGCTAAGAAGAAGCAGACCTTCCCCCCGCCCCCGCTTGGGGGAGCTTAACAGAAAGCAGCCAGCTTTCTTAGAGTCCCTCTTCAGGTGTGCTACCCCGGGGCTGGCCCAGGTGCAGCCCATGTGGTGGAAAGGTTAATCCACACAGCCCACGGACATCAGGGTGTCAAACAATGTAGAGCCAGTATCTCGTGACAGCTGGTGCTTATGGGAAGGTTACAGCCTCCGTTCTAACAATCCTGAGTCTAAAGCTTGTTCCCAGCTCCCAGTAACTCTAGAGCAGGGATGTTCTCACAGACAAAGGCTTCTTAATGTTGAAATTTCACTGAAAACCCAGTGAAGGACAAGTGCTACTGAAGTTTATTTGCAGAAAAATAACAGAGGACAGAGGAGGTTGAAGTCTGAGCTGTGAGCACTTGTGAACAGAATCCTACAGAAGATGAATAAGAAACAGATAAGAGTTACAATTACAGAGGTCGATCTGGTAATGTGCTATCCCGTCACCTGGCATTTTGTGGGAACATTTAAAAGAGGCACTTTTCTGAAAGCAAGAACAATTTATTTCACATAAAAGGCTCTATAATTAGATCCTCAGGACTGAAGCCAGGTGTGTTTGTACTTTCGGCAATTTGCCGAGTTCTATTAGCATTTAAATAATCAAAGCTAAGCTTTGAAGTGAGGCTGCCAGTCAGATGGGGGAAGTTCATCTCTAGCTGTGCCATTTCCATCTTTGCTAAGCAGCAATGCATGAATTTAGAGACTAGGGTTACAGAAGTTGCTGAGGAGAAAAGCCTCCAATAAAAGTACACCTATGTGGAAAGAAAAATACTTTCTCAAATATGTGTGCTTTTGAGGTACCTGATTTTAAGTGATGTTAGGCAGCAATCAAGATTTGGGCTTAGCCAAGACTCACTTCTGGCTAGCTTATTAACAGAGGGCCAGTTGTATTTATTCCCCTTGATCATCACACAGATCCTGTTCAGTCTCACTGCTTTACCCCTTTCCACTCCTGTCTGTCTTCAGTACACAAAAAATTGCGGATAATGCACATTCTCACCCAGATCTGCTTTCACTCTCTATCAGCAATAACCCTCTCATCTGACGTGATCTTCCTTCGTTCAGGTACTGCACTTTCAAAACACACGTCTCCTTTCTCTGCCAGGTTCTTCTTTGCTGTGTTGCTTTAAACAAACCCACTTGCCAGCTGTTAAAACAGCTGGATGCAAAAATCACTGTCCCACACCGGTTGATATTGCTGGTTTGCTTCCATTCTAAGCAAATTAAGAGGGCAGAAGGCAGAGGCTTACTGAAATTGCTTTAATATTACCCAGGCGGTGAATGAAAGGACCCTGTTTGCTGTTTTGCCTCTTACAGAGGGAAGGGTTATAAAGGTAAGGGTTTGGTGACAATGCTAGAGAACCATCATCAGAGGAACTTTCAAAGAAGGAAAATCTCCTAAACCCAAGACTCAGGACATGGTCTACTCACATAGCACAAAAATTTGTATACAGAGAAGAAAAAGCTGTTGTCCCAAGAGCTGCTGCAGACAGATGAACATTTTCAATTCCTCCCACTTGTCTCCCCCACATAGAAAAATGATCCATCCCTCAGCCCGTTGGAGGGGAAATCAACCCAGCTCTCAGCTCCTGTGTGTCTGAGGCAGAGCAAACAGGCTGAAAGTGCAAGGTTTTTTCACTGCATCGACTCCTACATGGAGATGATGGAGAGCGAGAGGGAGAGGAAATCACTGGGAAAATGGGCGCTGCCAGGAGATCAGATGACTAAGAGCAATTCTCTCCCTCTGGAGCAGTTGCCGCACTCAGAAGACCCCCAGGTCCTGGAGGGTGACCTGTGGGGGCAGTTGCAACCAGTTCCCTTATCGAAGCCAGAGGGCACAGTGCAGCACTTCGGCTCCTGCAGGGATCTGGCAGGAGGCAGCTGAGCTCCCTCCGGGCAGAGTGAGGCTATAAGGAGAGGCATCCATGGGCAAGGAAGAAATACAGTATCGAGATGATGATGGGATAGGGATAGGGATAGGGATAGGGATAGGGATAGGGATAGGGATAGGGATAGGGATAGGGATAGGGATAGGGATAGGGATAGGGATAGGGATAGGGATAGGGATAGGGATAGGGATAGGGATAGGGATAGGGATAGGGATAGGGATAGGATGCAGCTCCCGGCTCTCTGCTGCGGGGCCTCGCTGCTGCAGCTCGTTATGCCGTGTGCAGGAGAGCAGGCGGCCGGCGAGGAGCTCCGTGCTGAGCTGCGGTCCCTGCAGGCACCGGGGCCGGGGCTCCCAGGGCGGCCACCCGCCCCCGTCCCGCCGGGGCGAAGTGGCAGGAGCGAGGCTCCCTACCCCTCCTCTCCTCCCCTCTCCGGGACTTCTGGAGTCGCTGCGGCAGCTCCGGGAAGAGGAAGGGGAACCGAGCCTGAGAGACGAGCCGGTGGCCGGGGCTGAGGACGGCGGCTCCGAGTGGGAGCTCCCGGCGGCGGAGAGCGGCCGGGCAGGGACTCCGGTCCTGGCCCCAGACGTCCCCAGCCGGCGGAGGGATAGTGCCAGTGGAGGACCCTCCTGTCCTCCCTCAGACGGAGGCACTTCTCCTGCTGCTTTGGGACGAGGATGGAGAGGACCGGCGCGCAGACGGGGCTGGGATGCGACCAGCATAAAGCCCGTAGGTGCCGGGGCGGAGCAGGGCAGGCCGGGGCAGCCGCCGGGAGCTGCCGCTGTCCCCGGCTGAAAGCCTCGGAGTGGCTTCCCCCGCAGGTCTCTGCGCTTCTTTCACAGGTTTCTGGAGCAGATGGAGAAGCTGAAGCCGGGACCAGTTCCCAAGAGCTTCCTGAGCCTCCAGGCCGGTGTTCAGCAGCAACACCACCAGGCTGCCCTCGGACCCGCCACGGCAGTGGGGTACGGAACAATAAACTTTTTACAAAGCCTACATTGCCTTTTTTGAGTGGGTTTGTTTTTTTTTTTCGGTCACGGTTTAGCAGATTGTTAGAGGATACAGAAATCCCCTCCAGAGCGCTCCTCTCCCTCTGCTCTAAGGGCTCGGTCCTGACCCTGGCCAGAACATCCCACCCATTCTGGACAAGCCTTTTGCTGGAGGGTCGCAGCAGCAGGAAGGATGGTGGTTGCATCCTTCCCGGACTATGTCAGTGACCCTCCACGCTGTACTGAAGTGGCACTGCCAGGCACCGCTGCCAGCTCTGGGACCGTGGCAGTGAGCTGGGATGCCTTTCCCGATGGCTTCACTGCTACTACCAGGGAATCCTCCCCGGAGGTGGGCACTGGGCTCGGGGTTAACTCCAGGTAGCGTCCTACACATGCCCCTGTGCCATGGGCTAAGCCGCTGGTATCAGTGCCAGGCTTGGCACGGCAGACCGGCATAGGGGGACCAGGGGCAGAGGGGCTCCACCGCTTTGAAAACAGACCTGGCAGCGGCTGCCGGTGCAGGCGAAGGGCTTCAGCACCCGGGACAGACGCCAATGGCCCCGCACGCCGAGCACCGGTCCCGCCGGGCTCCCCCCGCCTGCCCGGGGCTACCTGCAGCCTGCACTGAGCCTGGAAAGTCCAGCAAAGGAAGGGGCAGCCGCAACACAGAGATGATATATCCCGATCATCAGGAGAAACAATCCGTGTTTAGGATGAAAATTAATTTCTCCCCTTGGAAAAAGTGAAGCACCACTTAATTGCAGTATGGCCACTCCAGACATTTTTACATTTCTGTTTTGATTCTTGTCTGATGGCCTCATCTCTTAATTTCCTTCTCAATCTAACTAAAGTGCAGGGAAAGAGAGCCTGGGTGGGGTGTGGCATAGTTTTGTCAAAGGTTTTGTCACTGGGAGATAAAAGGAATCCAAATCCAGCCTCTTCCTCAGAACAGGAGGCTCCGTACAACCAGCTCACACTCTTCAGCACAGAATGGCAGTAGGAGAATGGACATCACCGGAAGGATGTGCAGCAGGTCAGGGCAGCACTTAGGGTAGGTCTATCCATCAGCAGATGGAACCCGCATGGCACCAGCCCCCAGATTTATGGTCCTTATCCTTACAGGGCTGAAAAACAAGGACATAGAATCATCTTGCTGGGGAAGGGGCAAGTCACCTCAGCTGAGCTCTGTCCATCCTCCTCAGCACAGGATCCACACACAGGCTGCCTCGGTTCTCTCCCTCTCTGATCTGAGCAACTAGAGCTGCTCTAATGGAGCCTCATGTCCCCACATCTCCCATCCCATATCCTGGGATGCGAGGGAAATGTGCCAGATTCCCAACCCTAAAACCAGTCACAGTAAGCTTTTTAGAAGAATCTGCTGCCCGGTTAAGGCAGACATTTTACTAGGGAAATGCCCAGCTGAGCGTGGGCAATGCCTAGATCTTGACTTTCCACTGCTGGGCTATAAAGCCTAAAGTTCATATTAATTTACCAGCGTGATGACACTGAGATAAACAAACAAGTGAGTTTTATAGCTTTAACAATGAAAAGCTGAGTTCTGACTTTTCACACCCCGTTTGGTTTGACAGAACTGCAAGATGGATAACTGAGGGCAGAATTTGGCTGTGAAAATGCAACAGCTACTGTGACAGGCAGCCATTTTATCCCATCTCTACACTTCACTACACTGTACATGAAATAAAGCACAAACGCTCCCTGTCTTAGAAAAGTATTGTGGAGGCTGAAATCATGCTGCTGCATCTTATTTATCTGCCATGGAACACAGAAGATGAAAAGGAACAAGCCAGTAAAGAAAGGAGTATCTCAGGGTCCAACTTAATGACTAAAATCCTGGAAAATTAGATTGTTTCACAGGAACAGGTCACTCAAAGCAAAATATTTCACATTTGAGATTAATACTGTGTCCCTCAATTTCTTGCTGCTGGGTTCGTACCCCAGGGGCTGCTGTACAAAAAAACCAGACACAAATGAAAACTCAGAGCAAGCTACAAAATGTTTTTGTACAGAGAGAGCACTAGAGAATACTTAGTGCATGGGGGGAGTGTGAAAGGAAAGAAATGAAAAATACAACAATAATAGATTCTAATTATCTTAAATTGGACACTCAAAATTAATGAATAATTCTGGTTTATCTTCTCCCACTTTTGCAGTTTACAAAACAACGTTACACCTTGGCACAAACAAACATACACACACCAAGAGCAGCAGGAAGAGAATACTTGTTACTAATTAATGAATTATACAGACATTGCAGTATAGAGTGTTAATTAAAAAAAAGAAGCTATCGGGATCTTAGTTCTCTTTTAAAAGCACAAAATAAGGAAGCGTTGGAGCACACAATAATACAAAAAACCAGTATTGCCTCCATGCTCTGAAAAAATTGAGGAAAAATAGAGAGCTCTTATAATAAAGGGCTTCGTCAGGACATACACAGAGTTGGGCTGACTTCTGGCTGTATTAGGAAAAAGTAGCATTTGAGCGTGACTTCACAACCTTGAGAATGTCCCTTCTAGTATAATTTTGGTAGCTGATCATGTGAACAATATGTGCATATGTTTGTACATAAACACCATCTTAGACATTTAAGACATGGGAAATACTTTATAATTCTATTATTATTTTGAAAGTGTACTCAGGAGATTTTTTCAAGATCTGTGTTCATATGAAGAGTCAACAAATTACTACCAGACTGACATTCAACTTACTGATACATTTGCTGGTGTTTCAATTTAAAGTAACAAGAAACATTAGGAAAATGCAAGAAAAGCCATTGCTTCATGATTTAGAACTCCATTGCATTTCTGTAAAAAGATTAATTTTTAGCTGTACTATATGCACAAAGACACCAATGGAAGAGGAATGTGAAGCCATTCTGTACTTTTGTAATTTCTCATTTAAGAATAGGCAGTTTCTAGCTAATTTTAAGACATTCAGCACTTAAATAAATACTTGTTTTTAATAAATTAAATTAAAGATTTTTAACTCCTCACAAAACACATATACACAAATTCACCCATTCTTCCTTTGAGACAGATTCTGATACCTTTCTGAATAACGCCAAAAGCCATCTATTTAAGTTCTCTTCGAGCAAGTTTCTTTCTTGTATGAAGGTAAAAGATTACTGCTGAATCTGGCTGCCTGTTTTTTAGATTTTATTGATGCAGGGTCAAGCCTTACCATCAATGTTTAAAGACATCCCACTATTTAAACATTTGGCTGTTAATAAACACTAGTGTTTTCCAGCGGTGCCGAAGCCGGTTGTCACAGAGGGCTGGAGATACTCGCTGTCCCCACAGTCAGTCTGCACTGAGGTGCAGATCGAGGTGCTGCTCTTCTTGGTAACACACAAATACAAAGCCTCAATGGTAAAATCACCTCAATAGCAATGGGAAAAGAGAAGTAGCCCAAATCTGGGATTTTCAGCACACGCCGTGGTATGCGGTGGCTGCACATATTCCATATATAGAAGGAAAGCGTGCACGATACTTTAGGTGTCCTAAAAGTCGATTTATCTTCATTCTTGACTCTTCACCAAATACTCATCTGAAAGCCTGTTGTTTCCTCTGTAAAAGGCAATTAACTTATGGAAATCTTCTAACTGAGCAAAGTTTAGAGCAGTTTTGGCATTGTTTCCCATCTCTGTAAATCTGACCATAGGGGTCTCTTGAAAGAGAATTGCTAAGAATTTCCAACTGGACTATGTAATCACAGCGCCTGGTATCTAGAGGAGGGGGAGTGACATGAAATCACTGACTTGTGACATACATTCCTCAGCAACAGCAGCTGCTGCCTAATGACAGCTAATAAAGGGAATCTTCCCTTGACAGAGCCGCATGCCTGCAATGGGACTGGAATGTGCCCAAGATAAACCCACTGATAACCTAGGAAGCACGGATCACCCAAAGAGTATAAAAGACAAGCTTCAGAAGAGAGACAACAGGACAAGGAAGAGAGAGACTTGAAGGGACATCTCAGAAGAAACAGCCTGAACTTCCCTATTCCCAGCGAAGTCAGCGCCATGGACATTAAGGGCTCAGTTTTCCATGGCTTCCTCTTGCTGCTGCTCATCCAGCTCCAGTCCAGCAGAGCCAACCCTATCTACAGCCTCAGCCCTGCCAAAGAACTGGCCAGCATGGAGGTGAGGACTCTCATTTTGCAAGGTTAAACTTTTGGGGTGCTTAGCAGACTGTGAGGTGGTGCTTCGGCTTCCTTTTTCATGATCACAATAACCACATCAGCCATCACATGCTGGGGGACAAAGCCTCAGCTCTTCAAAGGAGTTCAGAGAAGCTTCGTAGGGCAATATCCTCCTGTGTTAGGTTCACCCGAGCTCCTGGGCAGTAGTGGGAACCAAAATTGTGATGTTGTAGGATGTCTTCTTTGGAGTTTTGGTTCTTTTTCTTTAAAAGATACATCTTCCTGGGAGCAAAGTTCCAGGGAAGGAAAAAATCATCAGAGTCGCTCCATAAGAACAAATGGAAAACTTTGAGGTGGGGTCCTGTCTATCCCACTAAATGGCAAAACAGTGACGCAGGGCAGCCATATGGCTCTAGCTTTGTGAATTTGAGAGATCTGGTTGCATATGGATCAGCAATGAGGCGGTAAAATAGAGCACCCAAAGACAAACTTTTAGAAATATTACTAGAGGAATAACATAATCATTTAGTGTGGCTCATCCAGAAAAGCTTCCAGAGCTATAAAATTAGCAGCTAAGAATTTTAACGGATAATAGAGAAAATCCATTGTTACAGCACAGTACGAGCTTGAGACTCTGATGGAATCTAAAAGCTCAAATCTTTCCTTGGGCTGGTACCAGTGACCAGCTTCTCAGAGCTGTTCTCAGGCCCTAAGAACAAACTGCCTGAGCTGGGAAGGAGAGTTGAAGCTCAAACTGCCTCTGGGCTGTTTCCAGCAGCCAGAAAGGGCGGCTTCCAAATGCACTCACTGTCAGGCAAACCATAGGGCACATTCCTCTCTATTAAAACTCTAGAGATGGGCAATTACATTCCTCTAACTGGTTGAGCGGCCCTTGAGGAGGTTATCTGAACCTAGTTACATAAAGCTTTACAAATTACAAAGAATGTTAACCCAGAAGCAATCATGCAGCAGGCATGAATTTACCATACAGGTATTTTCAGTTACTTTAAGGAGTAGCAATCCTGCAACCCCTGGGGCAGAGATTAGTGAAAACACCAAGAGCTTCTCCAAGCCATGTCCATTGAAAGAGCCAGGGGTGACAAAGCAGCAACTTCTGAGAATGTGGGAGTTGGCTATGTGGCTAGAGGTTCTCTCAGACTGTGTACCACCGGTGGGCTGAGTAGTATCTCCCTGTGCAACCCACATATTGCATTTTCTTCTCTGCCAAGATGTTTTCTAACCTTGCCAGTATGATACACATGGTGGCAAGCAGGTTCATTCAGCTCACTAGCCTGAAGCTGTATCTTCCCATAGACGGAATTACTGTGAACAGGGATATAATGCAGAGGACAGAGCCCAGTGACCACCAGTAAGACTGGGATCCAACCTGTCAGTCTCTCTAGGGCGGGCTATGGGACCATCGATAAATGCATAACAGAATGACTGGAAGAGTTAGTAAATGACCACAAAACAAGGAGTTTTATTAATTTAATCCTTCTCTTATAGGCTCTGCTGGAGAGATTGGAGGATAAGTTTGCAATGATCGAAGCCCTGGAGTCCAATCCAGACCTGCAAGAACCCAAAACCCAGGAGGAGATCCTGTCGGAACTCGTCGATGACAGTGACGACCAGAAGGCTGAACGCAGGCTTGCACCCAACACCCCTCTGTCCTACAGGGACCCCCTCCTCAAGAGACTGAGGGGGCTGCAGATGCCCAGGATGATGAGAGATTCTGGCTGTTTTGGGAGGAGGATTGATCGGATTGGCTCCCTGAGTGGGATGGGTTGCAATGGTGAGTCCTGTCTAAGCCATTTCTCTGAATAGCACAGACCATGTCCGAGCTGTGGGACAGGAGAGGAGCAGCTTCTCATTTAAGTCTTTAAGAAGACACAGTATGAGAATGAAATTAATTTAAGCCTAATATTTAAGCTAGTATTGTTTTTTTAAAAGCACTGCTGACAATGGTGACACGCACCAAGACAGAAACTGATTCTAGTAACATTTATTTCATGTTTGGTTTGCAGGTTCCCGGAGAAATTAGGATCAACCTCCCTATCCCCTGCTCTGGAGAATGCTTTACAGTACCCCTTCCTCCCCAGACGAAAGCCAGATGCTTTCTGAGCTCCTCAACAGAAAGTTATTACTATTTATATTTATTTATTTATTTATTTATTTGATGTTTTTTAAAGAACATTTCTTATGCTAGCACCAAAAGACCATCTTTAAATAAAACTAACACATTAGACATCTGTGCTGGACCTTGCTCCTGTCTGTTGCATTAAATTTTCTTGTATTTTCCTAAAGTCAAAATCTTAAGTTTTATTGATATTCTGGTACCCACGAGCCTGGATCTTACTTATGTGAGACAGAAAAAGCATGAACTTGGTAAAAATGAAAATGAGTTTTTCACTAGAGGCTTTTCCACTGCACTAAGAAATGCTAACAGATTAGCAGGAAAAAAAAAAACTTGCTTAACATTGAAAGACCATCATGAGTCTTCCTATAGACAGGGTTTCAGTAACAAGAGAGTCCTTCTGCCGGTTTAGATTATTTGGTCTCGGGAATTACCATAAATGCCTCATGTAAGCAAAATTTATATGAAAAGAAATAAGAAAAATCATAACACTCCACAACTTTCAAGATAACCAGAGGGAGGAAAGGGAATTCATTGTATATGCTTTCTAGCAGGGACCAAATAAAGGTTACGAGCATCAACAGAAAGATACATCATTAACTGTGTCTTGTCTCACTCTGCACGTGGCTGAGATGCTGATTCCGAGAATTTCTTGAAGGATCCTCAAAAAGGGTTTGAGTAGTATAATGATATTCCTCATGAGAGGGCAGGTGAGATCACTCAACTACAAAGCAACTTGAACAGAACATTTATCACTTGCTGGGAATGGCCCCTCGCAAAGCTGTTCCAACACGGCTAATAGGAACATTGGAAGTCTGATTAAGGTTTACTTAACCTTAGTTGCTAGATTTCACAACTAGGAGCTGAATTTGACCCAAAACATATTCTAGGACCCCAACAAAGAAGTTAATATTGCCAAAACCACATTCAGTCAGCATCCCAAGGAACAAAGAGCTTGGATCCCCATATGAGCCCTGCCAATGGCATCAAGCCCAGCTCAACACAACTGTCCTGTGATTGACTGCACGTACTGCTAGGAACTGTGTTATTTTGAGCACCTCAAGAGCCTCATTCGCAGAATCTCAGTGCATTCCCAGTCTCATTCCCATGTACCTGAGTACCCTGGAAAGCTTGTTCAGGGCTTATGAAGGCAGCACCAAGACAGACTCAGCTGGAACAGTCCAATTCTGACTTTGCTTATGCAAATACACATGGGGACAGAAATACTACCTAGTGAGGATAAGATATTGGAAGGCAGGTGTTCCAGAGCTGCTGACAAGAGCTCTCAGGGACCATAGCTCCAGGGAAAGGGTAAATTGAAGTGCACACCCCTCCTGCAGAGGGCCAGTCACAGCTCAGGCTGCTGCAACACTTGATTAGGGCTCGTGTCACATACCACATTTCTGACAAGCCACCCTCCCAGTCACTCCCTACACTGCTGACATGGCCTCCGAGAGGGATCTGTGTGCTCCACACGGGGCCTTGTGATTCTTTTCTAGGGAAGAAGGGCAGAAGTCTAATCCGAGGGAATAATTTTTCTCCACTCCAACAGGAAACCAGACAGTGTGATACATATCCTCTCCTTCCAGCAGCACCAGCTACAGATAAAATACTTTGTGAAATAGTGTCCACACAGGTCTCCCTGACAGGAGAATAAATTCCCAGGTTAAGATTCCCAGCATCCATGAGACATCTCCACAGTGAACGCTACAGTGACTTTGCATTTACTCAATTTCACGGATCAAGGGGGTGTTGAAGTCACCCTTTGGGGAGCCCTTGTGAGGACAATGGGGCTTTGTCTCCTAAAAAGGCTTTCCAAACACACCCACTGCAGCACAATGGGAACATGCAGGTGGATCCCTCCACACCAGCAATGGGCAACAGCCTGACTTCCCCTGTGCTGCTTAAAGTAAAAACAATCCATGTACTCTAACAATAGCTCTTGCTGAAGCTGAATTGTACCCATTCAAGCACAACTTGCACAGACACTGTAAACTGTCCCTCCCTGTCAGCCCCTCAAGGCACAAAACACTGATTAGTTCAGTGGAATGTGCTAAAAATGGCAAGAAGAGGCAATGCTGCCTGATTTAAAGCCAGGTGGGTCCAGTATTAGCAGCAAGCCAGTTCCTGGTGGAACAAGTCTGTATTGGCTTGCAGACAGTATGTTAATAGACCATTCGGTCTCCGAGAACTTAATTGAGGGTAAGCAATCGAGGAAAAAAGCATCTCTGACTGGATTTTTACTGCTACTCCCATACACACACTGAGCTGTAAAGCACCCTCAGGGAAATCTCACAGCCAGGTCAGAATAGTGCTGCACTCAGGAGCAAGCACTGTGAAAAGCTGAATGAGAGAAACTCGACACTAATTAGCTCTACTGGCGAGGAACACCACCCCCAAGGACAGGCACAGCTGCCACCGTTGCTGTGAGAGCAGGATCAGAGAGAGCAGGGAACAATCTTGAGAACAGCGATCATGTAAACGAAGAAATATCCCGGTGGGACTAGAGAAGGACCACACCCTCCTAACACCCTCCACACAGCTATAATGACGTTTGCCACCTCCTGCCCTGCCAGACTTCATTCTAACTTCCTAACAGTGTTTGGCAGTACCCATGACCCGCAGTGCATAATTCAGCAGCTTGCTTTCCTTTGGACTCTGAAACACAGTAATTCCACTAGCGTGCTCCATGCACTCTGTAAGGCATGTGCCTTGTTCGGAAGAGGGGTCTGCTTGGCGTGGGGTATACTTGCAAATTAGATTTGATGGTTTCTTTGCCCCTCAGACACTGCACTATCCCTATCCAGCTTCCCGCTAAAAGCAATGCTTCCACTGAAATCCAAGTTGGCAGGCAAGAATACCAAGAGGAGCTGTCAGCACTGCTTGGTTTCTCTTAAGAAATCCTATGTGAAGTACAGGGCACACACCCTCCACTGCTGCAGGGAGATGTGGAGCTGTGCCAGTTCACATCCCAATCTGGCCACAGCCAGCTTGCTTGATTTACTTACCCTGAATCTTGGCCCCTAAAGGCCTTTGCTGATTGACATCTGCTTGATACGTGTGTCCCACACTTTTATGTGGGAAGGAAGATTTGTAAGACCTTCACCCTCTATTACCATCTCCTGACTACTCTCTTGGAAAACCAGAACAATCCTGTACAGAAAAAGCGGAGTGGGGAGGAGGGAAAGTTTATGAAAACAGAAGGTGGGGGGAAGGCAGCTAGAGTCAGGACTGCTATGCTGGGAATTGCGAGGATAGAAAAGAAGGATAAAACTGGTGTGTTAATTTGGCTATCCCAGAGAGATATTGTCTAGTATAGGCATCAAAGAGCTGCCTGGGGAGTCAACAAAGGTCTCAAGGTTGTCATGCCTTATCTGTTAGTCATGAGTTTTCAACACAGTATTGTTTTCTACTGAAACTGGCATACATGGATTCCAGTCTCTGCTCTAAAATGCTTAAAGGATCAGTAAGATGTGTGTTAAACCATGCATAGCCCATACAGCAATTGGAACAGCCTGGAGAAAGGGACATCCTACTCACTTTTAAACCATGATCTCAATGTCCAAACCTCATCGACCAACTCCCCTCCCTTCCCAGACAGCAGTGGAGCTCACTGACGTCTCATCCCAGCTCCCAGTAAGCCTTTTCACACACTGCATTTGAACAAACAGTGGATGCAGAGGAGACTGAGCGTATCCCACCACCACTGTAAAGCCCTTCAGCACCCTGGACAAGAAGAGCAGCTTCACTCTGTCCTTACATCCCTGCACAGCCTAAGCTCCAGGCAGCCATCCTTTGTTCCTTCCCATGCATGTTGCACGATCCATACCTGGGAATGTACACACCTGTATGGGAATGTACACACACTGAAGAGGCAAGCATGTATCCTGCTAGCAAAGGAAAAATTTAAAAAATAGTAACAATCTCACTGAACACCACTAAATTTTTCTGCTAGAGCCCCGGTGTGCTGTTACAGGGACAATGACACATGGCTGGATTCAACGAGTCTATAAACTTCTCCCATTCCCTCCTATGTTGCTGCATTTATGACCAAAGGCAGAACAGAGCTGAAGCAGGGCTCCCCAGTCCTTTCTCCTGATGACTCCTTCCTACCCTTGCTAGGTACCCTTCCTATTCCTTGCTAAGTTAAGACCACTGTGGCAATTGTTTAGCTCCCCAAACCAGATTTTCTGCCATTCCCTCCCAAGAGATGGTTTTACCTATCTCAGGCTTTCCCTGGCATTACATACCCACCAAGGGAGAGCCAGAGGGCAGAAGCCAGACAAGTTGCTGGCTAACTCTGTGTTAAGAGTGCCTCAGAGAGTTACTACGTGCATCCTGTACAACACAGCCCCCTGATCCACAGAAACACGGAAAGGCAGTGAGCTTTTTGGGTCAGATGTTTCTACAGTGCTCAAAGACTGTACTTATATTTTTGGCTTGTAAGTATGTGATGAAAGCTCAAAAATCATCGTAAGCTCTTTTCTGTAAGGCAGACAGCAGAACAAAGCAGGAAAGATAGCCACAAACTAAATAAACATTAAAAATGAAATTAACATCTTTCACACCCTGGAGAAGCCAACTGTAAAAGAAGAGGTGCCACACTGTACTCTAAACCTCTTTCATTAACTTACTGGGAGGAAGGTGAGTTCTCAGGTAAGAAAAGCAGTACAATGTGCACAATTTAGCTCCTCATCAAACATGGCAATTCCCTCCTCTGAAACAGCTGTTGTGAGAGAATGCAGAACTATGGTGGCCACAACCTAAAGGATCACAGCCATTCCTCTCTGCCTAGTCTAAGAGCACCTTCTGCATAAACTGTTAGATCCAGACAGCTCATAAATAGCAACTACCCAACTACCTCTAATCATGCTCTTGGATGTTGCTATGTTCTACTAGTTTTATTATCATAAAGGGCAAAAATAAAACAATACTAGAAACATCAAAAGGGCAAAAATAAAGTAATACTAGAAACATCAAAAGGCCCTGAAAGTGCTGAAGGAGACACACAAACATTTTACTCTCAGACATGTTACAGTTACATGAATACTTCCCAAGTGCCATAGTTCAAATAAAAATATATTCATACAAATTTAAAAAAAATACAATTTATATACACACACCATGGGATTAGCTTACATCACTTCATAACAAAAAACAGTGCAAAAAATAAACAAATAGAAAGGTAAGTTGCTACCATTGGAATGGCTCACAGTAATTAATAATTCAAAACTGCATAATTAACACTGCACAGGAAACCGCGAGGCAAGGGAGAAGGCCCCAGACTAACCCCCTAACCTTGCCATCAGAAATAATCCAGTTCTGGATTATTTTTCCCTTAGTGGTGCTCTGTTAAAATGTTACAGGCACCTATGTTAGAGTGAGTTTCTTGGTAAATCACTAAGCAACTAGAGCCAGGGTAGAAGCAGTGTGTTGTAAGAAAGGAATTAAGAAACTGAAGTGTGAGAACAAGGCTGATTCAACACAAGTCCCTTGGCATCCTCATCAGAAAGGAAATGCTGCATCTCCAAATGTCAGGTGAACTTGTAATTCCTTTTCTGCAGGCTACAGAACAGTAACTGCATGCTGAGATTTCCCTTTAAAGCAGCTGACAGGGTCACCCACCATCCTCATTGAAAACTTCTTTACTGAAAGAATGAAAAGGTGTGTTTTCTAGCTGAAACATTCCAATAAGACACCCAGGCAGAGCAGACAGTGCTGCCATCAGGTTGAAGGCAAGGTGCCTTCTCATGGGGAAGCAGCTGGTGCCCAGAAAAACCTTGACGAGATTCTCCAGCCTGACTTGTCTGGATTGTCCAGCTCCAGCCTCAGCAGCAGTGACAGAGATATCCTGCAGCAAAATATCCTGCTGTTTGTGTACAGAAATAAAACAGGACCAGCTCAAGGCAAACAACCTAAGGAGCCCTATTCATGTGCAGGAAGAGAAGGAACCTTCCCTTCCACACACACTCACTCAACATGAGCAAGAGGAAAAACATTGGTCATGGAGAGACACAGGACATTCTTGACAGGTGCTCTAACAGTACAGGATTGCCAATTCCACCACATTTGAGTGATCTCAAATCCCACAAAAACAGGATTCCTGTCATTTGCAACTACCCAGGAGCACAAATCCATTGAATGAAAGGTAGCCTAACATAAGCATATTTCAAACCTTGAGCCCAGCTTCAGGGAGTGCAAATGGGTGCTGGAAGTTTCCTGGGATAGCTCAGTGTAAGACCAGAGCTCAGGGAGCACAGGCATTTTAGACATAGCCTGCAGAGACTATCCAGACAGAACAAAAACATCCTTACTCTACTTACAGAGAAAGAACTTACAAATCAAGAGTAGTAGCTGATGCCAACTCCTATGCTCTAGGGAAATACAGAAAATCAACAAAGTCTGCCTTCCTTCTGCCCCAACTCCCACCTAGCTAGCTCCTTATGGCAGACAACAGGTTAACTGGAAGGTTCAGAGGCTGTGTAGAAGCTTTTCTGGAATACATTCCCCATGTAACTTGGCCCAGCCTCTTGGCTGAGAGAATGCTCTGTGCTTTATCAAGCCAATCAGTTCTGCAGTCCCTGAGGCACAGCACTGGCTTCCCACTGAGGGTTATCTGCACAGAGAACTCAGGAGGGCAGGTGCCTGCTGGAACAATACAGGTGCTGGCCAGGATGGTACCTGCTAAAGCACTGAACTGGCTACAACTGGCTCTTAAATGCTGATTTTACCCTCACAGATTGTTACAGTTGCAAACATTATCCCATGCTTTTTTAGAGCATAGGCATCCCCACTGATCACCTGCAGCAGATCCTGCCTTAGTCACCAGCACCAAGTATCCCTTATGGCAGCCTGAAACTACAGCAGCTCCTCTCATGACACAGAGATATTTCAAACAAGCCCAGAGACCCTCAGTTCTATTTGCCTCCAGAAAGCACTAGAGGTTCCCTGGTCTCTGACTCCAGCTGGAAAGGTGCCCCAGGCTCTCACTGTTTGAGCAGTGCAAGGACAAAGTGCCTACAAATGCCAAGAAATGCAGGAATGTCAAAGTGGAGTGCCACCAAGCGCCCTAGAAGAGTCTCTTACAGGGAGATAACAGCAACAGCTAACAGGAAAGAGATCTCCCTTCTCTGAGACACTTTGCAAACATATTAAATATTTATAAACCCAAACAGTAACTGAAATGTAACCATTTTGAACTCCAAATCTGCTGAGCTGCTCTCAAAAGTCCTCTGCTGTCAAAAACATGACAGCAGAAACATTTCCTCATGAAAGAAGGAGAGAAATTAAGAACAAATGAAACCAGAGTGAAAAAACATGGGCAAAGGGGAACACTTGCAAAGAGAGGTATATTTCCAAAATGCTGGATTTTTTAATACTGCTTTTGCAAAAAAACATCCTCCCGAGCAGCTATTTGATATCTGCAAACTTCAGTATCTCCTCTCAGCCCTGACAGCGACCCCCTTTTCCCACAAATAAGGCAACAGTTGCAGAAACAAGGGAGGAAGAGGAAAAGGCAGTCATACAAGAGGAAGGGAAAGATGCTGCAGTTCCTTGCCCAGGACACAGTGGAGATTGGTTCTTTTTTCCAACTCTTAAGAAAACCCCAAAACAAAATGGCAGAACACGCAGTGTCAGGACAAGATCTGATGGAAGGAGATAACTGGGGGGCAGGGGAAGAAAACACCTGGATCAAGAGTTGTCAAACCAAGTGCCTGAGGCCAATCAACAGCTCTGGGCTCAGGCAGCTCATCTAATTCTCTGGCTAGCAAGATGTTTTCCAGTTCCCCAGCCTTGATATGCATGTGAGAAGCCAAACGGCAAGTCTTGGGCCTTGTGGGGTCCAAGCAGAATGCGAGCATGTGTGCAGGCTTGGAGGAGGGAGGAAGCCACATTGACAGTGGGGCAGGGGCGTCAAATGGTCTGATAGTGTTGTCTCAGTCTTGCCTGCAGGAATTCATGGGTCAGGTTGTGCCGAGTGATTATCCCAACAACCTTAAACAGGAAGAAAAGAAGAAAAGATAAAAGTCGGTATCAGAGATGTGCCACTCAGAGACATCCACAACAGAGTGGTCATCCTTTTCAACCCCCCAAAAGGAGGAAACCTGAAAGCAGCTCTTGACCAATGCTGAGTTAGAGTGGATTCAAGTTCAAATTCACAGAAACAACGTCCCTCCCTCTCCCAACGACACTTATTCTCCTGGCAAGAATGCTGATTTAACTACCCAAACAAACCGTTTAACCATTGCCGTGGTGTCTGGAACCAGCAGGACCCCCTGCCTAGGAAGGGAAATCCTTTCCATGTCAGATGGCATAAGGATGTAACTAAATCCTTTGGGAAGAGAAAACTGCAATTGGAAATAACAAAGTTGTCTTTTACGGCTTCATTCAAGACATTTCTTGTATTCCACATGGCATGACTTCAGATACCTCCTATCAGATACATTCAAGGAAGCTCTAAAGGCCAAAACAGAGAAATGGTCAAGATTAGCTAAGAGGTGACTGCACGCTGGCAGGTGACAAAAGGGTCCCTCTCCCAGCCTGCTGTGGAAGCAGTCAAACCATACATTTCAGCTGATGAAACACCTCACTGATTTCACACACTGAAAGAGTTTAGAACTAGGCTGTTCTCTAGTACTGCAAGAGCATCTTATACTAAAATGGAACAAGCCAACATCTCTTGTTTGCAACTCACAGGCCCTGCAGAGTAACTACGGGGAACCCCGAGGCACAAAAAGCAGTGCTGCCTCACACAGACCAGGTCAGGCTTAAACGAAAGAGTTTCTCATTGTGATTATAGGAGGTTGCTGACATCTGCTGACTGTTCCTGAGCATTGTAGATGGCAAAGAGACAAGGACAGTGAATCAAGCAAAAACCATTTAAACACTCCTTTACTTTGCTGCTCCTGTGAGTAGGAACAGAATACAATTCCCTTCCTACAGACAAACCTCTTGCCCCAACATACAGGAAATTTTGCTCTTGGCCTTGAATAAAACTGTGAAAGAAAAGCCAAATTAGTGGCCTCTGATGAGCTCAAGGCCTCTCAACAGATACAAGAATGGGACAGCTTCTACAGGCTGCACACCTGAGACAGGAGAGTGACATATCCTGCTCTTTGCAGGTAAAGGGGGAGCAGGCTGGGACACAAAAGATGGCAACAAAGTCACAGTAATCAACAAGCCTTCAGGGCCCTAAAAAGATCACATTCTGATCTCTGTAAAGCATTTCTGTTTGATGTTATAAGAGATCTTAATTGTCCCAAAGATGGAAAATGTTGCACAAACACTGCGGCCTCCTTGCTCAGCTAAGACAAGACAAGGACTCACCTCTCCAACTGCATTCACAACCGGTAAATGCCTGAGTCCCATTGTCCTGAACAGGTTGAAGACTTGTGACACATGAGTATTTGGAGAGACAGTAAAGGGTGATGGGTTCATGTATGGGGTGACATCCTAAGAAAGAAAAACAACCATGTTATTTACAAGAGGCATTTTTACTGTCTCTTGGAATCACCAACAAGCAATTCCTACAAATCCTCCATGGCACTGATGTCTGGACAGGGTATTTGACTGTGATCATCTTCCATTTCTGCACAAATATGACATTATTTTGGTTTGGTTTGCTGGGAAGTTAAACTGGACAGGCAACACATTATTCTAGAAGTAAAGCAACAATAAACAGTTACCTCATAGCAGGGGATTTCCACATGCAGAGAAGGCTGAGTGCTTGAGGAGCACAAGATGTTGGTCACTGCACCAAAGGGTGTATTAAGCATGCTCTCAATGTTTTTTAAAGGCTTGAGACAATTGTAAATATGTATCAGGAGACACTGTCACACTGCAGTGCCTATCTTACCACTATCATACGAGGGTTCAGCAATGTGAGGTCCAGATCATGGATATCTGGATAGCGGGGATAATCCTCTGACATCTCTGCGTGGGACAGACGGGGCTGACTTGCACTCTGCAATTAAAACACACCCCACTGAACCCAGGGGTCACCATTCCAGACAACACAGGGGCTGCAAGCAGCACAGCAAACCATGCCCTGCAACTGCACCCCCAGATCTCCTTCTCCTCCCACACCTACACATCCACCTTCTGCGGAGGTGCTGTTACCCAAACCTATGCAGGCTTTTAGCTGACAGAGAACAGACCTGCTCCCCAACCTCTGACAAATCTACACTTACTGGACGGCAGCTGGAAATCAGCCTGCTGACACTCTCACTGATCTTAGCTGATATTGTTCTGCTAAGACCTCAACGCACAGCAGTACAACACACAGTATATACCCCTCGGTGCTCTATTTGCATTTAATATCTACCCTCTATTCTCCAGTTCTGACAGGATGACATCTTTATGCAACAAATGGGTCTGTTGGATTACTTTCTAAACAGTGGCTGCCCTTTCCTGGGGATACTTAAACAGAAATTCAACTTCCTTTACTCTAAGAGCTGCAAGGGAGAATTCACATTATCTGTCTGCAACTTTTAAAACACACATGCATTCCCTAAAGTGTAAAAATAGGTAAATTCTTTTTGGCAGCCCATGAATATTGTTCCTAACCTCCTCAGCTGAGAAGGCAGGGATGTCTCTGCTGCAATTCCTGAATCGGAAGACTCACCGACTGGCTCTCGGAGTAGCAAACCCCCCGGTCAAGAAGGGTGACCAGCTGTGAGCGCAAGATCAAGCCATGGAAAGTCAAGGGTCTGAAGCGTTCCTCCATGGTCCACTCCTCACTGGGAGACTGGTCAGGGTACAGGTTGGGGTAAGGAGTGTATCTGTGATGGATTTAACACCATGTGTTACAAGCTTCACATACCCCAACTCCCAAAAGAGCAGCCATTTCAGCTCTTTGCAACCTTCTCTTGAATATTCCAGGGACTCTTGCTAGGGACAAGCAAGTCTTCACTCCACAAAACAAAATAGGAGAAAGGGGTCAAGAGCCATTATGTGGTCAGAGCAGCAGAACAGGACAGTCTCCTAAATCAATTTCAAATCACTTGCTAGTAAAGCAATTTTCAGTGCCAAATTATTCAGATTCTAGTAAAAGCTAAAGCATCTGGCAAAATATCAGGGTCAGGATGCCATTCGTGAAAGTCACAATCACTAACTTAGAAAATTATTCACTAGACTGGCCTTCTGTTTGGAAGCAACAGCAATGCAAGCCTGGTGACTCAGCCCAGTCACCAGAGAGGTGGGATCAGTATCGTGGCACCAGGTCATCAGCTAGGGTAAGTGAGCTTTCCAGAGCTCTCACATTTTTGCAGACAAGAGGACATCGATTTCTACAGAGATCCTCCCAGGTACTCCATCCTCTCCAAGAAATATGTCTGTGTAGGTGCTTGAAGGAAATTTAAGAGGTTGGACATAATCAACCCACTTGCCTGGGACTCAGTCACAGGTGTCAGCCAGAGCACTGGCTCCTGAGACCTGACAAATCACTTCTAAAACATAGATACCAGCACTGTTTCCGCTGACATATGGAATGACAGAGCCTGTATGAAGTATTCTTTACAACACATCTCAACATATGGAAAAACCCTGTTTCCATACATTTGTGCCTACCAGGATCTCACCTTCTCTCCAGCATTTGTTGCAGCAGATCCTCCTTTTCGGGAGGCTCCTCTGTTGCTATGTGCTCGTCACACATGTTACGCAGCTCACTAGAAGGGTAGGATTTCATGGACTGGCTACGCTTGCGCTGCTCTCCAGCTCGGGTGAGGATACTGGATTTCTGGATACAACAATTTTCAGATACTCACTACGCAAGTAAACAGTTATCCAAGAGTGACTATGAACTACTTGATCATAGCTTTGTGCCACCACGTAACATGTTCATTAGCCACTGCTGCTGCAGGACTTGTAAGAATAGCCAATAGGACTGCAATTCAGTAACAAATCCAAACTTTTCCATGTCTATCCTAAACAGATTACTCTGTTCTCTTAACTTTTGCCTCTAGGAATGCAGCCCACTCTTTCGTCTCTACCATCACCCAGAGAATGGAATGGAGTTCTTAAAAATTTTGTATTGCAGTAGATGCTTATCTCTGACCTGAATTCTGCCCAAAAGCCTAAATAACTAAAGTAAGGCCTTTTTATGAGCAAAACAAAGCTCTCTACTCTTCAACCTATCAAACAAGCAACTCTTTACCTTGAATTTGATGTTGTTACTTATCAGTTGATTTCCCTTCATGAACTCCCTCTCATTGCCCCGATTCTCCGTTACCACAGGGAAGGCATGATGGACAGTTGTGCGCAGGATGCTAACAAGGGACTGAATCCGGGTGTGCGGGTACACATATGTCAAGTTGGGTTCCATGATGTCACTGGCTCGTAGTCTGATGAAACAGAAATCCAAGATTGCTGAATGCATCACATCAGTGACAGAAGGCTGGTGATGAACAAACATGGAAACAAACCAGTCCCTAAACAAGGGACTGCAGTTAAGTTCTGCTAGTTCCTTGCACCCATGTGCTCACCTTCACTGAAGTATCAGCAGTGATGGCACAATTGATTTTTTAATTTTTTTCTTAATATAACAGAACATTGTATCAGTGATGCACTAGAGGAAAGGTAGAATGTTCTAACTTATAATAAAGAAAGTTCTTAAACTACTGAGAAGAGACAACAGGTGGGAAAAAGATGACATTCCACAAGAAGTGAAGTCCGATGGAATGTTTTCACAGAATTCTTGGTGAACCTCCCAAATCCACCCTGCAGATTTCCATCCATCCATCCATCCATCCACCCCCTCAGAAAGGGCTTCAGCATCTCTTTCCTGCCACAGGCCTGGTGCACAACTCCTTTCACAGCAGCCCTCACAGTTGCTCCTCAGAGCAACCAGGTTCGTTGAAGATGAAGCATCATCCCCCTGCATTAAAGCATTTCTGAGCAAGAACCCCCACCACAAACTCTAACCCACAGCCTGGCCAAGAGGAGCAGCCTTACTTATCCATTTCCACCCCTGTTTCCCACTCCAGAAGAGGCACTCCTCGCAAGTTCACATGGATATCATAGATGCCTTTGTTGAAAAAGTCTCCTGTCCACTTGGCTACCTGCATAGCAAACAGAAGGTCTACTGAGTTGTTGCTCCAAGTACAAAACTCCTTGGCTTATGACAGCCCTGGAAGTAAAAAAGATTCAGGGCCAACACATGTTCAAGCAGTCTGCAGAAAGCCAGAGCCAAGGCCCTGAACTCACCATGAGAGTGATCATTATGGGGAGCCCATAGGTGATCTCGTTGGTGGACTCGATGAGGATGACAGTCAGGCTGATGGTCATGCGGACCACTCCTCCCAGGAATGCTGCTGCCCCGATCAGTGCAAAGGTTCCTGAGTAGATGTGATCCAGCCCAATGTAACTAGAGCAAAGCACAGAGCCTTCGGATTAGAAAAACCTGCCTGAGAGCTCATGGTGCACCTGCAGCACATCCCTCACACGCACACTCGATGCACCTTTTGAGGAGGTTGGCGACCAGGCGTCCGAAGGCAGCCCCACAAAGCAGTGATGGTACAAACAGACCACTGGGCACAGAGATCCCGTATGTCCAGCAGGAGAGTAAGAAATAGAGAAGGAAGAACAGGGATAGGGTGACTGGGCTGAAAGTACCTGCAACACAAGAAGAATCATGACTAAAGGGGCACAGGTCTGTCCAAGATAGAGTCTTGCACCATCCACCCCTCAGCTCACAGCAGGCTCATCTCACAACAGCTACCGAGTCTCCCAGTCCAAACATACATGCAGACAATGAGTAAGCGAAAAGAGAGGAAAAGCAAGCCTTTCTTCCCATCAAGGAGACTTTCACCACTTGTAATAGCAGTCCTCCAGAGCCATGAAGGCCTGAAGATGCTCCTATCCTTGTGGTGCTTATGACAAGGCTGCTCCAGGTAAGATGAAGCGCGGAAGCTTAAGTGTGGGATGAGGCAGTCTCCTAACTACTCACCGTCCTGGTGGAAGAGCTGCAGGATAGCTGACTCCTGAGGGTTGAAGAAGAGTGTGGCCATGTCATTGTACGTTTCATTTGGGCAAAAAAAAGTTTTGATGCTTGAATTTACATCCTCTGATATATCCTAATGCAGGACACAAAAGACACATAGGGTTAAAATTGACTGTCTCCTACATTAGCCTTTGGGCAGAATGGGAATGACACTTCTGTTACTGTTAGCCATGCTTTGGCAAGTTCAGACCAAATATCAATAGCAGAGATGGGGCCTACAACATCAATGGGCTCCTTGACTCAGAGCCTGAGCTGCTTTGTACAAAAGCACAATGTAGCTTTCATTATTAACCTAAGCTCCTGCAACAGGCTCTCACTGCAGTTCTGTTATGTACTGCACGCTGTCAAAAGCTCATTACATGCCTGTGCTACTCTGTAGGGTGAACAACATGACAGGGAATATAATCTTCACATAAGAATCCCTCACCTGCAGGCTCAGGGTGTCATTGCCACTGTGCCTGCTGGAAGACATCTGCCGGCATTCCCCCAGAACCATGGAGGCTACAAAGACCACGACGGTGGTGGTCAACGACACAAGCAAGCTCTCCAAGACTCTGAAAGACACAACAGAAACCATACACTGATGCCACACTCAGCACTGTAACCTAGTCCCAGCTCTGCATATGACTTTCATAAGGCTGCAAGAAGCAGCAGTCACCATAGCTTAGCATCAGAACAAGGGACACTGCAAATCAAGCTGAATTATTACTTGGTTCCCAGGGATTGCCTTAGCTCCCCTTTTTAATTTCTTGCCCCAAAAAGAAGCTACTTCTGCCCAGAGAACACACAGCAGTCACACATGAAAAGCCCCAGGGTTCAGTAATAACGCTGTTCAAATGGAAACAATGTTCTGTACATCCTTAAAGGGTAAAAGGGTAGATAGGACTGGGCAGGGTGACGCACAGTCTTCCAATCTCTTTTCTAACTACTGAAATACACTTCTTTTTATTTTTAAACCTGGGCTTTGTGTTTAGGAGCTGTCTAGAGCAAACAAACAGCTACTTTCAGAATAACACAGCAGTTCCCTCTCTAAATAGCACAGATACTGTGGATTTAATTAACCAACATAATTAAAAAAAAAAAAAGTGACATCAGCTATTCCTTCCACATCAGTTTGGACAAGGACACAAAAAAATCCTGCATGGAGACAAAGCTCTGGTTTGTTCAGCCTTTATGATAAAGAGCTCCCTTCACTGCCCTTATAAGAGGGATTGCAATTCTCTCTGTACCACTGAAGTCATCGAAAAATTACAGGGACTGTAACATTTGGTTTCTGGTGTTCACTTTTTAGTTCTGTGGAGGCTTCATTTCGTGATTTTTTAAAATAACCAGTCTGGGATTTCCTCCAGTCCTACTCACTGGGTCTTCTAGACTGATGCTTTTGCTTTGGGAGCGGAGATCCCTGTACAAACTCAAGAGAGCACATATACCTGACCAGCTTTGGCTTGGGATGCACATTGCGCATGCGGTACTTGGCAAGTCTCTTGTTCAGGCAGTTAAAGGTGGCTCCAAGAAGCCCTCCTACAATCCCCATCAGAATGAAGAAGCCCAAGTCCACAGCTGTCCAGAGGTGGCATTTCTTATCAGATTCAGAGCACTGTAGACAAAAGTGTAAAAAAAAAAAAAGCATTACAGTAGTTGCTGCAATTTCCTACCAACACTTCTGTCTCCACAGCTGGAGATTTTGAGTAGGTAAGACCAAAGGGGAACAATTCTGTCTAAGAATATCAATGTATTGCAGCTAAGTACCAAGTGCCTTCCACCGAAATACAAGCATGTGTCAAAAGAAACCTCCAAACTAACAGACAGAGACGCAGGACTAACAAGAGACTGGAGAGTGGGGAAATAATAATAAATCTTACCTTAAACTCCCCAAAGTTCAGTAGCCCAGGGAGCTGGAAAGACCCCCAGCTTCCAAACTGAATCCCAGAGCGGAAAAAATTGAGGGTGAAGGTGGCAGCCATGGAACAGAAAAGCTGTGGAAGTAGGACAAAAAAAAAAANGGGGGGGGAAGCAAAGGTTCCCAAAATTAAAATTGGCACAGTCAGTTCTTCCTTGAGACTTATGCCTGGGGAAAGGAACTGACTGTGGAAGGGATCAGACTGCAGAGAGCCCAAGCACAAAAGCTCTCTCTCCCAGGTATACTAAATCTGCTGCCTAGAGCTGTGGCACAGCTCCAGACAATACCAGGCTCATCTCTGCCCTTGATCTGCAGTTGTTCTGGAGTACTGATAGAGCAGGCAACATCCCTCTGGCCAAGAGAGCTCAGGAAGAGATAGGATAATCTGAACACCCTCATGGATAAGCCCTCCCAAGGGGAGCCCTCTTCTCAAGGAAGAGACACACAGAAAGAGTCAGAGTCATCACTCACCACTTTCCATGTAAGTCCCTGGTTCCAGAAGGAGGAACCTTCTTCCAAACTAAAAAGAGTGCCTCCAATTGGGGCTCCAAAGGCAGCTGCAACTCCTGCAGCTGCTCCAGCAGATACAAAATCCCTTTTATCCCTGAAATGAAGAGAAAAACAATCACAGTTTAGCAAATTAGAGCTCTGGAGTTGCTTAGGTTCTGCAAAGTAAGAGATCATCCCCATTTATGGATATATCCCAGGGATTCAGGAGTGAGAGCTGGGAGCAAAGCTGGCCGTGGCAGACACCACCATTTGTTCATTAAGCTGGAGCATTGTGCTCTTTCTGTAGGGCACGAACACAGAGCAAAATACTGGTACTACACAACTGCCCAGTGTGTGAGGAACCATCCCAAACCATGGACTCCAGCATCACTTGAAATAACTACATAGGGGAAAGGGCAAGAATTTGTTCACATTCAGGTGAACTAGCCTCTGTAGTATGTCCTAATCATAAGGGGTGAGTAACTGAGCTTGTTCCCAACAATGAAGCCATCCACATTAAAGGTCTGAATGGGTAGAGACCTGCTGAGCAGCACAAGAGAACATCTGAACATGGAGACCAGAGCAACTTGGAAGAGTGACATCCTGCTGTTGTCTTGCTGCAGAATGAAACTGCAGGACTCCAGAAATAAACTGACAAAAGAACTGACTGGTTCACCCCAGCCCACCACCATTCTCCCAAGGAAGTCTACTCACTCATCCTCCTCTCCCCTCCTCCACATCCTGGGTACAGTACCTGTCACTGCGGAAATAGGGAAAATTAAATTGGATCTTCCTCAAAGAGATGCTCTGGAACTACAAACAAAGTAAAGATTTAGAAACACAGGAGATGAAAACTTACTGTTACAAAGCAGTGGCGTGATCAGGACAGTGACTCAGGCCAGCACTAACCTGTGGCAAGCCCGCACCCACGACAGCACCACTGTGAATCATTGGACCCTCTTTCCCGACAAAAAGACCTGGAAAAACAGGGCTCATGAGGCAACACATTTTCCCCACTGCCACCCTCCCTTCCTGACAACACCAGAAGAGATCAGCTCATCACTCCCATGCCATGGCACAGCTCTCTGTGCCAAGCCTGCAGCTCCTCACAGGGAGGTGCTGACCCCCTGCTCCCTCAACAAACCCAAATGTTTGTGATGACTTGCACAGATTTTGCACTCCAAGTGGGTGGAATCATTGAAAAACAACTGTTACAAGGGCTCTGAACTCTCCAGGTTATTCTGCCCTGCTGCCTTCAGGCTGCTCCTGACAATGTGTCGTGGAACATTCTCAGGTGTCTCTCTTGGACTGTGCCACAAAGAGTCACATCTGACCAGCTGACTCAGAAAACCACCTTTTTCCTTGATAGTCCTGATCCTTCTGTTTATTCTCTACTCTATAAATGCACTCAGGGCTCATGACTCTGCTCCAAACCACCAAAATGGTTTTACCAGAAAGGCAGGGCCTTCTGTGCCCTATGTAAGCAAAGAAAGCATTTTTTCCCTTTCAGCGACTTCTTCCCCCGAAAAGATCAACACACCAGAGCTCTCCTTACCTCCTGCCACACTGAAGAGCACTCCCATAGCTTTGCACACCACTGTCCGCAGTCGCACAACCCCTGGAACCTTCACCCCATTGAGGTAGCACTTAATTTCAGGAATTCCTGACCCAGCTGCTACAGGCTGCGAAAAAGAAACACTGACACTATGGTGCACTGATTTCATACCTGACCAACATCATCTCATCAGAGAGCAAGGGACCAAGAGACCCTGCTTAGCTAAATCAAACAGCACTGTGAAGCTAGTTTCATGTTTTGGGGCAGAAAGTGCTTCTAGCAAGGATGTTTCACATCAAGGACTTGTGTGAGAGGAAAGGAAGGTTGTGTAAGGAGAAGCAATGGACCAAAGTCTTACTTGGATCAGGACCAGAAGACTGGCAAGAAAAACAAAGGTCAGGTTGAACCCCAGCAGCTCCAGCAAGGACAGTGCAAGGCAGCCTTTCTCAGTACATTCCTCCACCGCTGCAGGGATGCTCAAGGAAAACAACATTCCCCACACCAACACACAATCACTTGGTAATATCTGGGCCTCTGACTGGCATCAAGAGCCAAGCCCGTGCTTCCTAATCCAGCCAGAGCAGCTAACACAACCTGTCAGGAAGCCAGGCTTCCTTTTCAAAGCTCAATACTGAATTATGAGGAAGGGAAATCACTAATTCTTTCAGTCTCTGCTTATGTACTGGAAATATTTCTTGGTTTCAAGGGCTGAGTTACATAAACAAGTTGAAAACTTGCTTAATCATGAACAACATGACCAACGGCAGAAGTGTGAGAGTCAGCTGTTCTGAGCAAAACATGGGAACAGAAAGGAAAAGGTCACTTAAGTCTAACAAGGCCCACAGTAAAAGATACAGCTTTGTACCACCTGAAACTTGATCTGGGTAAAGAGTCGCACAAAGAAATCCACAAAGAGGCCCACCTGGGAAAAAGAAGACAGAATTGCCATCAGGAATTACTATACACAAATAATAAAGACCAACCTCTAGTAGTCCTAGCAGAAATATGTACACAGTGGAGAACAGAAGATGAAGAAGATAAAAGAAGCATCATTCAGAGTAAAGTGCTTTGGAAACTCAGATTTCTTCCCTCTCTCTCACTGGGGCAGATCCATCCTAGAACTATTCCTGAAGAGATGCATTTCTGCATCTGATTAGTACCCATTAAAGTACTAATCGGGCAGCATTTCTAACACCCTCAACATACTCAAGGGTACTGGTGTTTAATTGAGGCATACAGTCAGCTGAGCTAATTTTCACAGTTCAGCCATAAACTAGCTTCCTTTTTTTATTAAGTGTTTGCTTTGGACAAGTCTACCTGTATGCAAAATTAAATATTTGCCATACTACTTTACAAAGAAAACACAGCAAATTCTGAAAGGAAAAAAAGGCTTCCTGAAAAATGGTCTGTAAAACATTTTATAATTCCCAAAAGACAACTCCAGCTACTAAGCTCTCATCATCTTGAAAGAGAATGTTTCCTCTTCTTTACTCCTTAGCCATTGCCTTCTAAATTATTCCTGCTTAGTCTCCTGAATTTTCCTCATTCCCCAAACAGCATGACCCTTACCAGTCCTGTGCAGACTCCAATAGCAAAAACCAGCATCCACTTCACTGCTTCGTATCTCTGGGCTTTCTGTTTGGAAAGATGATTAAAAATAATAATTAAAAAAAGTTAAATAAAAGCAACACAGAAACAGGGATTTTCTGGAAGGTGGGTTTAGGCTCCACAGCTCAACTACAGACAGAGGGATAAATCAACAGAAGATGGTGACAACAGCAAATTGAAAATAGGAAACTGAAAGACGGAACATCTTGCTCACTTTAAACCTGAGGATCACAAGAGATGCTGAGAGCTATAATCTCCACAATTTTTTTTTTTTTGTAATAGAGAAATCAGGAGAACACATAGAATTTCTGTCATAAAGAAGAAAAAACCCATAAAACTTCCTGCAGTGGAACGTATTTAGAATCACAGAATTAGAATCTGGGTTGGAAGGGACCTTAAAGCCACCCCCCTGCCATGGACAGGAACACCTTCTCCTTCCACATTGGTCAAAGCCACATCCAAAAAGGCTTTGAACACAGTTTCTCCGGACAATTTCCATGGTTTTAGCTTATGAAAGAACAAGGTCCTACCTTGTTGTCCATGCTCTCCAAAATTTCCAAGTATGGGTCATTGATACAGCGATCATAATCCAAGCTCTGAAATGCCAAAAGGTCAATTTAGGAGAATCAGCTGCAACAGGTTGTGAAAAAAAATTATGTCTAGAAGACCTTGTTAAAGACTGCAGAAATCATTACTACCCCCAGTAGATTTTGCAAACAACATTAGGAGAACATACTCCTGTAAACGCCTTAATTTAAATATTTCCATCAGTCAGACCCTGAAAATTGCAAGTGAAAGAATAGAATAGTTTCACTGCCCAAGCTGAGAGAGACAGTGAAACAAACAGAAGCACAACTGATTTATACATCTTTAAATTAGACAAGTCACATTGTACAGTTGTAGACTTTTTAAGTGTCTCCACTTTGACAGTGCAGGGGAAAACGCTGGATCTTTATATTCACCCTCTCACTACAACAGGAACATTAGCTAGGAACTCCTCTCCAGATGAAAAGCATCAATTCTTCAGTTTATCACAGTAGGGAGTTAACAGCAATAGTTTCCAGTCACACTCACAAAACTCTACTAGTTCTATCCACATCTTCACCTTTTCAAGCCAAGCAGTAACAGGCTGGGCTGGTGACAGCCATACTGACAGCAATTGCTCTAAATACTTCAGGGTCACCATACAGAGATGCAAAAAGCAAAAATCTCCTGTAAGCAGGAGAATCTGATACATGGGAAGATCTGCTGTGAGCCAGCATGACAACACAGACAGCAGAAAGGCAACTGTGACCAAGTAGCTACAGATGCTTTCTACAGTCACGGGGAAACAAGGCCACCAGAGCCTGCAAATCTCACACTGAAGAAGTAGAAAAATGCACCAGACTCTGAAAATGAATTTTCTCAACAAGAGTCTGACTTGAGAGCAGACATTCAACCTACTAACAGAACTAACCCAGAAACATACAAAGATGAGGAACAGTTCTTGGCAAGCTCAGCAACTCTTGGTATTTCTGCTGATGCCAAGGCAACCTAATGATCCATTTTGAGTATCTGCTCCTTTACAAACTCAAACACATCAAAACCTGTCTGCAGTTCTTTTTATATTAATATCAGAAGCTGCTGTTAGTTAATTCTCCACCTCATAGTCTTTGCGTGGAAGGATCTCATCCTCTTCTTCACGAGTTTCTCCGAGGATTGTCTGCAAAACAAACAAATGCAGAAAACGAAAATCATTAAGGGAATGAATGCATCTACAGCTGTTCATGAACACTGGTAGCAAACCCAAAATTACAGAAGTCCTATATCATTGTTGCTTATAAATTGAGAGGTGGGATTACCAGACCACCACTTACTTCGGGATAATGCTACAGGGTCTTACCTTACAGCTTGCCCCTCAGCCAGAACACACATCACTTCCATATAGGAGCTCCCGACAGCAAAGTTCTAACCCACATCCCCTTCCCATCACAGCAACAGGTTACAGGGGAGCACAGGACAACAATTTTGAAGAGAGCACTCCGCAGTGCTGGAGTTAGAGAGAGCCCCTGCCAGCCCCACTCCCCCTTACAGCTGCGAGGGGCAGCGGCTTCAGGGGCTGGGGTACGAGGCCCAGACAAAGAATGGGGGCCGGCGTAGGGACAGCGCGGGGCTCTGGCACTGGCGCTGAAGTGCCAGGCCCGGCAGCAAAACAAGCAGCAACGGGCTGTGGAGCCGGGACGAGCATCCGATGAGAGGCTGGGCCAGGAGCCGCCGGCTGAAAGCACCGTCCCCGAGGTGCCGACACCGGGCCCTGAGGCGCCAGGCCCAGCGCTACAGCACCGCTCACCGCCCGCCTCAGCCGCCCGCCCTTAGGCGTTCCCCAGAGGCGGGTGGGGCCGGGCCGACGCCCGGGGTGAAGGGGCTCCGCCAGCACGCACGGGTCCGGGGTGGGATGGTTTGGGGGGTGGCGGGGGGACCGCGGGGCGGTGGCCATACCAGCTCCTCGGGGGTGCGGCTCTCCCGCTCGCCGCAGCAGCAGCACAGCCCAGCCCCGCACCGCGCCATCTTCCGCCGCCGGCCCGAACTCGCCCCGCC
>VWZT01005632.1:83313-124180 GCA_013397055.1 Pachycephala philippinensis | reverse complement strand
GGCCCCGCCGCTGCAGCCCCTCCCCGCGGCGCCATGTCGGGTGAGGGCAGCCGCGGGGCCGCACGTGACCCGCCCCGCCGCGGCCGCCCTTAAAGCGCGGTGGGCGGGCGTTCCGCGCGGCGCCCGGCAGCGGTCGCAGGTGAGCGGGGCCCGGGAACGGGGGTTCTATCGCTGCCCCAGCGCCAGGGATTCCCCGCGGCGGATCTGTCTGCCGGCTGCTGCGGGCCGGGCCGTGCTCTCAGCGGAGTCAGCTGAGGTGAAGGGGCGATCGAGCTGCAGTGACCTGCGTGGCCCCGACCCTCCCCCCGGCACCAGGGACCGCAGGTGCTGCTGCTCCCCTTCTCCCCCGGCGGCCCGCGGGGGTGGCGAGCTCCCTCCGGTCCTGTCCCCGTGGTCGAGCCGCTGCTCCATCAGCTGTTCCGGCGGTGGATGCAGCCGCGGGCCCCTGGCTGGCAGCCTGATGCCGTGGCCCTGGAGCAGCCCCGTGCAGCGTGTGCACCCTGTGTGAAGCGTGCACCTGGTGCTACCGAGTTTAGTCTTGAGGGTAAAACTGAGCTTAGGGGAATGCGGACTCCACGCTGTGTGTGTTGGTGTCAGCTCAGGGGTGGAAGGAGTTTAAATACCAACAGCATCATAAAAACACAGCAGGTACATCCATGCTGAGCATCAGCAATGTGCTGAGCCACGGATCTTTGAGCTCTGCAATGTGGCAAAGACAGGTGTTGACAGGTATTAAAAATTGTCTTACTTTGCTGCTGTTCTTGTTGTTTAGGCTTATCTTTTTTCCCTGTGCAATAACTAGAAGTATCTGCTAGCAAATCTGTGATGCATATCATGGTAAGGAAATTGTTCCAAATGCTGCCTGTAGACAGAAATCTAAGTGGGCCTTTCTCCTATCTTCATTATTTGATATTGCCAATAAGATAAGAGCCTTTCCTCAGCAAGTCTCATTCTGTAGAGACATAAAGACATGAACCCATTTTCTAGGTGACGGGTGTTAAATCTCAAGTCGGAAAACAAAGCTCCTTTGATTTGCCTACAGTGCTGTGCCACGCTTGCTAGGAATAAGGTATTGGGAGTTGACAGCATGTGATTGTGAGCCGCTAGCTTGATCACCAACACATGCATGGGGATAATTCTCCCAGATTAGTGCATGTGGATGTCAGGCAAAGTCCTCTGAGCTTGGTCAGGGCTGTGACTGTGCGCCCAGTTGGTTTTGCTTCACTTGTCAGTAGGTCTGGGCTGCTGATTTTTACCACAACCGCTATGTTGGTACACAAGAGATCTAAGGCTCCCAGTTCCTCTTGGCAGCAGAAGGCCTGTGCTCCTTTCTCACATCTCCTGCCAGCTGGAGAGGTTCCTCAGGTGGTAAAAGTAGACTTTCTCCCAAAGGGTTTTGTTTGATTGGCAACTCAAGTGTAAACAGTAGAAGATGAGTTCAAAGTCTTCTTGGCTGAACTAAACTCACAGAGCTTATGATAAGGACTGAGAGTGTGCGCTGGCTCACACAACTGCTTCCTCCAAAACAGGCTCCAAGCTTATGTAATGCTTGGACAACATGCTGCTTCCCAGTGACAATTTTAAGTTTTGGCAGGTACTAAAGCAGATAACACGGATCCAATTTTGTGGTAGCTCTTCCATAACTGTCTGTAATCCCTGCCTCATTTAAAGGCACAGGATGGGACATTTTGCGGAGCTAAGTGGAGTTGGGTATCCTAAACCTACTTTTACCACTGACTTGCAGTGCTGTTTTGCTTTCTGTAAAGCTGATCTTGTTGCAAGGCAGTGAGACGAGGATGGTATCTGCTGGCCTTGTTTCCAAGCAGACACAATTGGTGACAAAGGGAACAGTGTATTTAGTAAAGAGTTAGTTGAGTGTGTGCAATGGGACTGGCACAGGGGACAGTTGTCTGTGGAGATGGTGTGTCTTGTGGAGAAGGCTAATGGTTGGAAATGCAGCTGTGATGCCAGCAAAGAAAACACAGGACAGTTTGTGGGGATGGCCTGGTCAGAGGGGATTCTGTACTTTGTTTCTGATGTAGCAATAGTTTGCATTCTTGAGTACCTGCCCTATTAGCACTCACTTTCCTACCTACACTGTAAAGCAGTGCTGCCTTTTGGGAACAAACAGAATGGAAACTCTGAAGATGGATACAGTCCAAGAAGCAGCTGCAGTAGACAAAAAAACTTTCTGCTGGCATGCCCAGCCCAAGGCCACAAGATGACAGAGGCCATCACCTAATTCACATGGGCATCCTGGCTTGCTCAGTTGTAGTCAGGGCAAAAGTGATGTTGACCTGATTCTTCTGAGAGCCAAATTTGACCCAGCACGCACAGAGGAGCTGCATCAAAGTGGCATGAAGCCAAGTGCTATGTTATTTCTCTCAGCACTATCTAAACATATGCTTTTTATTGTGTTTTCACCAGATCCCCCACTACAGCTTACAGTGAAAGCTGGCAAAAGGGACTCCTTGATGGTGAGGAATGTTGGGTCTTGGCACAGGCTTCTTTTATCATCTGCTGCCCACCCCAGCAGTACCTGCTCCTTGCAGAGACCTGTGTACTGACCATACTCCTGCTCCCCTCTCCAGAGCTCTCACCATGGTTAATGAGACCCCGCATACCTGCAGTGCCAGTTCCAGCTCCAGGTCTGATGGCGGCAGCAGCAGTGGAAGCGAGAGCTCCAAGGACAACTCGCGCTGCTCTACGCCTGTCCTTGATGCTGACCGACACGAGCGGCTGCGGGAGAAGATGCGCCGCCGGCAGGATGCTGGAGACAAGTGGTTCTCCCTGGAATTCTTCCCTCCACGCACGGCCAATGCTGCTGTCAATCTCATCTCCAGGTGAGCGCTGCAGGGTAGGAGAGGGGAAGCATCTGTGGTGGAGGGCAGGGAAATAGCTAATGAGGCAGGCTCTGCCCCATGCTCTGTCTCCCCTTCCAGGTGACGAAGCAGGTAATGGGGCTGTGCTTTCCTGCTGAGGAGGGTAATGGACACCAGGTAACTTGTCTTCCTTGGAGGCCCTGAAGAGTTAAGTGTCATGGTGGGATTACTGAGGGGCCAGGCTGTTTCCCCTCTCCCATGCCCTGGGAAGATGGAGTAACCCCAATGTCATGTTCTGGGTCTGAAGCACAATGCTGGGGCAGAAAAGTACCTAGTAAAAGCAGAAAATATTCCTTGATGAACAGTGTGCCAAAATCTCTGAAACAGATTCCCACTTCCTTTCAATATTCATCCAGCCACTATGGTTTGTGCCTCAGTATTACAGTTTTAGCCTCTGACAGAGGTGTGCCCATCTACGTGCTAAATAAAAGCTGATAGGTCTCAGCAGAGCTAGGAGATATTCTGGAGCCCCAGGAGCCACCATGTACTTACCTGGAGGAGAAGAGGGTATTTCATAATTCTTTTTGTAATTGCTGTATGCCAGTGCCATACATTAAACAGAAGGGCCTGTTCCACCTTGGAGGAGGAGAGAGACAAGTTAGGGAAGCCCTCGTCTCCTCTTTTAGGCACACTTAGGAACACAACAGAATTCTGGTCCATCTTTTTGTATTTGTGACCTCTACAGTTCAAGCTGGCAACAGGGAGCTGCAGCATAGTCTCCCATCTCAAAAGGAATGGGACTTGCATTGCTGTGTGTCAGAAGCTGTAACAGTCTATTAGAGCATGAAGGGAGAAAGTTTGTTGTACAGAGAACACCTCAGTTGCCTCTTCTTCAAAGAGATTGTAAGCTCTTCCCCATAAAGCCTTAAAGGACAGCTTTCCTTATTTACATCAGCCACTTGCTAAACTCTTAGTGCAACACTTCTGTGGTCTATCCTGTTGCTGTCATCCAAGCTCTCTCTGCCTGCTGCTGGCATTCTAGCAGTGAGCAAGATATTCAAGGCATAGGGAGGGGATTTGGCTACTTGGTGTAGGCTAACACAGCTCTAAACCCCACAGGTTTGACCGCATGGGAGCAGGTGGTCCCCTTTTCATTGATGTGACGTGGCACCCTGCAGGGGACCCAGGATCTGACAAAGAAACCTCTTCCATGATTATTGCCAACACTGCAGTCAACTACTGTGGCCTGGAGACCATCCTGCACATGACATGCTGCAACCAGACCAAGGATGACATCACAGGGCATCTGCAGAAGGCCAAGCGGCTTGGGTTGAAGAACATTATGGCACTCCGTGGAGGTGAATCCTTCTGTCTTGTGATGTGTAGTGCAGAGGCTGTGCTACTGTTGGGTTCAATTCCACGGTAAAAACAGAGAAGTAAGATTTAGGGGCTCCTTCTGCAGGCATTAAATGCTGAGACTGTGTTTCACCTGAGCCCTTTGTTAGCGGTCCCTCCAGCTCAAGGGCAGACAAAACCAGTTCACAGGTAAAACTGCAGATTTCGGAGTTCATCTCTGTTTTGATAGCAGGAGGTTTTTACAGAACTAGCAGATCTGAGTTCAGCAAACAGTTGGAGAGAGCTGTGGATTTGTTCTCTTTTCAGATCCTGCTGGTGAGGAATGGGAGGAAGAAGTAGATGGCTTCAACTATGCTGTTGACCTGGTTAAGCATATTCGCAATGAATTTGATGATTACTTTGACATCTGTGTGGCAGGTAAATGGCTTCTATTGCAGAGTGTGCAGTAGGGTCTAAGACAGGGAAATCAGCTCAGCAGTCCCTCCCTGGACCTGGGCTGTGACAGTACAATCACATTGGATACTTCCTAATTTCTGCATGTTGTCCTGACCACAGTTTTCATTTTTTTCTCCTCTTCTCCCCAAAGGCTACCCCAAGGGTCATCCTGAAGCAGAGAGCTATGAGGCAGACCTGAGGCACCTGAAGGAGAAAGTCTTTGCTGGAGCAGACTTCATCATTACCCAGCTTTTCTTCCGACCAGAAACATTTCTCAAGTTCATGAAGGATTGTCAAGCCATTGGCATCACCTGCCCCATTATTCCTGGCATCTTCCCTATACAGGTGAAATCCAGTAATTTGGGTTTGGGGAGGCAGTAAGGATCTAGGGTGTTAGGTGTTTGTGGGTCAGGGCCTCAGATAGGTCTGTAAATATCCTCCACAAAATTTCAGGGAAGAGAGAGTGCTGAATGTGATGCCTTAAAATTTTAGCTTTTATATTTTTCGTATATTTGTAGTTCTGCAATTCTTTGGTGTGTAACTCTAAACTCCATGTAGACTGTTAGCTACTATTCTCCCATTTTGGTCAGACAAAACAATTACTAGGCCTGAAACTCAAGGACACCTTCCTGTCTCGGACCCTGAGAAATGTAAACAGAAGTGAGTTTGGGGGAGCACACTTGGGGTAAATGACTTCATTACCTGAAGCTGTAATTGGAGGATTAACCCCCTATATGCAAATGGACCCAACTTACAAAAGGATGAAAACCTCGTGACCCATCGTCCATTTTGGGTGTAGCCCCTGGGTGGGCTTTGTCTGCCCTAATGTACCTGAAGGCCCTTCAATAAATACAACTGCTTCTTATTGTCTTAATTTTGTCTAGCCTCTAGGTTTTTAGGTAGTCCCACAATGCAACAAATGTGATAAATCTATAGGTGGTTTGCCAAATTAAACTCTTAGGCAGCTAATAAGCTGAAAAGGTTTCTTATGTGCATATGGCAAAAAGGGATATAAAGGACAATGGCCTTCCAGTCCTGAGGTCACTGTCAGCATGCTGGGCTCAGGCAAGGCCGTGGGGAGAAATCACCTAAAGTGACATGACCTGGACTGTTACCATCCTAGAGATGGGGCCTGGGAGTAGACTCCAAGAGCCCCAATTCTAAATCTCCTGCCACAAAATCGAGATCAAGTACCTGTGTTACTGGGATGGCAAAAAGGGGTCTTGGAAAAACGACCATCTGCATCCTCATCCAGGGTTACCACTCTCTGCGCCAGCTGGTGAAGCTCTCCAAGCTGGAAGTGCCTCAGGAAATCAAAGATGTGATTGAACCCATCAAGGACAATGATGCAGCTATCCGGAACTATGGGGTGGAGCTGGCAGTGTCCATGTGCCGGGAGCTGCTGGACAGTGGAATGGTGCACGGGCTCCACTTCTACACCCTCAATCGGGAAGTGGCTACGACCGAAGTCCTGAAGCGCCTGGGCATATGGAAAGAAGACCCCAGGTGAGCAGAATGTCTTGGCTTCTGTTAGTTCCACTTTCCTGTCCATCCATTCATCCACTGAAGTTACAAACAATGGATGGGTCAATACCTCTATTCTCCTTTTTTCCTTTTTTTTTTTTTCTTTTATCACCTTTTTTCTGCATTTAGTAGTTCACCCTTCCCACAGATCTCCAGCAAAAGCTGGGAGGAATAGAGGGGACAGCCAAAGGAGGAGTTTGTTTTAGTCAAGTAGCTTTAACGTAGCCATTCTGGGACTTAAAAAACCCAGAGCCTAGAGCTGCCACTTGGAAGAAACATGTTTTTGATGCCCATCACAACCCCTTACAGGCTAGGGGTATGCTCCCACTGTGGATTTCTAGGGTTCTCTGCACCTGAGAAGGGGAATGTGGACTTTTCTCTGAGTCCACAGGCTTCAGCACAGACAAGAGGAAGCAAAGGAAAATTGACAGCTGTTTTTTATTTTTCCTTGAAGTAGCTTCCCATAGTGCTTTGCCCTTACCTTTTCCAATTTCAGGTCAGTCCTGTACCTTAACATTAAATAGACCCCTACTGAGCATCCTGTGAGGGAACTGAGTAGGAAATATTTTCCATAAACAAAGAAGAGTTTCCTGTCCTTCTTCTTGACAAACAGAACTCTTCCCACCCCCTGTTATTTCTCCCCAGGGGCAAATTGCACCATGGGAAAGGCTTCCAGCCTTTAGTGGAAAGTCAGCAGAGGAACTGTGTTAACATCTGCTCATCCCATGCAGGCGGCCTCTGCCCTGGGCAGTCAGCGCTCACCCCAAGAGAAGAGTGGAAGATGTCCGGCCAATCTTCTGGGCCTCCAGGCCAAAGAGTTATATCTATCGAACTCAAGAGTGGGATGACTTCCCCAATGGCCGATGGTAAGCTGTCACCTGCAGTAAGGCAGAGCTGCAGTAGGAAAGCCTGGTGTCCTGGGCACACTTCACGTGGCTTCGTAACAAAGTGGTCCTGTCGCTTGGATTTGTGTGAGGTGAGGCGAATGGCACCAAGATGTTGAGACTTTTGGTGTCTAGGTGGGTTTTGTTGTGTACTTCTCTTGCTGGTTGGCTGTCTTCGTGCATCCCCAAATCAGCTCGTCTTCCTTGGTGACTTCAATTCTGACTTCAGTTCTTCTCACCTTACAGGGGTAATTCCTCCTCTCCAGCTTTTGGGGAACTGAAGGACTACTACCTCTTCTACCTGAAGAGCAAATCTCCCCGGGAGGAGCTTCTGAAGATGTGGGGAGAAGAACTTACTGGTGAGGAAAGTGTCTTTGAGGTGTTCACGTGTTACATCACTGGAGAACCCAACAGGAATGGGTATAAGGTGAGTGAGAGCCTAGGAAGGGAATGGTCAGTGTGGCACAAACAATAGTGTACATTTCCTCTGGCTCCTGGTACCACACTATTCTTCTAAAGAAGAATTGGCACTTCTCTATCCAAAAGGATTTGCTGGCACACTGGTTGAAGGGGATCCAGCAGCCAGAGCTAGGGCTCATCATAAAAGGTGCTACAGTATGACAGGACCAGTATCAATTGACTTCAGCAGTCATTCTTACAGTTGAGCATATCCTAACCCTTGAACCAAACCTGGGAATTCAACATCCAGATGGTAATCAAAGGGTTATTACATCCATTGTGAGCCATCCTTTCTCCTCATGGTAGGTTACGTGTATGCCTTGGAATGATGACCCTCTTGCTACTGAAACCAACCTTCTGAAGGACCAACTGGAGAGGGTCAACAGACGAGGAATCCTGACCATTAACTCCCAGCCAAACATCAATGGCAAACCATCCACAGACCCCATTGTAGGCTGGGGCCCCAGTGGAGGTTATGTTTTCCAAAAGGTACTGTATTACTCTGGGCTAGGCAGTGAAGAGTTATGACCCAGTTTGGTCTCTGTTAGGTTGAGAGGTCCCAGGCTTACATCCACATAATCCTTCTGCCTGCTCCTTATCTTAATGTGTTCTTGGTGAGGTGAGGCAAAGCTCCTTTGGTGTCTTAAGAGCCACAATGCCATCTCTGTGGCTGATCACAGTTGTTTTCCCCCACCTCAAAACATCGGTTGAACATCTGTAGAGTTGCATGGTTTTACTCTCAGCAAGTAATTATTGGTAACTTATTTCTAGAGCAGGGCTATGACATTTTATATATACACATATGCTCGCCCCCTGCATCTGATTCAGTGATGCACAAAGCACCCAGATTTTTCATAAAATGGGCATCAGTGAGGTAGTATCTCTACCACCCAGCATCTCATGGTGATAAAGTATTTAAAAATTTCCTCCGTCCTTCTGTAAGGCAGAATTCTCCACAGTTGCCCACAGCACTATGCTGTGCTGTTCAGACAACTGTCATATTCCTTCCCTGGCCTGCAAGCAGTCATGCCTGCCATGCCTGTCTCCCACTGTCAGGCATTTCAGGCCCTAGAGCCTTGCCACTAATGGCTGTAATAGGAATACCCCATCAAGGTAAATGCCAGGGAAGTAACTTATACTGGAAAACAAAGCATCCTTGTTCAAAAGGGATCCAAACCAGTAAAGCCAGAGACCAGCAGATGGCAAATGCAGTTATGTTTTCAAAGGAAAACATTCCCCTGAGGTGAGGGAAATCCATCATCTCACACAATAGCCAGGAAATGGGGGGAGGGGGAGCAGTTGGTGGGAGCAGCCAAGCACAGAGCAAGTACAGAATTTGGTTGTACAAGCACATGGGGAGAATTGTGAACAAAAGATGAGGACAGGGAGTTTTGCTTGGGAGCACCCAGCTGACACCCCTGACTTCTGTATTCACCAGGCTGGGCTGCCTTGGCAAGACACTGCTGTAAAATAAAGGTTAAGCTCAGGCTTCTTCCAAGCATTCTGGCACAGACTGCTTCCTTGTGCAGCAGTTGTGGCTACACTGGAGTTCATTCCAGCGTGTCTGCTTGTGTGGACGCAAAACAGGAAGCATGTAGCTTTCTTGAGTGCACTGTTTGTGGGCTATTCCCTCTGTTCTCCCCAATCATTTTTTCCTTAGCTCGCTTACTGATTTGCTCCGCCCTTTGCTCAAGCCTCTGTAGTACGTGTTTCTGGGGATGAACATACAAGGCAGCCTAGACTCTACAAATGTCCTTGTTTACCTGTATTTGTCTCAGTTCTGCCGTGATTTAAGGCTCTGATTCTCTTGTTCCTTCTCCATCCCTCCCTGCAGGCATACCTAGAGTTCTTCACCTCCAGTGAAATTGTCACGGCACTGCTCAAAGTGCTGAAGAAGTACGAGTTGCGAGTGAACTACCACATTGTCAATGTCAAGGTAGACGTTATTGACAGGACACTTTCCTTCACCACCCTGGGAGAGAGACAAATACCAAATATTCAGACATGAGGGCTGATGAAGGGAAGGGAAAGTAAAGCAAGTCAGCTGTCGTGTGCAGCAGCTGTCTGGTCCCTTAACAAGGAGAGGGTAAATACACCTTTTCCAACTCACTCAGTCCCTCCTCCAGCAGTTGCTTCAGAAAGGTTTTCCTTCCTTTGGCAGGGCCAGAATATCACCAATGCTCCAGATCTGCAACCCAATGCTGTCACCTGGGGCATCTTCCCAGGAAGAGAGATCATCCAGCCCACTGTGGTGGATCCTGTAAGCTTCCTTTCCTGGAAGGTGAGTCCTCCCTTCTGCTGGATACATTGCTGTGATGCCCTGGAAGTTCAGAGTGTCTGGTTTGGTTTTAGTCTCTGACACTCCTCACAGCTGAGGACTGTTGCTATATTGGCTTCCAGAGGTACAGGTCTTGCTCCTCCTGCTCCCTCAGCTCCAGCAAGAGCTGTTCCCAGGCACAAAGCACCCGGTAACAGGGATCAAGAGCCACTACTGTCACTTTAGCAGGCCTCAGAGTGCTGGACAGTGGCTCTTCCTCCCCTCTTACACACACAGGGGCAGCATTGAGCCATCCATTATACTGTAAATGTGTCCCGTTTCAGCTCTGGGCACTTCCCACTGACTGGAAAGCACAAGGCTCCTTGCTCAATTCTTCCCATTTTTACTGAGAAGAAACAAGCCAGTCTGGCCAGTCATGTGTAACACTGGGTATCCTAAATTAAGTAACATGAAGATGTTACACAACTGCCAACTGTTTTTGTTCCTGTGGCAGGACGAGGCCTTTGCACTGTGGATCGAGCAATGGGCCAAGCTCTATGAAGAGGAGTCACCCTCTCGCATGATCATCCAGTACATCCATGACAACTATTACTTGGTCAACCTGGTGGACAATGACTTCCCACTAGAAAACTGCCTCTGGCAGGTTGTGGAGGATACTTTTGAGCTATTGAACTCTCCAACTCAGCAGTGAAAATTCTTCTAATCTCTTACTTCCTCCTCCCGTCCACTGACTTTGGGGAAAGCAGCGACTCCTGTGCTGACGATGACCACACTCCTAAACCCAGTGACCACGCTGGTGCTCTGATCTACCCACACTACGTGCTCTTCTGTCCCCAACACAAAGGCCCCCTGACCGTTCTCATAGAACAATAGCCAGAACTACCACTACCTGAACCTCTGAGCTGAGGCTCCAGACTAAGCCCAAAGGCCAGGTCTGCAGGATGAAAAGCTGCTAATCATGGTTATGCTAATTACAGTAACAGGAGGACACGAGATTCTGGTAATTTTCCCATGCCAGAAATGCTGCCATGGGGACAGAAACACTCCTGTCAACTGTACCTATGAAAGGGGATTATTTCAGCAGTTACCAGCCTGGAAAAGAAGGTCAAATTGCTTTTATATTGCACTCCTAAAATGTATTTCTTCATAGTTGATCATCAGGCTCTTTTGCACTCACTCCAGAAGAAGGTTCAAATTTTCTTGCCGACTTTGTCTCTTTGTATTGTATTTCCTGTTTTCTTTTTAATAGGACTGTGTGAATTTCCATTCGGGATAAGACTAAGTAGGAATGACACTATTTCCTAGATTATATACAATAAAATACATGCATACAAATGTCTCTTATACTATGCCATGCTCTAGCAGAGACTCATGTTGTTTGCTAATTAATCACCTGGCACAAGGGAAGATTTTAAGAAAATCTTTAAAGATTGTTTCTGAGGCAGTTCTGCCTTCACTTTCAATGCATGGTACAGCGGAGAAAGCTTAAATCCTAGAATTTATGAAAAGTAACCAGCTACACTATTTGGCTCAGTTCTGCAAGGTCACGGGAGTTGTGTGGTATCCTTTTCCAGTGCCTGTAGGGAAAGATAAGCTTAGATCAGGAAAGATAACCTATCTTTCCTGGCTTAATGACTCTTAACAGCCTTAGGCCTCACAGCATTGGAATAAGAGGTTAGGGAAGCTACTGAGGCTGCTTTGTGTACTTAACAATCCTGCAAAGCTGCCACAGGCTAGGGAAACGACCTCAGGGCAAATCTCAGTGGGATTTCAAGATGCCCACCATGCTGTGAGCATCTCTTTCAAACAAGCAAGGAAGAAAAGCCTTTTCCAGATTCTTCAGACCCTCTCGTTACAGCTGTCTGAGACTGGGCTCATATATCCAGGGTAATTACAGGGCATCAATCACACAGGCCAGTAATGGGAAGGCTGGGGATCAGACACGCCTGTCTTGCCTCAGCAAAGCTTTTGGTGCTCAGCTGTTCCCAGCAGGTTTCTTCATCCCTTGCCCATTCAGCACAGAAATGAACCAGCAGGAAGCAGTCAGGAGGTTGGCCACCCACTGAAAGGCTTAATGAAGAGCTGATGGACCTAGACAGGGGGAGGAGGTGGGACCCATGTGGAAATCTGCCCCCCCTAGGGTAAAAAGCCAAGTCTAAAAACAAAGACCTGTGTTTGCACCTACCCAATCCAGACTTTGGAATCAACAGGATCTAGCACCCCACAAATTCCTGCTCATCTCTAAGACTGTATTTGCATACTCCCCCCTTGACACCAAGTTCCTGTCCAGGGAAAAAACACTGAATAAAAGGAAAGCCTATAAGGTATTTTTTTGACCTTTAATCAGAACTCCAGCAAAAGCAGTCCAGAGAAGAGAATGCAACCTCACAACAACTGGGAGTAACTTCTTCATTTGTGCTGCTAAGGTAGGATACAAGTCCTTTAAAGAGGACATTTCACATATCTTCCTGGTTGTTCTTTGCTTGCCATCCTTCTGGCCTGCAGCACTGCTTTTATCGTAAGAGCAGAGTGTTCTCTTTCTTGACAGCACAGGACCAGCTCTTTGTTGTGACAGGAGCCGTATCTTCCACGTGTCCTGAAATGAGCAGCAGCTGCAGGCAGGCCTCCTCCATTCAGCAGGATCCTTCGTCCTTGCGCCGGAATGCTGTGAGCTGCCACCACCTTCCAAATGCCTGAAAGAGGAAAGTGGACAAATCAAACACTCAAGTTACCCTTGAGGGGCTGCAGCCATTCTCACAGAACCTGTAAATACAGCTTTCCTTCTAGCAATGGCTCTGCCAGCTGCCTCACCCTTCACTCAAAACCCTTCCCTGTCTCTCCTGGAGCCAATATGGGGCATGCAGAGTACAAATCAACGTGCGAAAAGAAAGACCAATGCTCCCTCTGCCCTCTAATTTCAGTACCTGCTCCTGTCTCCTTAAAGGAGGAGTTAATCTTGCATGAATCTTCTGGAGGTAGGCAGAGGAGCAAACTGGATATGAGTTCTAAGGCTTTGCCTGCTCGCTCAAATTCATAGTGATTTGCTTGCCCCTGGGTGCAAATCAGCACCGTCCTCCTGTACCACTGTGGAGCCTGTTTCTTCCCTGAGTGGGGTCTCAAGAGGCAGGGGATTAGGGGATTAACATCACTAATAACAGGAGGGAAGGGGGCACATGTCAGAGAAATTGACTCCCGACACAAAGCTTTGAAAAACACCCATAGATGAACCCATATAAAGCTGGAAGCTTTTTTCCTTTTTTACTAGCAAGTCCCATTCCTTGATGTATTCAACTTCTCCCTAAGCAAGTGCATTGTGCAGGGAGAGAGATACAGGGAGAGATACATTTGTCCATGTAGGGTGCTTTTTGTGGCACTGAGGCCCACTGAATTGAAGCAGTCATAAATGCTTACCTGAGACAGGAGGCTCCTGGCTTCCTCCTCCAAAAGTTTCTGCACCACGCAGCTTTGCAAATATCTTCGTCTCCACACCCTCCAGGCCTTTTCTATCAGCTGCTGCTGGTCCTGCCAGGAAAAGAGGCAGCGCACAGATTAACTGGGCTCTGGCAGGCAAATTACCTCACTTCCCTCCAGTCCCACCTTGTTCCAGTTGCTTTCCCGGGTCACTCTTAAATGACTTTGCATTGGTAACAAACAGCTGACTAATAACAGAGCTGTTGCTGAACTACTGTCTCCTGCAGATAGTGTGGCTAATTAAGTCCCAGTACCCTGGGGAGAGGACAATGCCCCGTTGTGCTGCAGCACAGCTCCTCGGTGACTATGGAGGTGCCCACACTATACAGGCATCATCTTGTTACCTGGGCAGGCTAGAGCACATCTCACATAGCTAATGCCCAGGAACCAGGCAGAACATGGGTGTGAGCAGAAGTGGAAGCCAAATGACAGCTCTTGGTAAGCTGTGGACACCAGTGGGATGTATCAGGAACATAGATGAGGACAAAGATCGTAGTAATTGCTGTGAACTTTTTGCACAGTCTACAGACAATCTAGACAAATCCTGTTTCAGCTTCCGATCTGTAAGGGCAAAGCACAACTAAATCTGTGAATATGCCAGTCTGTCAAGCTGGCATTTCAGAAAGAACAGTGGAAAAACTAGCCACAGCAGCAAACCAGGATTTCTGGTGCACACTGGTACTTGTTAAACCCCGAGGTCTTATCTCCCGGAATGTATGTGTGGCTACAGGCAGAGCAGCCTTGCCCAGTAACACCCATCACTGCCACCCCAGTGGCACCGGACACTCACCAACACCTGAGCCAGTATCACCACCCTGCTGGCTTCCCTCCACTGATGCCATCCCCTTCCCAGACAGAGCAGTCTTCTGTCACGCTGGCACCGGTGCAGTACCACTGTGTGATGCCACCACCTCAGGTACTTCCTCCTGGAGGCAAAGGAGGCAAATAAGCTTTACCAGCCATACAAGGGAGCCCTTCCCTCACGATATCAGCAAGAGGAAGCCCAGAGGCCTCCACTCCACTTACCCAAGCCACTTCTTATCCCACTCCTCCAAGTCCCCCTCTGCTGTGTTCTCCTGGATCCTTGCATATGCACGAGAGGGTCCTACCACACCATGTCTCTCCAGCAGCCTTTCAGCCCTGTTTTGGTTCCTGTAGATCACCAGCCAGCGCTGAATGGCACTGGGAAAAAGTCCAGTTGGTACTGAATCTTCTCTGCCTCTTCTGCTTTCTAAGAAACAAAAGGGGAATCACACAGGAGCTAACCTTGGAGCTGGAGAGGGAGAGATGAAAGCTGCCATAAGCCCTTAGTCCTTTGACTCCTGAACACAGAAGAAACCCACTGAGTTTGATTGCCATGAGCTCCTACTCCACAGAGGAATCCCAGCTGGTAAACACTAATCCCCTTCCCTCCTCATTCACACTCCCCACATGGCCCTGTGAAAGGAAGAGAGGAGGGAAAATCTTCTTACTTATGGACCAAGAGAGAGACATCTTCCTGCTTTTCCTAACACCTATGAGGGTACTGCGCTGCCGTAAGCATTGGGAAAAGGCAGCTGCTCTGGTCCAGAGGTTGCAGGCCTGCAAACAGAAATAACACAGCTGCAGCCAACAGTAAACACAATGCACACAGCACTCACACAAACCAGTCTTAGAGAGACAGTTGGGCTCACAGCTCTGCCAGTAGCTTAATGTGCTAGACCCCAGGCTAGAAACTGCACAGATGAGATCCCAGCAGGACTGACTCAGCCCTTCCAAATCAATCGACCTGTTTGTAGTTTGCTAGCTCTGAATCTTTTGAAAAAAGCTGCAACCTGACAGCTCACTCTGCTCTGCAAGGACAGTGATTATCCCATCTCATCTTTGAGCGAGAGGAAGGAGTGCTCTCATCTCTCTGGTCAAAATGTCACCCTTCCTTATTGCTGTACTCCATATGGTTGTTGCAAACAGTGCCAGATTATGGTGATGAAGTTGTGTGCACAGTCTGTGAAGAATTTCACAGCAGGGACTAAGCAGTCACCACAGATCAAAACAGGTTTTTATACAAGGCTTGTCACACTATCTCAGTGCCTCATGACTCACTGAGTCTTCATGAGGGAACAGACAGTTAATAATAACTGTCTCACAGGGACCTTTATCTTCTCTTACTTGTTTGACAGTAGTCACAGATCCCAGGCGCAGGGCTTGCTGTCCTCTTGCAGCCACTCGCCAGCGGTGACAGGCTTTACCTGGAGATGGCTCCTGCCACTTGTGGTTTCTCCCTCCTGGCACTCGTTGTTCAGCTCTCAAGAGTTTGTCCCTCCACTTAGTAAAGCTCACAACCAGGAGGCGGTGCTCTCTGACTCTTTTAAAGTAAGAGAGGGCTTCATGCTGCCTCAATCTAAATGCAGTGACCTGGGCCCAAGTGACGAGGCACCTGAAAAACAGTAAAAGCGCAGAAAAGACGCAGATGCCTAAAGTCACAATTCCATATCAGACCAAATTCCACCTCCTCCCCTGTCCTGCAGTGTCCCACATAAATGGTCAAAGCAAGCCAAAGAGCATGCAACAAGAAAAAAGCCTGTTCCTATTATTCCTTCTGCAATCAAGATTTATGCATTGTTCTCCATGTCACTTATTTTTCCAGTACCTCATCTTTGGGAGGTGCAAGTTCAGACTCTTCAACTATAGTATCCTTCTGCTGAAAACCTGCCCTCATTTTACTTCAGGTTCCCAGCACTGTTACCTCTCACCTACTCAAAGCCCAAGAGAATATCTGCTTCCCTCTTGCCATTTTAGCATTTCCTCCTCTTCAAAGGCCTCTGCAAACTGAATCCCATCTTATACTATGCTTTTCCTTTGCCTACAAAACAAATGCTTCTCCTAGGCTGCCTTGCCACTACACATACTGGATCCCTCAAAAAAAAAAAAAAGGGAAAGAAATAATTTAATTAGTCAGTCTTCAATCTATTTCTGTGCTAGCAGCTGACCTGAAAGATGGTGTTTGATGAAGGCTTTTTCATTACGGGTTGAGAAAACAACTGCTAAAATCTCCTTCAGCATGGAACCCAGCAGATTCCTTAAGTCTGATTGCAGCATTTACGACAGCAGCTTGTTGTCAAGATTCAGATTTTGTTTCTTGGCTATCACAAACTAAGGCCCTTTGTATGTGGGATGTACAACTGGAATCTTTACGGACACAATTTTGTTCCAAAAAATCAACAACTTCAGGAGTTACTATTACCAGCACTGTAAATCTGCACCCACAATAATCTCTCTGTATCTTGCAGGCTGATGCACAGGAGGCCAGTCTCCTCTGCAACCAGAGAATCCAATCTGCTTTTAACTCCTCGCTTATCCTTTTCATTCCTTGTTCCATTTGGACCTTCATTATGCAAATCACCCCACTGCACCATAGGGCAGAGGTGTAAATATCCTGTGCCTGGCAGGCTTTTTGGAAGATCAAGAGCAGCTGTTGCAGGTTATCCCAGCATGAAAAATGCCCCCCTCAGAAGAGAGAGGGCTCAGCCTGTGAGAAATCCAGGTGAGAAATTAGAAGCACTCTCTCATCAAAGGAGACTCAGAAGGAAGATGAATGGTGGAGACACACTCAACAGGAAGGAGCAACATTAAGGGCTTCTCCCAAATACAATTCCCACAAGGGAGCCACACAGATGGATTTGCAGAGGAAAATGCAATTGGTTGGGGTAAGCGCAGAGTCTAAACATCACAGCCACCAAAGTTTTGCTGGGTTTTTAGTTGCTCTTTCCTCTGCAGATCTCTGTGTCCTCTCAGTCTGAAACTGCAATTCAAAAGAAAACCTGCTAGGGCCAAACCTGCACTTCTCATGCCTCAAATGAACCCTTGGCATAAATAATCTTACTCATTCTTATCCTCCTGAATTATTTCAGAGAAACACCTCAACAGTCCTTGTTCACTACAGCTGGACACTTCTCTGCACTTCAGGCAGGCACTGGCCTCATACAACATAAACCACAAACAAAACTGTTTTCAATGAGAAAGCAACTGAACACAATTAAGAGAGAAATTAAATTCTTGTGTTTTCAGGATCTGCAACATAACATAAGACTCAAAGACAGACTACAGCTTCACCTATATTGTAATAATACCAAGAAGAGTTGCATATCATGGTTCTCCTTTCATAAGCTTTATACTCCATTTATACTGCAGGAACAAATTGAACTCAATTTTTCACATTAAAGTAAAATCAACACACTGTGTCCAGAATCCTAAAAGACTCAGATTTGTAAACATCAGATCTCTGTAAGACCTCTGCCCACTATTCCTCTCAGCAAATACTGAAGTGAAAATGAGGCTTTCAGTTTTTAAACTACACAAATTTGTTTGCATCTCTCCCTCACTTAGTGGACAAATACCACCCTGCACAACTAAGACTGAATACAAGTTCTGGAAAGAAAAGAATTTTTGAATGAGAAAAATGAGGTGGGGTGTGAGGCTATAGGTAAGAGATCCCTTAAAATAGACATATTCTCAGAGAAGTGCTCCTACAGAAGCTCCGTTTACACATGAGCTATCCACACTTTCAAACTCAAGCTCTGCTCTGAACACAGTGGCTACTACTACATAAATTGCTCTTCACGCAGAGCTTCCCTTGGCAATGCTTTGAGAGCAAGAAACAAACCTGTGCAGGAGAAAACGTTCCCAGAATAAAACAGCGTATTTCTGCTTCCTTGTTTGGTAATACCATGTCTGCAGGACCAGCCTCTTCTTCTCCTGGCAGCTGTGCCAAGCCCATCGCTGCTGCAGCTCTCTCAGAACACGCGTCCCTGGGAGAGAGCACACCTTCCTGAGCTCAGCCCAATGACTGTTTCTCCACTGCAGAGTCCAGATAAGAGCAAAGAACACATCTCCTGCAAACACCAAATGGGACCAAACTTGCTAAGATTTCCTGTCCTCTCTTTACTAGCTAAAGAGACTTTTCAATTCACCTTGTAGTTTTTTGTCTGCAAGGCAGTCAGACCTTCTTTTAAATTTTCCCTGCAAGAGACCACAGATCGCTTCCACTCTTATCTGCAAGGCAGTTTTCCATTAAAAACTGGGAGTTTTTCTTCCCTGGCACAGTGTAAGTACTTAGAGCATATGGAATTCCTTGAGGGATCAGGACTGTTAAGCCACCCCAAAAGATACACCCTGTTCCTGATGAAACAAAACCTGACTGCTTGGTCTGAGGAGATGTGTTCAAACTTGGAATGCTGTATGGAACTCCATTTAACTCCCCAACTGCTAAAATACACTGCTTGAATACTCTTTTGGTAGTGCAGAGAGAAGTGCCAAAGGAGCATCTTCCCTAATATAAAGCACTACAAAACAGTAGGGCATGTGTCCTGCTGATAGCCAGAAGAATGCAGTGACCCAGGCACCTACTGACTCCTGGAGTAGTATGTGCCTTTCCAGAAGAGCAGTGCACAGAATTACAGCCAAAAGTGTGCCTTTCTCCATCCCAACCATTCCCAGAGCTTCCCTCTTCTACAGACACAAGTGATGCAGTGGGATGGGGTAACTCACTTTGCCAGCAAGAATGCCAATGCCACAGAGCATCAGCAGTCATCTGGTGAACATGACACCTGAATCTCCGGTCAACTTCCACTTTCTGGGCCAGCCTCCTTTTCCACAGGCTGAAAGCCATCTGGAAACAATGAACTCCATGTCTTAGGGCTGCTGCTGCTTTTTGGTTCTTATTTTCCACGACCCAGTGGTGCCAGCTGAGAAAGGCTCTGAGAAGGACAAAAGTCGCTGCACTGACTATAGATACAACTCACAGAGATACACACCCTGGTAATGGAAAATTTAACAACAAACATACACACGAAGGAGTTTTGGAAACACACCTGATCTGTTAACATCCTTTCCCCTTTAAATGTCAGGAGAAATGATGGACAGGACAAGCTGTTGGGAGTAAGGCTCTGCCAAGCCTGTTGTGCTCTTCAGCTTTGGAATCAGTAGAGAGCAAGGCCACTTCAGTGGATAGTAAGTTACCAGGACTTACCAGCAGAGCTGGGCTTGCTCTAATTTGTGAGGCATCCCATCAAAACAGAAATTACTGTGTTCTGACATAGTAATTTTGAAGCTGAAAAACCCCCAAAATAATGGGCTGCAAAACTCCCACTGAAGACAAAAAAGATAGCTAGAGGAAGAATTTTTTCCGTTTTTTTATTAAAGCAAGTGTAAAGCTTTCAAAACAGAGAGCTTTAGGAAACTTCTGGAAAGCACGATCCCTACCGAGACAGCCGAATGTGCCTGCAGTACTGCCGGGCCTTTACATAATGTCGAGTTCGAGCTGACCAGACAATGAAGCACCTCTGCAGGCAGTATTTCTCTGCTTGCTGCCAGCAACTCTTCACCTCCTTGTCGGAACTGCAGCCCTGTAATCCAGAGAGGCCAAAAAGGGCCTTGAACTGCTGTTACATCACAGTTACTCCACATAACTCAGCCGTCTCTCCTTGACTGGGACTTCTGTGATTGCCCAGCTCTGTCGCTAACCCACAAACCCCACATGAACACCCAGACATGAGGGTCTAACACATCCCTTTTAAATCCTTGACATCTGCCCCACTTCCACTCAGCTGACAAATGGTAGGGAAGAGTTTACCCTGAAAAAAGCTTCAATCTCCCAACTCTTCTGTCTGAGAGAACAAAAAAGACAAAATAGCAGTGAGACCTTCCAAATGCTGATATGGAAACCCAAAGGCTCTTTGCTAAATTCGGCTATGCAGAAAACACTTCTATATTTACATTTTACACAACACTTTCTAGCCTCACCTCTTCCCATGCAGAGTAACTGGTGAGAGGCTGCGAATTATTATCTGGACTCTGCAACACCAAAGACTGGAACTGATTCTTCACAAACCAATTTCTTCTGCAAGACAAAAGTCTTGGGTGAGGAGGGAAAGAGAAAAGAAGCTAAAGTCCCCTGTAAGGATGGTGCGACACGACATAAGGGATTATCCAGAAGCAAGGGATTCAGCCAGTCCAAACAAGGGGTCACTCCTACCGGCATCCCAAAAAACCAGTCTCCAACTCACCCAGATCCAGGGAAGGAGGTCTGCAAGCACAGCTCCCCATCCAGCTCAGCTGGCAGCTCTGTGCACTGGTGGAGTTGCAGGAAAGAACTGTGACACAACATGCGTGTAACGTCCTCAGCAGGAAGAAGGGAGGAGAAGCCGTGCTGGCTGCTGTCACTAAGACTGCATTCCTGCAGGTATGAAGGGAGAAACACGCTGTGAGGTGAGTGTCCTCACAGTGCAAGCAGTCAGCTAACAGTTCTGACCATGCCATTTACTCCTTTTTCATCAAGGATTCAGGCAAATCCAGAATGCATCCAAAGGAACTGCAGGCTAGCAAGGACACCTCTACAGTGTGAACATATAGAAATAACTTCCCCGTCACTTATACTAGTTATTTCCATACTGTATGCAGAAATACATGTATTTCTATACTGAGAAAAGGGGAAATGGACATATGTACTGTCTCAGTGAGGAAGCTCTTTGTATCTCATCCCTTCCACCTTGCAGCCACAAACAGAAGCAAGTGTACAAGGGAACCTCATTAGCTCAGCACCCTCCCACATCTCTAAATGATGAACCAGAAAAGGCACAGAGAGCACTGACTTTACACTTTCAGATTACATTTCAGCTTCAGGACCCCACAGATTCAGTGCTCTTCAGCACTAAATTTAAAGCACAGTTTGCTGATGACAACATCATGTTGAAGCAGAAATTTTCCCTGAAAAATCCCAGCAACTGAATACATCAGAGCAGTCTGGGGGTACCAAGATCTTCTCACCTTTTCCAATGAGCTTTGAGAGGTCAGAGTAGCTGGTGCACTGCTGTCAAAGCCAGATGATGTTGAGAGGTCCTCAGAAAACGGCATGGCAAGAGGTTCCTCATAGACAGCTCTATGCACGTGCTTAGAACTTGGTTCAATTGTCTTCAGCAACAGATACTTTTGGTGCCATAATTTCAGAGTTTTTTTGAGTTTACACTGCTCCAAAGTCTGAGAGAAAGAACTGAGACAGAAGATACTGAGACAGTAAAGTGACAGAAGAAGAACACCAGAGGGGGTGACTAGCACAGACATGATGGACAATAGATGGGGTAAAAGGGGTTCTTGCAAAAGGTTCAGAAAGTCAAGTGGACACTACTATTGGGGGCAGGGCTCCAGGGAGTGGCTCTTCTGCACTCACTCAGCTTTGCAATGCTCACACAGCCTTGTTTTCCACAGCAGATATACTCTCTGCAGCTTCAGTTTTTGGCAGAAGTCATCAAAAGAGTAGACTGTTTTTTCCAGAAACTGTCTCTCTCCAGTCCATGATGTCTGATCTTCATGCCTCTTTGTCACAGTCTTGTCAGCTACTGAGCTTATAACTGCTCCTTAACCAGTTACATAAAGGAACAAGAGATCGTTTGTTTCAAGGCATTCCAACTCAGCCCAGCCCAACCCTCAAACTGCTTCTTTTCAGCAAGGTTTAAGAGTTTCTGTCTGGTTTATGAAGCAGAGCTACAAATCTCCCTGTAGCTTCACCGACACGCCCAGAACTAGCCCACTCTGGTTTGTTCATATCCTGTATCATCTGAGCCCCTCTGTTTTCAGGCTGTTTTCAGTGTACAAGAAGAGGAAGAACCTCCAAAGCCTAAGCACCTCCAAAGCTTAGATTCTGCACAGACCCCAAGCTGCTCACCATAATGCCGCCTCCATTTCAGGAGGAAGAGGTTCACCACTGCCTGCTTATCACCTCCTCTGACCTGCAGCATCTTAACCCACTGCTGGAAGTGCTTCCTCAGTGATACTGCTCGGAGATGGGCCAAGTTGCGCCTGTCAAGTGCCTTCTGCTCAACAGTCTCCTTCCATGTACTGAAGCACCTGAGAATACCAAATGAAAATGTTGAAAAACACTTATACAAGCTGTGTATAAGCGTATGTGTCTTCCTGAGATTGGGTTTAGTTCAGGAAAGACAGATAGAAGCTGTCCCCTGAGCTTCTGTTCGTTTATTTCAGTAAAAAGCCACTGTCATCTTAGAGCACAGCAGCACAGCGACTGGTCTCAGGTTTGGTCTTTCAAGACATCAAAAGTTGGGACAAAAAAGTTTTGGCAGTGCACAGGAGGCAAGTCTTAACATCTCTGGCCACAACAACTCCTTTTTTCTACCCCTACTTTCATCTTTATTAACTCTTAAAACAAAAGGGTAGATGGCTTTAAGATGGAGCAACTATTACTATCTGCGTTGGCTCTGTTATCCCTTGGACTACTTCCACAGTGAACATATTTTTCACACGAAAAACAGACCTCATCAACTCACCGGGAGACCAAGTGTCTTTGGATTTGAGTTGTCAGTGTTAGAATCTGTTTCATTTCCAAGCTTTGGGAATGCCACATCCAGAAAATTTTTTGTAGCTTCTTCTTTTCCAGCAGAGCACGGGCTTCCAAAAGCCTGGCTTCCTCTTTGCTCAGCAGCTCCTTCTGCAGGCGCCACAGTCTGAAAGCTGCTGTGTCACAGGGCAGGAAGAGATTGACAGGAAGAGAAATAACAAAAGAACTTCAAACAACTTAGTGTCACACAGCAAACATTCCCTGGCTTAACTCCAAGCTGCAAGAGAAAGGACACTTAAGGAAGGCAGCTCACATTGCTGGAGCAACACATGCTACAGCTGAATTCATACAAGGAATAAGGCAAAAGGTGTATGACATCCTCTCACCATCACAGATACTGGCCCAGTTACTTGCAGGATCACATTCTGAAAGAGCTCAAAGCAACAACTAGACACAAACCAAAAAAACTGATGAAACAGTGATTATCTCCAAGCTGTTCCAAGGTTATGGAATGTGTGCTTACCAGCCAGCCGTCGCATGTCTCTGATTGCTTCAGCTCTCCAGCAGAACTCATCTCCTCTCTGTCTACGACAAAGCTGTGTCCACAGTTCTCCCTCCATCCTGAAAGAGCCACAAGCATGCCTTAACATCCAGCTGTCCAAAGAGGCACTCACAGAACAGAATCCAGGGCTTTCCTCTCTCTTTTTGTCTCGACTTGTTCTTCCACCTTCAGAATCAGAAGGCTCAACAAAAGGCTTTTCTTTTGACACCTCTACTGTCAAACTACTGCTAGAGACTGTAGTATTGCCTCTTTCCACACACAGTAGAGACACTACTACTGCTAGGTACTGTAGTATTGCCTCATTCCAGCCTCGTTTACACCTGTATCACATATGCAGGTGATAGCTGAAGCCAAGAATTAGTACAGGAGTATTTCTGTCAGACACTCAAATCAGACTGCAAACACTGGTGCACAGAAGCTCTGAAATAGGATTGTTTAGTTCTTAACACTAAACTACTAATTCTTGCAGTGTTTATCCACAGCAATGCTTCCAAGGACATGGAAACAAGTCTGCCATCATTTGAGAAAAAAATTTCCCTGTGTTTGCAAACCTCCCCTTGTCCAAGATAACAGCAAGAGAACGCTCTCTGCTTACCTACGAGCCTGCTCCACTTCCTTTGAGTATCCTGTTGTAAGCTGATGCTGAGCTAAGGTTGTCATAGTTGCTAATCTTCCTACTCCAAAAATCCCCACTGATGAACTTCGGGTATAGGAGTAAGGCTCAGGCTGCAGAACTTCCTTCTTGCTCTGTTTTCCCACAGCTTCCTTCCACTGAAGAAGAAACCACATGATTAGAACAACCTGCAGAGAGAGTACTGGTACGAGGGTCTACATCACTGAATTTCACACAGGGTACCCCTTCCTCCTCTCTATCCAAACAGCATTTGTGCCTTCTCTGACTGCACAGCAGAAAGCTCATGGCACCACTGTCCCTAGCCAGTGCTCACCCTCTGGAAGCTGGCAGCTAGCAGAGTTGAAGCATGTCTCTGCTGGGCCACCTCCAATTTCGTCCTCCTCTGGTGCACAGCCCACTGCAGAGCACCAAGGCCCTTCTGAAGCAGCTGGTGTCTGTAAAGCTTCCTGGCTGCCCTCTTGCAAAGGATATGTCTCCTCCAGGCTTGGAAACACCTTGTTAGGATTTGTCTGTCACACAAGTGCCAGAAACTTTAAAACAAAAAGCAGACGTGAGTTCCAGTTAGCAGAAAGGAAAGTTAAACCAGCCAGGAAGTGGCAATCAGAGTTCAGCCATCAAGTTGTAAAGAGGTTATTTCAAATCATTCTCTCTAAAGAATGGAAAACATGCCATCTCACACCAAATTAAGGAATCACTGTTGCTAAACTGGTAGCAACCTCCTTCACATCTTATCCACAAATTTGAATTCCACCTCATGGATAAGTCTAGCTCTTGATTTTTACTAACTGTGCAGTGAGCACACTAGAATTTGCTGCACTGAAGAGTAGCATTGATGGTACCAACACTTCTTCACTGCAAGCAACAACCAAGGCTGAATTTAGAAGATAGAATTGAAAAGATACGGAAGTTATTTTTTAGATCATGCCCCATTCGAAATGACAACCCCTTGAAAAAAAGTGGATGCAGCCCCTCAGGCAGCCACGGCAGATTAATGCAGGCTAAGTCCTAAACCCAAATGTTCCCAGGGACATGGCTCCTTAGCCACTTTCCAGAAGTGCTCCGTTAACTACCAGCACACTCATACTTAAACACAGAGTCTTTTCACCTTTGCTCATTCACCTTCAATGACCAGAAGCTGTTCTCTGAGATCTGTAAACAGACAAAAGACAGTAATTCACAAGTATTCACACTGCTTCACTTTATTGAAGAATTTGTCTTTGTGGCACACATCATTTTGGATGGAGACCCAGAGCAGGGCAGCCTCAAGGTCGTGTGTTATGTCAGATGCCTTGGACACTGCTCCCACACCATTGCTCTGTGAATATTCTTACATACTTCAGACATGAAAAAGCATAAAAACCCTGAAATCTCAGGGCCCTGCAACAATGCACAGAGTAAAAACCAGTTTAATGCTTTCCCTTGGCATGCAGATCAGAGAATATAAACAGGTGTTTACATTCCCAAAAACAACCAAGTTGACAAGCTGGTCTTTAGGAAGAAGGATGGGAAATGGAAAGATGCATAGGTTGGGATGAAGCAGGACTGTAAGAGATGAGATTCTGGCCATTCAGCGACAAGAAAAAACTACAGAACAAGCATCCCCATCACTTGTACCTCAACTCTGCACCTCTAGCAAGTGGCAGAAACAAGCACAAGTAATACCTGTGAACAGGGATGCTTCACAGTGAGCACACCCTCACCTCTCTGGGCATAGTTTTGTGTGTCTGGCTCCCTTCTTCACAGCACCATGGTTCTTTGGCATTCCTCTCTACAGAACATTCTTCAGACTGCTCGAGATTGCCATCAGCTTCCAAATTCCTCCAGCTGCTTTGGTAGGAGTATTCGTTTCTCCTTCCTTCTCTGCTCATGTTCATACAATCTACATCAGAATGTTCATTAAAACCTTCTTCAGCCGGTGTACCCAAAAGACTGGACTGGCTGCTGCCGCCCACTGCAGCCATTCTTCTGGCTGCTCGTGGTCTGGAGTCACACACCTCTTCTGACTCTCTGCTGCACTTAACACAAGAGTTGTTGACTTCTATAGATTTAACACTAAGCTGCTGGCCTGGTCTAAACTCTTTATCTCCAGGAGGAGAAGCGACGCTCACACACACTTCCGTAGGAGTCCCACACATGCCTACACCAACATTCATCTGAGCCCCCCCCAAATCTGTCTCCAGGAACACCTGCAGACCCTCTGGATACAGACTGGCTGGAAGGTCTTTCTTCCAAGACTCAACACATGGAGACACCCCATTAGATGTCTCTTCTCCTTTAACAACCTTTTCAGGAGAATTACTTTTTCTGTGAACATAAAGACTACCAGTTTCTGGAGATGGCTTTACCAGGGACTGGCATCTGAAGAAAGGGGAACAACTGAAGGAGGAATCTGCTTCTGTATCCACTAGCCTGCCAGAGCCCATTCCAGAAGCAAGGGTTTGTGGTTGGATGCCACCTGAAATTTTGGTTCTCCATGTGTTTGAGCCAATGTATCCATATCTGTGAGAGACAGAGAGAGGCTCAGCACGACTGAAGTCCCTTGTCACAGCACTAAGGCTCCAGACTTTAGCAAATGGGACACCCCATTTCAATCTTGCCTGAGCAGCACTGGATTTTACTGCAGCTAGCTGTTCTCCCATGGTCAGGATACTGGGACCTAAATCATCAGGAGCAAAGCCTGAATGGCCAATGACTGGAGAAGACTTAGGCTCCAGAGGGAGGGAGCCCCGTGTCCCCATCAAAGCACCTTCTTGCTTAAGCCTCTGGACTGAACAGTACAAGCTAGCAGAAATCCATTAGGATTGCAAAAGAGACTGAAAAGACTCCAAATTAGATGGATCAAGACTCCCCAGGGTCAGGGCTGAACTGTGACAAGTGTTCACACTTTCTTTTGAGCTCCTTAAAGAAGGACCCACCACTAATTCATGCCTAAGAGGGGAATCTGCAGCATGAGATGACAAACGTGCATTGACCAGTAAAGGGTTCACAGGATCCATACAAGAAGCAGCAGAAGGCTGATGCTGTTTGTTTTCCACCAGATAGTCACAATTCTTGTTCCTTCTTTCTGAATAGTGATGGTAAGCAGTGTGCATAGAGCAGCTACCAGCTGCCTTTGCTTCCTGATGGTGTTGTTGAGGAAAGTCAATACTCTCACTCCTTCTCCCTTCTAAACCACAAGCCTCAAGGTGCAAGTGCCTCTGGGGGAGATTCCCAGCAGGGAGCACTGACAAAGCAAGATGGGGACTCTATGAGCCACACACTTAGAGCTGTGCTGCTGCAGCCTAGAGCATAGATTATTCTGCTGCAGCAAGCAGGAACTGGAAAACTGGCTGACAGTGTCCGGGAGCAGCTGAGAAGGGCAGGAGAGATTAGTCTGGCTCAGACTGGGATCTCTTCCCATCTGACAGAGGTGTGGTACACAGCTAGCCCTGTGCTGCTGTCTCTGGGCTTACACCGAATGCTGCAGCCTCAGGCCAGGGATGAGAAATGTCTACTCGACTTCTAGTGCCCAAATACAGATTGAAATTCATGTTCTTCTGAATGTTTCTTTGCTCTGAAGAAAAAGAAGAAGAAATATAAGCAAAAGACCATGCGTATTTCCTATCTCATCTTGCCTAGTTTGCCAAAGCCTTTGGGTACTTTCCTTGTGAATTTCTTGTCTCTGATCCACTAGCCTCAGTCCTGAAAGTGTTATGGACACTATTCTCTTCCTGTTTTTCAGCAGACAATCATATCTGGCAGAGCAGGAATGATTGAAAGGGACAGATTCAGTTCTCAACAAAAAAACCTGGAAAACAAAGACTTCCAGCATTATACACCTGCAGCCTCAGAAAGAATTTGTTGCTGGCAAGGCTGAACTATCCTGCTGCCAAGACAAGGTAGTGTGTAGCAGCTTTTCCTGGATGCTCTATATTTCACCAGATCTACGTGACACCAACCAACAACAGGTCTAAAAAAAAAGTTTTCACAGAAGTCAGAGCAACATGGCTCCAGCTGGAGTACAATGCTTACTCCTCACCATTTACGGAAAATCCAACTCAGACCTCCTCCACACTCATATTTTCTCCAGGGCTTTTAGGAAAGGTAGGGCCGTGACTTAAAGTTCTCTTTAACTGCTTTACAAGTGAAAATTTGTTCACATATCACACTACAGCCCTGCAAAGGTTCAAGGCTACAGAGACTTATTTCTTCTTGTCCGCACTAAAGGATGAAACCATGTTTACATATCCAGAGAAGCCACACTGTCCCCTAACCTGGAAGATTTACAGCATAGCTGGGAGACCTAATTTGCAGTCTAGCCACTAAGTCTGATGGTTATACATATAACACTCATGCTGAGAACGGATTCTTAAGTTGCTGCTAACAGGTAAGTGCAATTTGAGAGGATTGTGCTTCCATTCCGTCAGATTTTAAAAGCAAGTTGTCAATCACTGTCATTCTGACCACCATTCTTTTCCACCTCTTTTAAAAAATGAAAATGGTATTATACAAAGACACACACGTCTCTATCATCTTAAAACCCCCTTGTCAATCTGAGAAGAGACAGCAGCAGCCTATGAAATCAATGCCCATTGTCTTTTTCAAACACACTCTAATCCCAGAAAGCCTCCTGTCAAATTGCACTGTTTCCAAGCTGTGTTTATCTCACTCTCTTCTAAGAGAGCATTTGAGGCTCAGTTGTCCCTGTTTGTAACAACTCGTTTTTCCCTCTCACATGCAAACTCCTTCAGTAATCACCACAATCTGGGGAGCAAACACAGTTCCTAAAGCAGCAGGAGACAGTCAGGCGGTGTTGCAATTATCCCTGGGAACTGCTGTTACTGCCTTTCATACATCACCGAGGGTGCCATGAATGGAAAGATCCCATTATTTTTTCCAGACAAGCTGAAGTTGGCAACTACAGAGTGAACAGACAAAGCACAGCTGCCTTCCTTAGGGTGCCTATCACTGCATGAAGTATAACCACAAAATGCAACAGACTGGTGTTCCATGGAAGCACTCCTTGCATCCCAGAAATATCCAATCAACAAGCAATGTATCACAAAAGGGTGTTACAAAGGATTTAAATCGCAAAAGGACATAAACCCACCGTGTTTATTAGTGTTGTTTTGCTCTGTGAACACCCAAAACCTGGCTCTGGACTACCTTATGCTCAAGAATCTGGACGTAATATATTTTCTTGATAATAATCTATTTTTTTGATAACTTGTGATTTTGTTAGCTCTCCATTTCAGTTCTTTGTGCTAGGTACCGGGTTCTCAACACATCACCATGGTTATTTCAGGTAGTGTCCTTCACCTCCCTCATTCCTAATTTCAGTCTCATTGAGATCTGGAAGAAATAGCACCCTTTCAAAATCATGTTTGTCTGCCTTCTGGAATTGCTACTCAGGACATAACCACTTTTAAGCAGTAGGGTTAATCTCACTCACAAGATTTTATTAAGATCTTTTTAAAAACATCTTCTGAGGCCAAAAGATACTCAAGGAAAACTGCACAGTTTATGAACTGCAAAATCCATGACCAACGGATTTTATATTAGTTTTTATGATTCCAACTAAAACATTTAATGTGTGCTTACTGTACATACACTTTGCAGCAACACACTAATGCATTAAAACCTGAAACAAATTCAACTAGGCAAATAAAAATTAAAATATTCAAATTATTTCTGTTGTTATAAGCAAAAGAAAGTAAATAGCACAGTTCATGAAATGTAAATCAAGCTCTTTCAAGCAAATGCCATTTCAGCAATACGGTAACAATGCAAGACCCATAATAAACACTCAGGTGCTGCGGAGAGTGCTTATTTTCCCATCCCTGCAGACCAAGGCCGATCCCTTTCACATTCTAAGTAGGGGTCAGTGTTTACTCCGAGATCACACTTCAAGTGCCTTAAAAGCAGGTTTTTCCTAAACGCTGCTCAGCGTTACAAACCAAACCAACCATCGCTGCCGTCGCACGACGCCTGTGAGATCAACAGGCACACACAGCGCTGCCATCCAAGCACCCGCCGGCGGCCCGGGATGCGGCAGTGCGAGCGAGAAGCCCCTCGCCCACGGCCCAGGCACCGCTCAGCAACCGCCACGGCTCCACTTACCCACTCCGAGAGGCACAGGCTGCACTGCCGGGCCCCGGGGACTGACCACACGCGTCTGGGCCGGCACTTTCTTCGCAGTGATAACCAGCCTCAGCCCCCTCAGCGCCCGCGCCCCGCGCCCGCTCCAGCTGGGGCTCCATAAGCAGCTTATCCCCGCGATTAGGTCGGTGACCGGGGCTACAGATGGCCGGGGAAAGCCGCTCTGGGCCATGGCTAATTAAAGCCGGGGCCCGGCCGGGGAGAGGGGGGGCTCACCCCGGGCGGGAGCCGTGCCTTGTCCCGGACAGCGCCTCAGGACAAGCGCCATGTCTTCCTCTTCCCGCTCCTCCCCCGGACCAGAAACCGCTAGCGCTGAGAGGCACCTGCCCTGGGCGGGCTAGGCTTAATCCTGGGGATCTACCCGCTCATCACCAGAACCCGGGGCACAGCAGAACCCGAGCATTTAAAAAAAAAAACAAAGCCGAATGGAGCATCGCACCTGTCTGGGTGAGGAGATCTCGCTGAGACCTCACGAGAGCTCCACCGGCAAGCCAGCGAGGCCATGCTCTGGCACAGCAGCTCCGTGAATCCCCTCACGCCCTCCTGAACCAGGTACAAACACTCTCTTCCTCCTTAGCCAGGAGAGGGGTCTGTTTTTAGCATGACCTCTGATTTATTGCCCAAAATAGGTATCCTTGAGGCACTATAAGCTGAGTGTTACTCCTGCCTTGCCCTGTTCCCGGGAGCTCCCAAATGTACCAAATTTTCCACAGAAAAACGCATGGCAGGTCAGCTAGATGGGTATTTCCGATGTACAACATCTGGGAAGGTCTCCCTAGATATAACTGACTGTGCCAGCACCGAACACCGACAGCATTTAAAGCAGTCAATTTCAGTCTGTGGTACATAGGTCTAGGTAAAAAAAAAATCCTGAGCATTTAAATGTCTTATTCAGGGATCTGTGCCGTCACTGTACAGTTCTAAAGAGCTGAGAAAACCCATTCACATAAAGGCTCTGCAACTCCACAAGCCCCAGCAATTCCTGCCTACTCTTTCCTTCTTTGCCATCTAATCACAAGAACAGACCAATTCCTATTCTTGTGCCCTATTATGTGTAAAGCCTGTAAAATGAATGCACAACACTTCTTGAGAGAGTAAAGCCAACTACCACACTTCTGTGACCACTGTAGTGCTTGTGCAGCAGAGTAGAAGAAGCATCTGCTTATGTTTGAAGTGATCAAAAACTGCTTGGTTTTAAAAATACAAATGGAGTGTTTCTGGAGGTTGAAGCAAAGTCAACAGGGGTCTTGGTTACTGAAGAATCAACACAGCAGCAGGTCTTTTCAAGAGAAATACAGTTGTAAAACAACAGGTATAAACTTTGAAAATGAACTGGCTTCAGGAAAATACATATCTTCCTAGCACTAGAATTCTGCCAAAGCTACCATACTCCTTTTCTTCTGTAAATGAATCCTGATGGAATTTGTTTGTTTGTTTGCTTCTGGGGTTTTGTTTGTTTGGTTTTCTTTTTTTAGAATCTTACCTGAAAGCCACAGCAGGACAGATTTATCGTGCATAACAACAGAGTCTACAGGTTGTCACACACAATGGAACTCACATCTACAGTGTAAATAAATCCATGTTTCCCCAATCCCCATTTTACTAGCCCACCTTCCCACTCACACAATTATAAGCAGTGTCTTCTACTTCTCCGAGTAAAGCTTAGACTAAAAGCCATCAGAGCCCGGTAAACCTTCCCCGATAATGACCCTCCCAGACTGCCTGGCTACAGTCCCAAGCCCTCAGGAAAAACTACATTTTCAAATGAGACATAAGTGACCAGTGTAACTTTTTCTAACACAGAAAAACTGTGTTCATTTTATAGTTTTCTTAGAAAAATGTAACATTTCAAGTTCTGTTAAGATAGGCAGCTGAATGCAAAAGGATATTTCAAGGCACAAAGGATCTATAATCTACATTCAACAGTCATTTTAAGTATCCTGAAGGACATTCAACTTGCATAAAAGCATCAGTTAATAAAACCTAATACCAGATACTGGGAGCACAAGAAGTTAAATAATGCCATCAAAAATAGCTCTTGGGAACGCACAGATGTTTCCTGGACATGTATCTGAATAAAATCAGGCTACACTGTGTTGTTTCAGGGCAGTCCATAAGCCTTTTAAAGATTGCTTGTCCAGGAGTACTTTGAGTGGTTCTTTTACAACAAAGAGGAAGCACAATGGAAGACTTGGAAGACTGCAGAAGGTGCATTCAGTCACATGTACAGAGAACGGGTTTAGGGGGAAGGAGGAAAGGAGAATACTGGGATTACAGTGAGTCACAGTGCTTAATGTGACACCTCCAGGATCTTCTGGACTTACTGTAGAACCCATCTACCTAACCTTTAGGGAGGCAAAAGAAATATCAGATCTTCTCCTGTTTGCCCAGTAGCAGGTGCTGCTCCATGGGAAGAGTGGAAGGCTCAGCTGGGCGAGGGCAGTGTCTGTCCTGGGCTGCAAGGTGCCTCAGTACGGTGGCTGGGCTGCCTTGCTCGAGGAAGGCCACTGTGGAGGCGCATCTGGCTGATCGATGGGCTCATAGGTGCTGCGGTCCTGGCCTGCACTGGTAACACCTGAATGGAGATGGAAGAGAACAAGCTTGGGACAAAGGCAAAAGCACAAGAACTGAATGCCCTGGAAGAAACTAACAGCTCAGGAGCACACGTTTTACCAGCTCCCAACACGTGTGGTCTGTGATCCTCACTAAACAGGCAGGAGGTAAGAAAAGTCATCCTTCCAACATGCCTATTCTTTCCTTGAGAACTGCCCTCTTTGTAGCCACATGGCTGTGTGGAAAGCAAGACCCACAATACCCCATAGCAGCACAAGAGGTTCCTGTAACAGTGTATTTCAGCAAGGTAAAGTGTATGAGAGCTCATGGAAAAATGAACAGACAGAGCCAGAAGCTGCAGGAACTGTGTGGCTAGCTGACAGCATAGAGTTAAAGGCATGATACATCCATGAAACACTCTTCCCAACAATGCAGCTATGCCTCCAGTGTGGCACCAAATTTGAATCCAACAGTGCTCCTAACTGTGCTATGAACAATTTGTTTGTGCAAAATCATGTTCCTGTCCAGGGGATGAGCAGGGAAAGAGGAGGCAGAGAATGTGCATGGACAGCTCTTTATCTATGGGCCAGGCATTTGCCTTGGGGAGAAAGCAACCTGAATCACAGATAGCCACTAGACTATGAGGGGTTTGTTCTAAGCAGCAAGAATGCTCCCAAGCAACAAAGAGGAACTTCATGTAGAAGGAAAACAAGACAGAAAAGGCCAGGAAAATTTCAGCACTGCTGGGTTCAAAAGAAAATGCCAGATAGCAGGAAAACGAGAGGAAATTTGTCAAGCACATTCAGCACAAAACAACACACAGTACTGAAAATCTTGTAAGAAAGACAGTTCAGGAGAGGATATGAAACTACAAAGTGTCTGAATTCCCACCTGTGCCTGAGAGGAGACTCTCAGTTTGGGATAGGGTGGTTGAAAAGAAATGCTCCCAAATTTCAAGCAAAGAGATGGACTCCTCAATGATACCTACACTTTCTATGTGATACACATGTTGAATCCCAATGACAAACACAGTGAGCAGCTAATAAAAACTGGCACAAACAAGGCACTGCAGGTGACTCACATGCCTCCTGACCCAGGTAAGACCTATCTGTCTGGATCTTCACAAGTAGCTGGCAGAGACGACATCCACACTGCACTAGCAGAGCAATGCAAATAGCACACAGTGCCCTAAGCCATGCTTTTCTTCCACGGCTTCTCCTCTGCAGGTTTCCACCTCTTTTCACAGGAGTGTGATCTTTGCTACCACCAAAGCAGAATAAGAGATAGCTTCCAGACACTGTAATGCAGGTACACCATCTTTTGTCCTGCGCAGCCTTCTTACGCTGACAAACAGAACTGCGCCAGGCTGCAGGTTTTGCCAGCATGAACTCAAACAACAATCCCTGGCAAACAAACAATCCCGGCAGCAGCCCAGGCACGAACTAGCACCAGGCATGCTTGGCAAAGCTGACCAAGACCCAGCACATCTAGCCACAGCCCATCCTCTCTGGCAAATATTCCACATTATCCTTATCAAGTACAACCAGGGGAAAAATTAAATGTCTCCAAGCAAACTCCCATGAGGTAAACATTACTCCCATTTTCCACGTGAGGAACAAAGTCCAAAGCAATTGAGGTAAATAGGACATGTGAGGCCCACAGAAAGCATGGAGGTAGAAATCCAGCTTGTTCATAATCCCTCTTGTTCATAATCCAGCCAGAGGAAACACTGCCTCTACTTTCCTCCAGAAGGAAATGAAAGGGTTGAGAAAGAAAGGACACCCAAAAGTTTCCAACAAATGCACACAAATGCAGGAGGAGGAAGAGAGGAAAAGCCTCTCACAACACCATGGTGGGCAAAGTGGCTCTCAAAAACTTCAGGTCTGCAAGGAGAGAGGGGAAGAATGTAAATTTTAGGCGAAAGACACACCAGAACGACAAAATGGGAGAACAAATATGAGCAAGAGAGAGCAAGCACCCCATCTGCCTGGAAAGGAGGGCAGAATCCAGTTGCACAGAGCTCAGGCTGAAGGATCCAAAGTGCAAGGCAGTGCCCTTAACACCTGAGGCCCACACTGACAGAGAAAGCATCCTACCTATGTTAAAGGTGTACTCTCCTCCACGCTCCCGATACATTCGATACACCAAATAGCAGGACACAGGTTTGAGGAGGAGGCTGAAGATGGCCATGCCTATACTGAAACGCTTTGCATCACTGAGGAAGTCATGTGAAGGGTAGAAGATAGAGATGTGAATGATGTCTGTGAGGACTGTGAGCAGCAGGCCAGTCAGGAACTGGAAACAAGGAGAGAGAATGGGACATGAACAGAACAAGGGTTTAACCACTAACAGTAACAGTCAGCCTCTGTTTCCTGCGAGATCTGTGTTACACAATCATCCTTCACCCCAGTATCACACAGCACTCTGCATTGCCCCAGGCAGACAGATACTCCTGGATGAATGATCTTGTATTTCATGCCTTTTCTTCACTTCTGTCAGATATCCTCTCGTAATATATTCTAGAATTGTTTATTTTTGTTTGCCAATCTATTCAATGTTCAGAATAGGGTTTTACAAAGCCCCTCCAACTCAAGCATATTAAACACTTTGAGTCCTCATCTCGCATTACAAGTCACAACAGCGGGTAAAAAAAACAAGAATCAAGTATGTCTCATCTCTGAGAAGAAAAATAATTGACATTAAATGCTTCTCACCATGGTTTACAGGGCTCATAGATTTATATGCTCTCTTAAAAAAAAACCCAAACTCACCCAAATGGGGAATTGACTTGTTCACTGCTGTATTGGTAACAGCTGAAAATCATCACCAACTCAAAGACTCTGCCCTCCACCCTCTTCCTGAGCAGCCTGGGGGAGACCAATACTTTTACACTCACCATCGTTATGGCATCAAGGGAATCTCGCTGCACAATGGCCCAGATCCCCACTGCAAGGACACTGAAATTTCCCCAGGCATAGGAGAGTGGCAACATGTAATTCATGCATCCCCTGCCAAATGAGACAAAAAAAAACAGCTCACATTCACAATAAGCCTGCAACGGTTTGCTTTCATCCCTGTTCCCATACAAACACCTCACTCTTAGATTTAGGATCTTCTTGCACACAGGCACAAAGAGGGAGTGCTGATTCCCATGGAACATCCCATTCCTAGATTGAAGGAATACCTTCTTCTCCCCCAGGCCAGACACTAATCACTCACCACACCGTGAGCAGCCAATGTACCAGAATGATAGCCTATGAAAAGAAAACAAACAGGAAGACAGGTCAGCATGTTGGGAGAACTGTGGGAGGATCAACATGAAATGACACCATCTCGTCCCCAAGGGATGAGTGGAAGAGTGGCCTGGACCCATGAACCAGTGCAGAAAGATGGTGAGGCAATTGGGACAGTGAAGACAAAGCTATTTTTCTCTACATCTATTGCTGAATATTTCCTGTGGTGCTACACTGTAGTCATTCATTCTTCTTGTCATCTCTGTTGACAGCTGATTCAGGGACCACTTAGCCTTTTCTAAATGGGTTATTGATTTTGGAACTCCAGAGGAGTTTGCATAGGAAGCCAGGCAATCTGATTTACACTGTGCTAGCACAGCTTATACATGACCAATCTGGCATCCCATCACCAAAAAGCCATGGATAGCCATGCCTGCAGCTCCCAGAATTTCACTCCAGTCCTCAGCAAATCCTTCTTTTCACCTCCTTCCAGTCTGTTCAGAGCAGTGGTCACTGCAGTATTAACAGACCTGAAGGCTTCTTCGAGGACTCTGTGAACCTGATCCTGCCAGAGCACACAGCTCTTTTCACTCCCAGTGAAGCTACCAGGTCCAAATGCCAACAGTGCCCTGAGCAGCAGTAAGATAATGCTGTCACAAATTCTGTACCTTGCACGTATCCTTAACGATCCTGATCCTTGTGCTCAAGGGGACAAATCCAAGAAGAAAGGATCATACTTGTAATAAGTGACACAAGGATTCTCTTCACCACCACTTGCCATTTTTGTAACCAAGGAATCATACCCTACATGTTTATTCAGAGAGCAAATGGGAACAACATATATATCACTTCAGGCTTTTTCTACATCTATAGCCTGCTGGTCACTCCAACAAAGGGAGATCTCTAAACACTTGTGAAAACAAGAATATGGAAGACAGGCTTTATTAACAATCTCACTAAAGAAAGGCTCAAGCCCGGACATATCAGAGGATCCATGGGATACAGGCACGCTTCCATTTTTTCCTAGGTGGCCTTGGTCTAAAAAAAACCAAACCCACATTACCAAAACCCCTCTGAGCACACTCCCCCGCCAAAGGAAAAAAAAGAAAATTGGGAAATGAGTATGTAGCAAAAGCCTAAGTTACTCAGTGGATACAGGAAAGCTGTATGCCGATAGGAGCATTAAGACACTAAAAAGAAATGAAGATCTACTGACACCCTGCTAGATTCCTTGACTTAAAACATCTCTCCATGTTCTAACTTAAAACACAACTAGTTGCTGGAGAAGAGAGTGAAGCTGTGACATAAGTGAAGCCCAGTCAGGAAAGCACAGGGGTGGCCCAGCTGCTGTGGGTCACATTGCTCTGCCATGACACCACAATGCAAATGTCTTACTTCCCGCTCTTCCCTCACTGCAGTGCCTCATCACAGCTGCTGAGCACTCACTAGACTTTGCTGTAACTTCAAACACTGCTTAGACAGATTTTTATTAATTTTTTTAATTGTTCATGAAAACTTACAAAATGCTTCACCACCCCCCATGCTTCCCCTTCTCCCAAACAGTACCGCAGACACAAGGGAAAAACTGCTAATCAGTAAAATGCAAGATGCTCCTAAATAAGAATGGAGACATGCAAATAGCATTTACTCAAGAGACTATCATAACATCAGGAAAATTCTTAATTAGGTAGTATTTAATTGCATGTTACATACCCGCAAGACTCCTCAAGGCTCACCAGTTAACATAATTAGGCAGCGTGGGTTTTTTTTTTAAAAGCTGTCTAGATCAATACTGCAGTTATTAAATTATGAAGTATTTTTTGTCCTCTGCATAAAGTCAGGTAAACTAGGGCTGATACTATGAGTGACTGCTGAAATAAAGCCAAGATATTCCCTTTTTAGTTATTAGTCCAATTTACCTGACAGTTCTTCAATGCACTATGGAATTGGCTGGTGGTGTTGGTATGCTTTAACATAGAAAATACAGTGTTAATGAAAAGCTGCAGTTACTATGTGAGATTAGTTAATTTGCAGCCAGTCTCCTGATAAGACAGCAGAAGAATTTAAAATTTTTCCATCTGTCCAAGGACATAAGTATGTAGCTAAGACAAACATACATTTCTTCTTTTGAGAAAATAACTCCTAAGACTTGAACTAGTGATGAGAGCAGAAAATAAGAAAGGTGGGTCCTTTAACCCCATCTCTTCTGGGAAGAAGGATGGCCATGTGATTTAAAGCATCCCATTGGAAACTGGGGAGAGCTAAGGAGAATTCCTACCTCCTTTGCAAATCCCAGCATGTGATGGAACTAATTGCCAAGCATAAAAAGAGCCTAGGTCTGTCAGGGTCTCATTTGATGGGAAACTCGTTGGAACAGGAACTCCTGTAAACATGCTTCAGCACAGAACTTAGCACAAGGTTGAATTTTGACCAAGTTAAAAATTAAACAGTTCCAAATTCCAATTATTTCCTTGTTGTATATAAATTTCTATTTTACTTACTTTTTTTTATTTTAGAGTGACCTCATCTACTCTATGAGTGACATTCACCTGAGAACACACAAAACCAAAATATGAATCTGCGTGGCCACCTGTGAGGATGCTGCTCATTATTATAAGAGTGATAATAATGAGAGTGCTTAAGCAGTGGGACAGGCTATCCAATGGGGCTGTCATGGCTCTGTTCTTATTTTAAAACTCAGCTGATTTCTGAGTTGAGCTATTTGATCTAACTTTTCAGTTTGCCTTGCTTTGAGCAGGAGGTTGAACCATGTGACATACAGACATCTCTATTATTCCCTGATGCTGTGACTTAGCATATAAAAATGCCTAAGCACAAAATGTGTGTTTCCAGGCACATGGATTGTAGGGCATTGTCCAGGCTTGATCAAAGTCAAATGTTGTATTTCAAGGCTCTGCATGATTATTTCAATAATCATAGGTGTCAAGCTGTCACAGCAAAAGTATGGCTGTGCTGCTTCCCCCATGTTTTGCTGAGCATGGCTGTTACAATGGAGCCAGTAGATCCTGTTCCATGAGCATGTTCCCCACCCACTCCAGGGCAAAGCCTGCTACATTAATTTTATAGCTCTGCAAGTAGCTTAAAGAGAGACCCCAAGGCTAAGATACTGCTACATTCTGGCACAAACACAGCTCAGTCATGCAGCTTTCTTGGAGCTACTTCTATCACGAGGCTCATCTTTATAATCTCACAGAACCCGTAAGCAGATCATGCCAATGAATAGTAGCAGTGTGTGTTATTTGCAGACCCTTACTGAGTAAGAATCTTCCCCACCTTTGGGGTATTTTCCAGGAAGTCAGGCCCTAACTCAGGAACAGTATGAAGACGTAGGTACAACTATTAACTCCCTATTCCTGGCTCTTCAGCTCAGAGCAGAACTGGCAGACCTAACAACAAGGAATTTCTTAATGCTGAAAACAGTTTGCCCAGGACAAGCTCATGGTTATCTAGTAAGAGATTGGGGAATGCTTGTCTGAAACAAGAGAAGAAAGGCAACATTTTAGTTTTGTTGTCTTTGTGACTCATTCATTGAAAAGTCAGTGGTTTTCAGCTCCCTTATCTCCATTTCCCATGCTAGAACATGTATTTTGTGTTGGCAAACTTTTTAATTAAATGTCCCTAGTTTTCACTGTTGTTTTAGCATGAAAAAAAAAATCAAACCAAATTAAAAAACAAAGCAGAAGGCAAGATGTTTTAATCTTCCTAGTGCCCTGGGAATCACACAATAGTCCAAACTTGTCAGAGCAAAGTATCAGCTAGTTTCCAGAATGTAATATAATCCACTTGCCGGGCCTTGAAAAATCCATTTGCTTACTTGCCTCTAACAAGGCAAGTTGCTTTTCTTGGTGAACTAGTAAGAGGGGTATTCATCATTATATGAACACCAACCTTTTTTTTTTTAACACAGCCACATGAAAGTTGTCCTGTACAAAGCTGAATTAATAATGGTAGCTGAGATAATACTATTCTCCCATCCAGCCTATAGGCAGCCTGGTCCAAGGCCACTGCTCACAGCTTAACGAATCACCAGCAAAAAAACCTGATGTGATCAGTGATGCTTTCATTCTGGGCAAAGCTTTAACCAAAGAAAGCACCTGAACCATACTGTATTAAATGAGATCTCAAAGTAGTGAAGCTGGGAAAGGACAAACACACCTAGAAATCTCAGGGCTGTGAAAATGTGAAAGACAAAAAAAATAGAGGAAAATGTCACCTGTCTGGTAGCACAGAAGACAACAGTATCAAACACCAACATCAAAAGCAAACAAAGTGTGATTTTAATATCCACTGGCTGGTCTGCAAGGAAGTGCTTCTCCCAAAAGTGAAAAATATAACGTAACTGCGGTTAAGTTGCTTGTATCTCCTTTCTCTAGCTATCAGATATTCACTGAAATTTCCAAAGTGCCCTCAACTGGAGCCTGTTCTCTCCAGCAGAGAAGCAATTGCAGTTATCTATCAGATGATAACCCCAAAGTGAGCGGGCTTATCTTTCTAGGATACTTTGCCTGACAACCAAAAACTTTGTCTCCTCAGGATCTTGTGCAGTGTTTATCTTGACTTAGCTCTGGTCAGCTGAGCTGGAAACTTCCACGGACAGTAGTTAATAGCCATCTGTTGTCTCTGCCCAGTCCTTGGCCACTTTGGCAATATCGCTGAAGTAAGAGCAAACTTTAGAGTCATCACTTGGTGGGTTTAACAACCAAGAATCATAAAATACACTGAGCTGGAAGGGACCTATCAGGATCACCAACTCCTGGCCCTGCACAAGACACCCCAAGAATTCCACCCTGTGTTTGAGAGCATTGTCCAAACGCTCCTTGAACTCAGACAGGCTTGGTGCTGCGATCACTGCCCTGGAGAGCCTGTTCAGTGCCTGACCACCCTCTGGGGAAAACGTTTTCTTGATATCCAACCTAAACCTCCCACGACTCGGCTTCATGTCATTCACAACTTCTGCAGCCTTTGCCCATGTGATGAAAAAAGTAGAACCATCAGTTTTTCCTCCTCAGAGGGCTCCGCAGCTCCGAGCAGGGCCTCAGCCAGGATCCGGACCAGGCACAGGGCTGGAGAACATGCGAGGGCAGAGGAGGGACACAGGAGGGCCGATCCGAGCGCCCGCGGCTCAGCCCGCCCCGGCAGCCCCCAGCCGCCCGCCCGCTCCCCTGGCCC
>VWZT01005632.1:63347-83291 GCA_013397055.1 Pachycephala philippinensis | reverse complement strand
GGACGCCCCTACCTTGAGGCTCACGGCCGGCAGCTCCATGGCAGCAGCCCCGGGACCGCCAGCGGGGCCGCTCACGTGGGGCAGGGCGGGCCCGGGGCCGGCCGGCTCGCAGCTCGGGGGCTCTTGGTAGAGTTCGCTGAGTGGTGGCTGGTCAGACGTGTTCCAGCGGAGGAGGCAGTACGGGTGCTCTGCCTACGTGATGAGAACTGCACGGCTTCTGATCTCGTTAATGCCTCGAAGGCGGGTGCTACGAGGATGGTGTCAGACTCTTCTCAGTGGTACCCAGTCACAGGAAGATGGGCATAAACTAAAACACCAGAAGTTCCAGCTCAACATGAGAAAGAACTTCTTTATGTTGAGAGTGGCAGAGCTGCCCAAGAAGGGCATGAAGTCCCTCTCTCTGGAGACATTCCAAACCCAACTGGACACGTTCCTGTGTCACCTGCTCCAGGTGACCGTGCCTTGGCAGGGGGAGGGGGCAGCAGGGAGTTGGACTAGATGATCTCCAGAGGCTGCTTCCAACCCTAACAACTCTGTGATTCTGTTTCCAAAGCCAACACTAAGTTAAAAATATGCACAGATCAGTTTCTTGGCTCCAAACACCCAGCCAAACTCTTCCTGCTGCTTGCACATGCAGTGTAGTGAGACAAGGTTGGACATTATACTTTGACTGTAATCAGCAACCAGGAAAGCTAATGTGTGTGAAGGACTTAGCAGCTTTCTGCAGGAAGGAAGTGCTGCATACATCAGTGCTGTGACCAAAAAGTGAGGAGTGACAAAGAAACTGTTGATAGACACCAATAAAAAGGCTATTTTAAGGTGCTAACTGTGCTTAGCTATGTCACCCAACAGCTAAGTCAGGTTAAGATCAATCTTCGAGGTTGAACCAGGTAGCTAGGATGGTTGGCCGGTACTTAGTTGCTTCATTTGGCCCTGGATTTTTCCCTAGAACTAGATGACTGAACCCTTTGCCTAAAAATCTGGTATAAATAACAAGTTCTTCATTTCTCATTCCATAGGAAAGCTGGTTTCATTTTCGAGCTAGAGAAGTTGGGAAGTGACCAATTCAACCCCACACAGTTCAGCTATAACTTACTATTTCCCGTCCAGTTCCTACCAGCAGCCTTCTCCCCAAGTCTAGCAAATGAAATAACAGAACCCAGACGTCAGGATTACACTTTTCAAACCCTCCCTTCCTTGCCTAATGTGTGCTGTCTGCAGTGTAAGACTGCAATGTCTTACTAGATCAGTTCCTTTCTTGTCATTATTCCTTCTTACAGAAAAGATGGGTCCTCTAAGAAATGAGCTGGGTCAGAGGTTCATTGCAGAAGTTGGATGTGGAAATACATGAGTCATCCTTCAGTCTCACTTCTAGTTCAAGCAGTGAGAATTGTGCAGTGCTGCACCTACCGTCAGACATCCTCAAACAAGCCACAAATGTAGTGCTATCCAGCCTGTCCTTGACTGTGTCCTGAGTGCTATGGACTGTTTGTATGCAGCACACTTCAAGATCTCCCAAGGCAAAGCATTAAACGCCAAAATGAAATTACCTAGAAAATGCTAGGAAGCATCAGAATAAAACTGACTGGCTGCATAGCGCAGAACAGCAGTAAAAAACCCAAAAAGGCTGTGAAAGTCCCCTCAGGAATCTCTGAATGTGTCACTTCCAAATGAAAGATTGAAATATAACTCGTCTATTGCCACATGACACATGAGCTGTGACTTCATTTCCACTACTGTTTCTTGCAGGGATACATTACAGTGTCTTAACAGGGAAGTCCTGCCTCTATTTACAGAAGCAGTGGAATCAAATGGGATCAATGCTAGTGGTTCCAGTAATGTCAAGGAATGACTGGATTTCAACGTAAATAACAAAAATATATGACACTTGGGATGGGGGGAAAGACAGAGAGACTGAATAGCCATATTGCTAGCTCAGTGCTGTGTGTGAAGTGCACTAGAATGCCCTTCTGCCAAGACAGGTATCTGTCAAAGGAGAGCTGTTATGAAGACAAATTCCACTGTCCCAGTTGAACAATAAGCACTGTTTGGATGCAGCATCATGTGGGCGTCTTTGCTCCCTTCAGCATTCTCACTCAAACTGAGACAAAGTCTCATTATCATTTATGCAGTGTGAGCCATAATTTGAACTGATGTATCCGCTGTTTAATGCAAAGCATTTTGCCTTGTACAGTAAAAGCACTTTACTTCATTTTGTTCATCAATGTATCATGCAATTAATTCAGCCCTGCTTACTATATCCTGGGCTTGCATGTCGTGGACTCAAGGGATTTTAAGAAAGATCTTAATGATATGAAAACAATGAGAGCTGTGACAGACATTATGCATTTGCATGTCTCTCACACCTGTGTGATCTGGGGGTTGCTTGTTTTTTATTTCTACTTTGTGCTTCTTGTACTTTGTAAATTGTCTCTCTGTGTAACCCACTGCCTCTCTTCCCTTCCCCAAGCTTGATAAAGCAACGCAACATGGAGAGGAAGATAAGCAGCAAGTTAAAGAAGACCTGCAGGGAGAAGCAGGTGACCCAGGAGACCGGATACAGAGATTTTTGTGACTAGAAGACTGCTCCAGGTGAGTTCAGCTCACTGCAACCAATACCCAGCAATTAGCTGCTTTATGCGAAATCTATTGTTTTTAAAAGTCAATTGGTTTGCCTTGTGCAGACTGAGTAAAGCCTAACACACAGCTGGATCCCCTCCTGACAGCATAAAAGTGAGGCTAATAAGGCAGAAATGCTTTCCTTTGCATTTTCAGGACACTGTACCCTTGGTGGGTAAGGTGATAGCAATTCCATAGGAAAATAAAGGAGTTAATACAATTGCTCCTGCTGTCCTTATCTGGCCCATGGGGGTGGAGACAAGCTTATCCCTCATAGTTCTGCTCTTCTCCTCTCTATGGGTTTAGTCTGAAGATAACTAAAGGCTGCAGCTGACACCAGTGTCTCTGAGTTTTGCCCCTGGCTATGGAGTTGAGAGCAATGAAGGCGCCAGCTCAGCACAAATACATACATGAGCCTCAGAACCTTTCTGAATAAGTAGTGAGGAAGGGCATATAGAAGTTGCCTGGTTCTACAAACTCCCTTTTAAATCCCAATGGGAAATCAGCAAACAGAATCATTACCTGGATTGGAGGAGAAACGGAAGGCATTTTGAAATGCTGGTGGGAAGCCTCCTCCTGCAATTGCACTGCAAAACAGACTATGGCAAGGTGATTTGGGGAGTGAAGAGGGTCACACTAATGTGGTATCTTGACAAATGCACTTGGAAGTCCTTTCCAATCTCAGCAGCAACAAGCTGCTCCTCTGATTTTCTAAAATCTAACTAAAGCTTTGAGATAACATTAAGAGACTACTCTTCAAGATTCACTGACACTCCAGAAAATGAACTGACACACTAGAAGTGGTTTTATGGAGCACATGTGCTCACTCAGAACATTCCAAGAAAACAGCAACCCTTGGGTTTTTTTCTGATAAAAAATATGAAAGCAATGCTTTTTCCAGGCTTTATGTAGCAGAGAATGACTGGCATGGATGTGAACAATTTGGTATAGCATGGGTTTGAAATTGAAGCACTTTCACACACTGTGGATTTACAACAGGGTAATTACTGGGGGAGGGAGGGAAGAGAGATGGTTTCAATAAAACACCTCTAAGCGAAAATGAATGCAGACTATTACAGACCTGAGACAGAGTGATTCCCAAGTGTTTTAATTTGTGCTTCCACTCCTTGTCTCTCTTGCAGTCGTAATTTTGGCAACTACCAGCAACATCCCTGAGACTCAACAGCATTCGCAGAGCAGGCAGCTGCTGAAATGATTATGTCAAATCAGCATGCTGTTCTCTCTTTTCTATGTTTAATGATTCTCACTCTTGGAGAAGCAGTTTAAAGTGATGCATAACCCTTGGACTCTCAGAGGCTACTAATAGCAGTAGCTGTAGGAAACAGGACTTTGGGTGGTATTTTGTCGCTCACCTTTCTTGCATGCATGCCCTGCAATTAACTTTAGAAATTATTGCACAGAGCCCTGCTATGGCTGGTTTGGGCCTGGTCCAAAGTCCTTTCAAGACAATAGACAATCTTGCAAGAGCTCTGACTTAAATTCTCTGGGGGCAGCAGAGAAGCTGAGCTTGTGTGAATTCTTAATTTGAGTTTCTTAAACAGTCTGTTGAGAAGAATATATAAATCAAGTCTTGCTTGACATTTGTATCTCTCTCTTGTTCAGACCCAATGCCCCAAAAGGCAAAACTGTCACTGACTGCATTGTGACTATGAGATACTGGGAAGGAAGGGGAAAGCTGCTAAAAGTAACCTAGTGATGGTGATGTTCTGCAGCTGCTGTCACACCTTTGAGACAGCAGGGAGCGGCACTAAAAAGCATTGCTGTGCTCACAAGTGGGTTGGACTTGTTGTACAAATGTTGCCCTGGGGTTTTATATCACAGGCTACTCTTGCATTCCACACCTTTGCACGTTATTTACTCAACAGCTTTCCTTTGCACTGCAGTTGTGAAGTCAGTAGTTGATCTGGCTGATCCATAATTCAGGCTGATTCTTTTCACGCTGCTGTGGCTATGCAGCATGCGCCTGTACCACTGCTCACCTTTCCTGCTCCACCTCTGCAACACCATAGCTTGACTCAGCAGAAATGACACTTGGTCACTGGCTCTCTTTCTAAAACTCCAACGTGAGCAATCTATCCAGTAATCCCTGACTTGACTTGTTGCGGTCTGTTGTTTCTGCGGGAAGGTTCCGGCTGCAAGACCACCGCAGAAACAACAGACCGCAACATTGACTGATAATAGTCAACTGAATTTTCACTGACCTTAACTAATTTAACTAATCCCACCAATTAAGAATAATCTGTTCTTTATATTCAGAGTTAATAGCAGACTGAAGACTGAAAAAGCAAGAGCTGAAGGAGTAAGTCTCCTTTTAGAGTCTAAAAGCTCTGACAAAATTCAGACTTGCTTGTATTTCACATGATTTGCAACAAAGTCTTGCCTCAAACTCTGTCCATGATCCTACAAGGATCCCATATGTAGTGTGAGGGGCAAGGAATACCTCTATCACCAAGAATAAAGACCCCTGCAAAATTTCCCGCTTGCTTTCAGTTGCACGGTTCCCCCCAGATCTTGGCTCCTACACTAAAAAGCAGTATGATATAAAACCCGCTTTTGATAGTGTCTGTGCATGTGGTTCTCATCAATGTCACATAGACCAGAGGTTGAGAGCTCTGCAATTGAATGTGATCAATTAGGAGCCTTTTTTCCCTTTATGCTTCCACTGACCATGGCACTGGCAGCACCACCCACTATTCTGCATCTGGGCTGAAGGAGGGGCTGCATTGCTCTCCCTGGGTTAACAAATTGAATCCTTGCTGCTGTGGCATCGAGCTGAAGGCAAACCACCTTTCTTTACTTCTGTTTTTTGGGCTAAGACTATCATGCTGTAAACAGAAACCTAAACAGCTACATCCTACCCTGTGGTAGGTTTTGCCTAAATGCTCCCACACAAATTCCTCCTTTAGCAGTGCAGGTGTGTGCAGGTCAGAAGTGACACTGTATTCACAGCATCTCTCTGTGGCCATGAATGGGCATGCATTAGAGATGTAAAGCATAATGCTCACAGTCTTTGAGTAAATACACAATGCAAAGTGTATTTGTATAAATAGGATTGCAAAATTGAGGTTTGACTAACTAAACGGAAGACAGGGTGTTTAGGGAAGCTGTGTAAAGAGGATTCTGCCCACGGCACCACGATTAATATTTCTATTCCTACAGAAAGTACTATACATCTCCAGGTTCTTGGATATAAAAAGCTTCATAGTTGCCTCCCCGCAGAAGTCAGGGTATTGGGGTGTTAGCAGTAGCAAAGAACGTCTTCACCAGCTACCACTACTCCAGGTTAACACAGGTAGCCTTTGTAGCTCCAATATATCCCCGAAACCAGTAATTAAGTATTAATACAAAGAAGTTCTGGCTTTATTAATACAAAGAACATCTGGCTGGCTACACCATGCAGAAACTGTTATCTGCAATTTGAGTGAGAATACAGGCAACCTTGGCAGAGAAATTTTTCTACCAGCGGCACAATTGTTCTGTGTGATCACCTCAAGTCATCAGTGTTACCTGCTGACCAACTTCCTTATAGGCTTTTCTGGGTCCTCCCCATTCTTGGGTGCAGTCAAAAAAAGCAGAAGAGTTGCACAAAGGATATCCATCATATCTTTATTTACATATCATGGAAACACACATGCAACATGTCACAGGATTTACTACAATGGAACAGCCTGTCCCTAACTCCTAGTACCAAAAACTCGATTTTTGGCTCACTAGGAAGACTACCACTTCCCCCAGAAAGCTCCTAAAAATAATCATTAAAAATAACAGACCTGGCAGGATAGCTAAATGAGTGAGAGCTACAGGCTGGGATGTCTTGCCACACATCCTTGCAGAAACCAGGTGGTTTTCTGAAAGCAAGAAAGGAAAAAGGATGGAGTGGGATTGGATGGTCCCAAAGATGACAGGTAGGAAGTGGTGGTGTGTAACAGCTAGGCAATATGTCTGTAGCAGTGAAAAAGGGAGAGAGCAAGAGGTCTGCCAGAGGGTCCTCTCTCACCTAGGCAGGCAGCTTCCTGCTGATCCATTTCCCACCTTTGATTCCACCTGGACACTACAAGTTTCCTCTCCTCTAGGAACCTCCAGTACTTAAGGAGGATCTACCTACGTTTATTCTCAAGCAATAATTAAGGGGTAAAGTTTAAGTTCATATCCCCTTTGCCCTGAAGGATCTTCTACATCTTGCCTCTCTTGAGAGGAGGAGATGAAACTGCAGAGCCTGTTCCTGGCAGGACCATCAGAATGGGAGTCATGATCATTGCTTACTAACTGGGAGAGGGGGACTCAATTCAATGGCAGGAATGTGCTGAAGGAAGGGAGGGGGAGTGCAATCCTGCTATAGAAAAGGCTGATGCCACTCTATTTATAATGAACAGGAGTTTCAGTCTAGCTGGGACCTGGCGTGTTCAGAGCCTGCAGCTTCCATCATTTGCTCAACTTTTTCCTCTAATTTCCATTGCTAAGTATAAACAGTTCAACCCCAGCTCCAGACCATCCAGGCAAGAGTCCCACCTTCCTAAACATTAATGAAAGATCCCTGCTCTCCATTGGCTGATTCAGGCTCCACGCAGCGCCCTTTCCTCCGGGTCACTCTTCGGTTCCGGTGGAATTTGGCATAACAGCGTAGCCCTACAGAAAAGACATGTAGAAGTGAGGAGGGACCAGGGCTCACTACAGCAGTAACACCAACTATCTCTCTGCCTCAGATTCTGCTGCACTGGGGACAGTCCCAGTGCTGTGTCAAATAGGGTGGCAGAGAAATGCCTCACACAGACAGGGCATACTGCTCTCTGGGCACTGGCATTCTGTTTGGCTCACTGTTCTGGTCTGGGATTCATTGGTTCAGGCAGGTTTCACTGGCTTCTTGAAATACCAATGAATTATTCCAATTGTTTCCAGTGATTTTATGGAAGCCTTGCTTGGTTTCCCCCTATTACTTCCCATTACTGTCTAAGTGATCTCTCCATTGGGAAATGACTATAGACTTAATGTGCAGCAGCAATGACTAGGGACCTTCTCTTGCTATTTATTTCCCTGAAGCTTCAAGAGAGAAGGGAAGAGACTTTGAAGTGTTATTACTGGGAAGTCTGACCCAAAGCCCACTGCTCATCTCCTTTAATTTCTCTGTTTTAGGTGCTCACTGTGCTGGGTCTGAAGGAAGCTAGCTAAGATAGCATTGGTGAATATGAAGGGAAAAAAAGGCATTTTATTTGTAAAAACCATGAGTACATATTCTCCCATGGCAGTGGAAGGCAGTGGGAGCCTCTGGTCATGGTAACTAGTTGGTTTCTGGCACCAACAGGTTGATTTTATGGTGTTTCTTGTCTGACTTTGTTACACCAGAATGCATAGCTAGTTGGGCCAGACAGAGTACAGCCTACGGGTAAATAATTATCATGAAAACCCTGCTTTTCAGTTGTGCAGGATCTCATCATTGGGGTTGGCAGGAGCTGATGTGATCATTCCAGAAACTGCAGCTCTTTTAACTTCTAGACCAGGCAGCAGATAGCCACAGTGCCAGCATCCCTAGAGCAGGGGAGGCTGAGGATTTATAGCTTTTGTAATGAGACAGCCCAGAACTGTCCTTGGTTGTACACTGGAGACCCAGATGATGTCATAGGTCACAGAGCAGTCTTTTGGAATCATGTCCCTGGGCTACATTGAGACCAGCTACCTTAAAAAGGTGGGTTTGTGCCCCTCATTACCAAGCACCCCAGGGCAGTCTGGCCTCCTAGAAGGAGAGCATGCAAGATCAGAGCTCTGCTCTCATCTAAGCCTCTTGTCTATTTTACCAGATCTTCCATCTCTGGGGATCTTTTTTATGCTACACAGGATGCACATTTGCTATTAACTTATAACTAGCTTCAGGATAAAGCAGGGCCTGGGGCAGCCTCATTAGGGATTGCAGAAACACTTTTCTAGGCTAATCTGTCAGAAGGTCATCTCTGATTAGGACCTTGAGATGTTACACAAGATGCCCAAGTTGAAGACTATCATTTAACATTGCAACTCCAGGAAAGCTGCCCCTTTAACTGGGTAAAAAGTAGGTGAACAGCCTGGTCAAATCACTGGGTACCTAATGCAGGTCACCAAACCTGGCAAACAGAGTTTTGTTCTGGCAGGCGAGACTCAGTGCTTGCAGCTGATCCTGAACATGTTCAGACTAGAAGAGTGGCTTTTAACACCTTCGTAATGCACCTGCCTAGTAAGGGCTGCTGTGGATTCTTCAGAAATAGTTTTAAGAAACAAAAGCCTGAGTCCTTCCCACATCTACTAAATTGCTACAAGCTCAGTTGAAATTAACTTGGGAAAGTCATATTAGGCACAAGGTCATACAATACAGTCTATTTTCATAGCCTGTGATACTTGAAAGCACCACTGAAGTATTACTATATTGTGGCTTCTTCTGTTAGGTCGGTAGACATCAGGATCTTTGTTTTCAAGAGGGAAAACAAGATATCCTAGAAGACTCAATAGTCACACTGTGAGTCAGTGGCAGAGAAAGGCTAAGAGCAGCAGAGCTTGGCCCCCGCTTTCACATACAATCCACTATTGCAAGTCAACACTGCCAACTACAAAGTTGGGGAGTGTCTTGGGGATGGTTTATATCCCATAACCATGTTTGGTTTTGTTTTTGTTTTGTGTCCGGAATGGTCACTGCCTCCACCGCCTCCAAGAATATCACCGTGGGTGAGGGGCAGCCCGGGATCCTGTCGGAGTTGGGGACCAGGGACTACATTTCCTTGCGGTGGGCATGATTGGTTCAGCGGCCAGGCGGCACGGTGGGTCCGACCTGAGATCCTGTTGCCTGTGGTTTTTGCCTTTTCTTCCCTCTTAGTTTTTGTTTCCTTCGGCACTGTGACTAGGGCTTGCCGGCTTGCTTGTCTGCTCTTCTGGGCTTCGGAGCCCAGAGACGGTGTGTGCAGTGCAAGGACCCTGGGCCACTCCTCGCCAGTGAGCTGCGCAAGGGAGCAATCCCCCCTCCAGCCCCTGCAGTTTCTTGCCGCTGCTTCGGGGTTTTTGCTACACTTTAGCCCATCACCCAGCGCCCACCTGCACCCCCCGCTGTTTCTGTTTATGCCACGGCTTGGGGCTTAGTGCTACAGTTCGATTCGCCGCTCCAGGGGGTCTGCCCGCCTCTGCTGTTCCAGCCTGCTGCTCCGAGGTTCCTGCTGCAGTCCATTTTGCCACCCCGAGGGGCACTGAGACCAGCTACCCGCCGTGAGTTTACAGCGGGAGCCCCTTGTTTCTCTCTCCCGCCGGCTGAGGCGCCGTTACCGTGTGGCGAGGCAGCTGAGCTCGCGCCACAGCGCCCCCTGCAGGCGCGGGGGATCACCGCAGCCCCTGCCCGGCCGGGAGCCCCCCGCGCCCCTGGCGGCCGCGAGCGGAACTGCGGCGAGGGGAAAGCGCCTGCGGGGAGAGAGGCTGCCGCTGGGCTCTGCTCTGTGTGGTGTTGCTGCCGGTGGTGCTGGTTTGCCTTGTTATACATCTATGTGCTAGTAAAGAACGTTATTGCTTTTCTCATATCTTTGCCTGAAAGCCCTGTAATTTCAAAGTTATAATAATTTGAAGGGAAGGGGGTCATATTTTCCATTCCAAGGGATGTTCCCACCTTCCATGGCAGACACCTGTCTTTTAAACCGAGACAGGGAGCAAAGAGCTGGACTCACCTTCAGTGCACATACAGTCATCATAACACTTGTTGTTAAGGCCTCGATTGTGTGGTTTGCAGAGATGTTCACGCAAGTCACAGCAAGAGCCTGCAACACAGGACCAGAGGTCATCACAGCTCAGGTATCCCCTTACCTGCAGGGCTACTGGCACCCATGACAGCTCCATCGTACCAATATCATCTGGTCCCACAACATGCCTGGAGAGCCTCTGCCCTTCCCTTGCATACCACTTCCTACCAGTAGTAGAAATCAGGATGCATGTCTTAAAACCTGGGCTAGATTTCAAACATTTCATGTTTGGAGAAGTGACTGCCAAGCTGATCCTGACCTGGGAGGCAGTCAAGGTGGTGATCACATGGCTCTCCTTCAGCTGTCACGGTTTCATTTCCACTGTTGGGGCTCTTACTGCGGCGTTTTTCTACGGAAAAAAAAAGGTGCTGATAAAAAATGTCATGCTGGTGTTTTCACTTTGGAGAGTATATTGTTCCGGGGTAAAAACGGCCTCAAATTTCAAGAGTTTGAACTCTAAACCTTCATGGTCTAATGTCCTCCTTATTTCTCAACTCTCCAGGTATCATTTTTCCTCTGCCCTCCAACTATGCATCCAAAACGAAAAACATTCTGAAACTAAGCACAAAACACAATCAGCATTATGCTGCTTCTCTCTTTCCCCACCACTATGCTGTAGTGTAGACAATCCTTACAGGCTTTTGGGAAAGAGGACAGGGAGGTTTAGCACCTTTCTTTTTAGCAGATGGCCACATTTCTGGTTTGAGATCCTCATAATCGGTCCAGTCAAAGAGTGCCATATCTAAGGTGGGCATCACATCCCCATCTTGCCTGAGGTGGGCCTGCAAACCACAAAAAAAAAACCAGACAGACAACAGATTACACTTCTGTAGAGACACTGAAGTCTTCGTAAATTTTCATGGTGCTTTTAGACATTAAAAAGGCTTTATGATTCCCCCTCCCCTCTTCCACTCCTGTCTTATCCACTGGGGATTCCTAGCATCTTATTTTCAAAAGGGAAGAGCTTTCTCTTGTTAAGGCTGAAGCCAAGAGGGAAGTTTCCACTACTTCTGTGTGAGAACAAAAGGCGAGCAGTGAGCATTACAACATGCTGGCTCTTCAGCCAAGGGCTCCTACTGTCTCTCTGGTCCTTGAAGCTCAGTGAAGTTGCATAGCTGGGGGAGAGGCAAGGCTTGGAGGTACAGAACAGTTCCCAGCTGTCTCTTTACCTGTGACCGTGGTGAAGTGGCTGGAAGAACAGGAGGCTCTTCTGTGGAAACAGCTGTGTCCAGTGCAGCAATGAGGAGCATGGTGGGAGTCAGACTTGTAGATTCCTCTGCCTGAAGATTTTGAAACTGCTCTTCAAAGCTTTTGGGTTTCTGGTACAGGGAGCTTGGCCCAGCATCAGGAGTCTTCCCTGCAGAGGGCAACAGGTACACTGGCATTACCTTTCTCATCCCTTTTCTCCGTGTGACAGATTTGAGTCAAAGGAATTCACGTTTCATCCAGTTGGCGACCACTGTTCCATGACCCTGAGCTGCTGTTTAGACCACTGTAAAACAGAGTAATGAGCTATTACAGTGATAAATCAGGTCCAGAGTATATGCAGCTTGACTTTTACATGCTTAAGACATACATAATCACGCCTTCCTGAAGATATGTCTAGCTCTTGCTTAAGAAGCAAAAGATGTCTTTTTCTGGTTTCAAGAGTACAAAATGTACCTGTAAAACCATTTTTAAACCAATGGATTAAGCTGTTGCAAATACCTGTGAATACCCTCTTACTTGATTTTAGTAGTGAGTTATTTCAATTTAGCTCAAGTCAGGACTTACCTAGCTTGAAATTATTATCTTCACAGATATATCCCTCTTCTTCGTAAGTATTAATTTAAATATAGACCTTAAGTTAACCTCAAGAAACAAGCCCTCTTTGTAGTCTGCAAATATTACTTCAAATCAGCTTTGTTGCATACTCTTCTATATTGCTAACACAAGCTGTTTAGCCAGCCCCCTGAAAAAACAATAGAGCTCTTCCTACTGAGGCAGGGAGGAGTGAAAGATGGAACTCAAGGATGTGACACCCAGATTGTCACCTAGTGTAGATTGACACAAATAGCCTCGCTCTAACAGAACTCAAGGTTTACCACACTGAGCTCATACCACAGAGATACACACCCACAACTTGACCTGCAAAGGAAAGCAGTCCCAGTCAAAAACAAGCAACATTTTAAAGTTATCAGTGCAATTTCACATACGCAAAATCTGAATTTTTTTTTTTTCTTTTTTTGTAGTTCAGCATAAACATAGAAGAATACAAGCTCTGGTGAGAAGAAACTGGTCTTCAAAGCAAAATAAGGTAATTCTGGTCATTTTTTGAAGTCAGTGGAAAGATTGAGCATGGCTTGGACATACTTGTTCCTAAATTGGGCTATTTGCTAAAAAGGAAAAAAAAAAAAAAAACCAGCAAAGCAGGCCACCCCAAAACAACCCCTGAAGTCTTAGGGACTCTCAGAACTCCCTCTGTAAGACAAACCAGGTCATTTTCACAAAATTGCAGCCAGCACTAAAATTCTCTTGTTCTACAGTTCCCCTTTTTTCTTGTGTCTCTTTTGTTTGGCAGATTTCTCCCCAGAGCAGGCACACACCCCACACCACAGCTGCATCTTCTTGCCTTCACACAAGAGACACTCATTTCCAGTGACACAAAAGCCCCAGCTTCCCTTGGAGCTCAAATACCTCGGTGGTGTTTGAGCCTGTCCCTGCGGCTATGTCGACGATGCTCTCGGTTCTGCTTCTTTCCTTTCTCAGAGCCTGGGGACTGGTTTTCCCTCTCACGATATGGCAATTCAAACCCCAGGAACACATCCTTATTCTGTTTCAGGGCTGCTGGCTGTCCCTCTGCCACCAGCTCTTCCACAGCTGAAGCTCCACTGCCCATCTTGAGGGTCTGTTCCCCAGCCAGCTGCCCCCTTGAAGGCATGGCATGGACACTCTCCTTGGCCAAGCCTTGCCTGTGATGGCGCCCAGTTCTGGGCTGCTGCAGCCACATCTCTTGGTTTTGAAGGTGGTTGTTGTTCTCTGGGGCATTTTTGAGCTTTGTGCCAGGGTTCAGGGAGACTGCAAGACTGATGTCAGAAAGAACCAGCACAGACAGGAAAAGGAAAGAAGAGAAGGTGGAAGAAGTTTCCATAATCATGGGTGCTCTGTCTCACCTGCAATTAAAAAAAGAAAAAAAAAAAAATAAGCAACCAACACTTAAGACCTGTAAAGGCCATCAAGATTCAGTCCTAGGACACTTAGATGAAAACCATTATGGTGTCCTGAGCTGGAAGCAAGTTATTCTCTCTTTGCTTATCTCCTCTTCTCCCAGCCCTGGTTACAGCAGCTGAGACACATGTGCAGGGCCTGCAGGGCTGAGGGGTCTCAGTTTCATGTGCAAATGAGGCCATTAATCAGTAGGACATTTCCCTTTGATTCCTCACTAGCCCCCCTACCCTCCTATTCACAGCCCACCATCTGAGGGGCTGGGGGGGCTGGCTCCTGCCCACAGCTCCTGAGCCTGGCACAACACCAGCTGCCCAGCCAGGGCTGTCTGCTGGCAGGTTGGCATCCTGGGCCAGGGGCACTGGCCCCTCCTCAGAGCTGGTTTCCTTGCAATGAAGATGTCAAAATAAACAGAACTGAGGCAGATGATGGCCTCAGAGGACCAGCAACAGCCCTGAGCAGCTCAAGACAGAGACTTCCACACGAGCTTGCATACTGCTTCAGGGTGGCTGAAATTGGTCAAAGGAAGAAGAAACGCTAGAAATTTTGTGCTGATAGCTCATGGCATAGCAGGGAAATAAAAAGGCTGTCAGCAGAGCAGGGGATGCTGGCCTAAGGACCAAGGGGTAGAGTGGCAGTCTGAGGTTTCTTTAGCTTGTCCCACTTTCCTTCCTTGATCCTGCACAGATCACCAGGCAATGCTGTCACTGGGAGGGTAATTTAAGTCCCAAGAACATTGAGACCAAGTTTCCATGAGTCCACCAGCACAGTGGCTGCAGACTATTCTCATTCATTCTGCTTCGCTGTCTTATTTTTGAGGGTCTTCTTTCATCCTTGTATTTGTGTTACAAGACGTGGCTTTGGGATGTTGCACAAGTCAGAGCAGTCTCTAATTAAGTTATTCAGTCATTCTCCCCTGTCTTTTCCCACAAAATGGGGAAAGGGATTTGCAGCATTTCTAGCGCAGCTTTTCCAGACTGTCCCTCTCTCTCTGGGCAGCATGAAGACATGCTTAAAAACAGAGTTCCCTGGGATGCTGACTGCCAGAAAACAGGCCTGTGCTTACATTTGAGAAATACTGTCACAGAGTTACAGCCACAGCTTTTCACTCAACCTCATCCCAGTCTTTCCTGCACGTCAGCCCTTGGCTGCACCTGATTTCCGTCTGTTCACCAGGAGATCCACTTTGCTGCTTAATTACAAGGGCTCATACTCCCTCCTCCAGGTGATTTTCTGCTTTACCAGACATTGTCACCTGTGAAGGGCAGCGGGTAACAGCCTTTGAGGACAATTCTGATTCCAGTTTTTGTAGAGTTGACAGAAGATACCCTAGGAGTAGCCTGGGCTCTTCCTTTCCTCTTTTCTTTCAACCTGAGAGACAGATGTGGAGAATTTTGAGTCAGTGAAAACTCTGCCATCACAGCAGCCCAGCATCCTGGAGTTTAGAGAGAGATGCCTTCATCCTGTTAATTGAAAAAAGCCTGCTCATGCATTCACCAGCCAATCCTGCCTTTCCAAGATTCCTCTCTGTTGCTGCTCATAGCCTGGGAACAAGTTTTCAGTTCAGCCATTCCCTGGAAAGAGGCAGGCAGCACGGGGCCTTCTTTTCATGCAGTTTTCGAAAAGCAGGTCTTTCTACTGGCCATAAAAGACAATAAACTGTTCCTTGAGGACTGATTTAGGAGGCACTGGGAAGCTCACTTGCTGAAGGCATAACACGAGAAATACTACTTTATTGGCAACTACCTGGAACAAAAGAAAATCAGACCAACAGCTAAATCTATTAAAAAAAAAACATTTGAAGTTCTTCTTCAAAAGCGGTAGAACAAATAGCAACACACAGCTCTGGATGGGGTCATTTGTTTTTTCCCCAGACCATGGGATCCTTGTTTTTTTTCCTAGGATTTTCTCCTTAAGAACCGGAGCAAACCAGCTGGATTAAGATATGACTCAAAACAACTCAAAGAGCATCTTATCTTTTCATCTGTACGCAAAATACCAAGAGAAGAGAACAAGTGCAAAGAGAATGCAAGGGTGTCTCCAGTCTCACTCTCACAGACATGGCCCTTTGATGGTGAACCTGACAGATACATTCTGATTTTCAGTGGGAGCTGGGAGGCAGCTAAATGCTGCAGGGTAATTAAACAGAAGGTCTGCTTCAAAGCACAGGGGACATTTATTTAAGCTGCCCAGCTGTCTTGTTGGCATGAACCAGGATAAAAGTGCAGGTAGACACACAGATTGCCTCATCTCTGCACTGGCAGAACGGGCAGGTTAACATGCTGCGTTACTGCCACTGGGAATCTTGCATTAATAATGCAGATAAATACCTGTACTACACTGTTGTCAGGGGAGATCTGAGCTGTTTGCTAAACCAAACCAGTGCATGGACAAGTTTTGGGTTAATGCAACACTGCTGTCCTAGAGGCAAAGCAGTCCCAGCCTTCTCCTAACCACTTGTTTGCATATCCTCATCTATCTTTAATTCCAGAAACCTCTTTGTACCTCCTTCATTTTTCTTACCCTATAGAATTCACACTTACAGAAGACAGCTAGATAGCACAACAGCATCCCTAGTTCTCAGTGCTCAGGTTCCTCAATGGCTGAGCGCCAAAGTAAACTTCACCCTCTTTTCTAGCAGGACAACAGTCCACAAAAGAAGCCCATGCTAGCCTTGGGCTCACTGATGTAGGTGACAGCAAGGTTCTCACCCTGCTGATGCAGCCTGCAAAGGATGAAAATCTGCCTGAGACACACACCAGGCAGAAAGAAGTCTGGCTTTGTAAGGAATTGCCTTTCCTAAATTGCCATAAACAAAAACACGTGTTACAACAAAGCCCAGAATTCATCCTCTTCTTAGGGTTCATATACTAGTAAGGGAAGTAGATGGAGTATTTGCCAGGTTAAGCTGCCCCTGTAGTTCTTCACAACAGCAGACCTACATCCTTATTGCTCCACCCTTCTACCTGCCTATATAGACCCTCAGGAGTACAAACCACCTGAGGTAGCAAATCTGCCTCTCACAAGAACACCTGTACAGCAAAGATAAGGCCTTAGAGCTGCCCAGAGTACAGACTCAGGGCTGGGGAGTGAGTTGCAGTGCCATCTTCCAGCCACTATTTCTGATCCATTTTGGGTTAGTAGTGAATGGTTACAANCGGGGGGGGGGGGCGTTGCATCTTGGATAACTTTCCCTGTGTGAAATCTCCTTCTCTGGACTTACTAATATAATCGCTATTTCTCTGCTTGTAATCCTGCAAGGCAGCCATGCACTGAGCAGGTACACAGAAATACACACATGTTTTTCCCATATAAATACAGTTGTGTCACTTTGGCTCTGAAACAGACTGTGAAACTGTCCCTGGTGTATTTGTTTTGTATTTGACAAAGCAGGAACATCAGATCATCTACATTCATTCACATATCTCACTTAAAACATATCTGACAGTCCTAGCTTTAATTTTTCACATATGTTCTTCATGTCACAGCCAAAAGGGTTCCCTTGAACCCTTGAACCAAGAGACTTTCAAGATCCTTGATGCAGTTAGTATGCTCAAGGGCTGAACCAAGCTGGACCCAAGCATGTGTGCTGGACCAGATTTCTTTTTGGCTCTGATAAGCTCAGACTTTGGCAGACATGTGTAAAGATTTCCTGGACTCCAGACAATCCCAATCTGCAGCAATACACAAAGTGTATGGGCATCTACACGGGTGTTGTGTGTATGTGCCTGTGTGGCAGGGATGACAGACAATAAACCCAGCTTTGTGTGCCAGGCTCCCTGTAAATAAGAAGCCATAGGGTGATGGATGGGCTTGGGAAGGCCTGGAGCAGAATGGATGGGGTAGGCTCTGTGGTAGCTGACATGCAGAGAGCTGGCTGGAGCCAGGAGGATGGCATTGTGCAGATAAATGAGATTTCACTTCCCTGCTGGGTCTCTTTCCATCTGTTTTTCTGTTTCTGGAGGCAAATGCTGGGAAGCTTCATAAACAATCTGCCAAGAGACTTTTCCATTTCCAAAGGCTCAATCCCAGCTTTCTAGGGTCTCCCAAAGCAGGCAGGTAATATTCACCCTTCTCTTTTCCTCTCCAGGGCAAAAGTACTAACACTTTTATTCTTTCCAACACTTCTTGCATACTCAATTTGTAAAGAATTTTAATTGTTTTTGCTGCTGTCCCAGACATCCTTGGGATGACAGAACAGCAGAATTCCCTGCTCACAGATCTTCAGTCCTTTTGTGTTCCTTTTCAGAGCTGCCTTGCTTTCTTAGGTTTCCTATTTCCATCATCACCGTTCCTCCCTACCTTGCCTTTCATATTTACCAGACTCCAAAGGTTCTTTGTCCCTCATGACTGTGATGCAAGACATTTCAGATGCAGATATTTAGGCTACCTGAATCCCCCCCTTGCCCTTTGAAACATCTGGTTTCCTTTACCTGTGTTGTTTTCTCTCACTTTTGCCATCCCCAGGCAGCACTCCAGCATAGAAAGGGCCAAATTCAGTAATATACCAATTGCATTAGTGGCACAAGAGACAGGACATAAGGATTCAGGCTTGCAGGGGGTTTAGTAGTAGCTGTAGCTGCCCCTGTGCCTTCACAAAACTTCTCCCTGGGGTAATTTGTATCCAGTGATCACTTGAAACTTGATTCACTCAACATTAGTTGAAGGGCTGGAGCTGGGACTCCCCTCACCCATCAGCTCTGGCTGATAGCCTGTGCTCTACCCTCCTGATCAGGACAGAAGTCATCTGTTCACACAGCACAACCCAGAGAACTCTCTCTCCTGCAGCCCGGGCTTGTGAACTGCCTGAGTCCCTGCTGAGCTCCAGCACCCCGGTTTTGGTTGACACTGGACACCTTCAAGTCACTACATGCCCGTAGCCACAGCTGTGCCACCCTTTCTCCTAAGCCTAGCCTGACCTGCCCTGAGAGCTTCCCAGCAAAACATCCGCCAAGGCTAGAGCAGCCCAGCAAGTCACTGCATTGAAGGGGAAGAGGGGCCCATGAATGAATATGCAGTACCCTCTGCTCTGCTTCCCTCTGGGACTTCACGGTGTGGCTGACGCAGCCGTCACAGGCGACCTGCTATCAAACAGAGTCTACTCTACCCAATAATGAGATTAAAATAGCAATGTGCTTGAGATTAGCATCCAAGATATAGTTGCTTCTGTCAGCATGGCAGAGAAGACTTTTCAGTTTCATGCACAATGCCAGGTGACAAATGGGACACAATCAATAGGAAAGGTCATTGCTCACCCAGCCGGAAAGTACACACCAGTGTGGCAGGGAAGAATGGGGCAGATTTGTCCCGATCTTTGCTGGGAGAGAGTCACGGATGTGTCCCGACTGGCAGAACAGTTAGGCTGTGCTTTCAACATTCTTCTTTGTATGACATTCTCACTTTGAACCACACGTATAGTATTAATGCCTCCTTCTTCAAGGGAGAGGAGATGGGAATACAAACCCACTTCCATTAAACCCTCCGGTTGACAGAAAACTTCAGGTGTGAATTGGATAACTGTCACTTAAATTCTACGTGATGAATTACTAGCTGTAATAAGCCATTAAGTGATGCCAAATTGATTTAGTTCAGAAATGAGACCTCACTTCTATAAACAGAGGAAGAGCAGAGAACAAGCCGCGGGTACCCAGGGGCTCGGTCCATGGCAGCGCACCGCTCTGTAAACACAATGACTCTGTGGGAAAAGCTTCCGTCACCCCTCGGCATCTCTGGCTCTGAGCCGGGACATACCCCTGGGGTGCGCGAGGGCCTCAGGCCCTGCGAGAGGGACGGTGCCTCTGTCCGAGGCGACTTTGCTTCCAAGGAAGGGGAGAGCGATCTGGGGAGGGAGCTTGCAGGAGTGACCCGCAATGGGGCGGTTAGACGTGAGCCCTAGAGCCCGTACCGCACATCCCTGCGAGGCACACGGCGCAGGGCACAGAGGCGACCCGGGTGGCAGAACCGCAGTGGGAGCGGTAGAGCCGGGACCCCACTCCCCAGCACGGGTGACAATAGTTCTGGCCGAAGGCACCGCGCCCCGGCACCGGCGCTGTCCGAGCTCGGTGCTCGCTCGCACCGCTTAGCGATGCCGCCGTGACCGGAGCTCCGCGCGCATCCCGACGGCGGCAGGACCGGGGATCCCCGTCACCTCATGTCTTTGTCTCCTCCGGAGCGCACAGAAAGTGGGAATTGCCCTCAGTCCCTGCGACAGCAGAGGGGAATCAGCTCGGCGGAGCATCCACCCCCGGCCCCGGGGCGGGGTGAGCACGGCGCGAGCAGCGCTGCCTACCTGTCCGGAGGTCCCGATCTGGCGGAGCCCGGCAGGCAGAGCAGGGCAGGGCAGGGCAGAGCTGTGCGAGCG
>VWZT01005632.1:35013-62684 GCA_013397055.1 Pachycephala philippinensis | reverse complement strand
GGCGGCAGTGGGGGCGGCGGGCCGTGCGAGGAGCCCCGTTTCGGGAGGGAGCAGCGGCGAACGGGCGGTTCCCAGGCTTGGGAATGCGGAGGAAGGCGGTGCTGTGCGTTGAGTGGGACCGGGGCGCTCGAAGGATCCATCCCCGTCCGCACTCCCTTCTGCTCGGGCGGTTGAGACACCGGAGTGGGCGAGGGAGCGGCGATGACTCTGGGAGCCCAGGCGCAGGCAGGGCACGGCCGGGCTGCTGGGGTGGCCTGTGCCGGTTGTTCTGGGCTAGTGCGGGAGCTCTGGTGATAGGCACGAGGAGGATAGTGGATTATAGTTACGTGATATGCCCCATCCCTGGAAGTGTCCAAGGATGGAATTTGTACCAACCTGGGATAGTGGAAGGTGGCCCTGCCTCTGGCAGGGTGTTGTAATAAGATGAGCTTTAAGGTCCCTTCCAGCCCAAACTGTTCTGTGATTCCATGATCTCCCAGCCTGCAGAGTCCTTGAGCGTGTGGTGTCTAGTTCCAACTTTGTGACGATGTGAACCTAAACCTCTAAAAGCACAGATTGTTTATGATACTCTGTAGATCTTTTGTACTAATTTGAGAGTCACTATGGCTGGGATACTAGAGAGATGCTAAACTATCTTAATTTTATCTAGTGTAGCAGATTGCTAATATTCCAGGAAGTCTTTGTATACAGTGGTATAACTCTGATTTAAAAAATGGGAATGAGAGTAGCTCCCTGTTTTGTGAAGGTTGAACTAATTCTTTGTAGGTCCGAAAAACATGTTTTGTTGCAGCAGAAACAGCTTGAAAATCAGTGTCTAAAGAGCTGACTGGAACATCTGTGGTTTGTCAAAAGTTACTGGTAGAGCCAGGGTGCTCCAGAGGCATTTAAAGACCTCTACAGTTCATGAACAGTGCTGCTGTTAGTGGTTAGAATTTGCTTGCATGCGGAGAGTGTGGATAAAATAATGAAACAAATTGAAGTTTCTAATAGATAATTATGTACACTGTGGCTTAAATTGTGTAAGGCATGGAATCTACTATGTAGGGAAAGCTGTTTGGAAGCTGAACTCCAGCATCTGCTGTTTGATTGTTGGCACATGAAACTCAATTTGTCATAATAATGTGCTGCCCTTTGTAGCTCACAAAATTCAGGCTCCCCAGGGATGTAGTCATGGCCCAAGCCTGTCAGAGTTCAAGGTGCAGCTGAATGATGCTCTAGGTCACATAGTTTAGTTTTAGGTGGTCCTGTGAGGAGCAGGGAGTTGAACTCTGTGATCCTTATGGGTCCCTTCCAACCTGAGGTGTTCCATAATCCCGTGTGACAAAGTCCATGTTGACTTTATTATGCAGCTCTGCAGGGTTTGGGTTCCTTGGGACTGCAGAGAGAAACTCGGAAGCTGTTGGCAGTGGCAGCAGATGAGAACCTGTGTGATGGTGTGTCTGTGGAAGATGGAGCTCCAAGTCTGGACAAGCAATGGTTCATGGTAGTGTTAGAATAAACCCAAAGATGTGAGAAGTTCTTGTGTTATAGTAGGAGATAGGGCTTAGAAAAGGCAAGTACTATGAAGCTTTAAAAAAACAATGTTTCTTGTGTTATTAAAAAGTATTTGTCTGAACTTTCCTGTATCCCAGAAAGGGAGAGAGACTGAAAACCCCGTGAATTAAATTGTGAATAATCTCTCATTCTGAGGTGTGAGCACTGGTTTGTGCACTGCTGGTAATCCCTGAGGATGTGTTGTGTTTATGGGGGGTGCTCACACCTCTCACTGTGGGCTTACAGACTCTTGTGGTGTACAGCTCCATGAACTGACTAGATGAATAATACAGGAGCCAGAGGATAACCATTCCCTTTTGTGGTTACTTCCAGGGCCTGGGGAAGATGACCACTCTCACACGGCAGGACCTTAACTTTGGGCAAGGTAATGTGTTGTACTAAGCTGCAACTGGTGTCCTTGTGAGGCTCCTCCTTGGCACTGGGCTTGGGGGAGTGTTGTTGCAGGGTTGCTCTATCCCTAAGCTTTCTGCAGCTAAGAGGAGGCAGGTGAAATTTATGCAGAAAAAAATACCTGTAAAAAGAATTCCCAAGCTTGTGGTATTGCTCTGCTTCCCGCCACCCTATTCCAGCATCCATTATTTCTGTTTTTCAGTTGTTGCAGATGTTCTTTCAGAATTCCTGGAAGTGGCTGTTCATCTCATCTTGTACGTCAGAGAAGTTTACCCTATTGGGATCTTTCAGAAGAGGAAAAAATACAATGTACCTGTCCAGGTAGGAGATTTTCCTGGAAGCTGACAGCCACATGGACAAGCAAAATAGCAAGGATCAGTCAACACTCACCAGAACAAACTTACACTCTGGAAGTGATTGTTTAATGCACAGACTTATTTTTGAGGAGAACTTAGTTCCTGTCATGAGAGAACAGCCCTGTAGCTGAGGATACAGCAAGTGCTCATGGAACAAGCAGGTCATGGACAACAGTAGTAGAAGGCTGCCCCAGCTCTGTGCAGTGAGGTAACAGGAAAGCATGTTTCCTAGGAAGTAAAGATTGTTGGAATATGCTATTCCCAATATGCTGTTGTGGGTATACATTCCTGATATACAACAACTGTGTGGGTGCAGTGATCTGCCTCAGCTGATTAACCCTTCCCTGAAAGAATTGCTGGTTTGAATGGGCAACTCAGCATTTTTCAGCACTATCTGAAGCATGACTTGAATGCCTTGTACACACTGGTGCTTCTGTTTAAATTGTCCCTTTTAGCATTGTCCTGGCTTGTATCAAACACAGCTCTCAGTCCTCCCTGTGTTTGCTACAGATGTCCTGCCACCCGGAGCTGAACCAGTACATCCAGGACACACTGCACTGTGTAAAGCCACTGCTGGAGAAGGTGAGCTCAGACCAGGGACCTGGGCAAAGGTACTGCAAGTGGATTTGATAGAAAGTAAGAGAACATAAATATTATCATAATTGCAACATTTGTTTACAAATTTACCTTATAAAATATACTAGCTGATTAAAGTTTCTAACAAAACTAAAAACATCATAACCTTTCCTGGCAGTTAAGACCGTGCCATGCTTGTCTCATATACCACACAAGGACATATGTCTGTATATTTCTAATTACATCATCCTACCATTCTGCTTTACAATCCATCACAGTTTAAGCACCTGTTGAGGCAGAACAGTTTGAATGCTTTGCTGTGAGCCAGCAAGCAAAGGTAGGTCTGGACTCCAGGTTTTGCGAGGGAAGGGTGTGACTGATGAAACATTCCAGGAGGCTGCTGGCAGGTTTTGTACACCTTGCTCTTTACAGACAATTTTAATGCACATGTAGAAAATGGAATTAGGTTAATTTTATATTGTGGTTGTACAAGGCTGCTCTGTTTGGGCAACGGTCTGAATGTATCTTAACTTCATCGGTGTCTATCCCAGAGTGATGCAGTGAGATGGCTGTGCATTTTCTCCTTTGTTCCAAAATGGGATCTAGAGGAACGTACAATTTAGCACACTTCATCGCCCTCAGCCTTAGCCACAAGCTGGCAGCTTAACACTCAGCAAGAAATGGCTTTGCAAAAGCATTTTTTCTGATTGCTAAGATTAATCTGAACTCAGGTTTTGGATGAGGGCTTGTGCTGTGAGCCCCAACAACTGAGTGTACTCCCACTGCATCAAAGTATGTGAAGCTCCCTGGGCAGCAGACAGCTCGTATTAAGGAAGGGATTTTTCTGTCTCGGTTCCTGCAGAATGATGTGGAGAAAGTTGTGGTTGTAATCCTGGATAAAGAGCACCACCCCGTGGAGAGATTTGTCTTTGAGATCACCCAGCCACCTCTTCTTTCCATAAGGTGAGGTTTCCACTCCTGCTTGCCCATGGCATCCATCACCCAGCCCTGGGAGATACTCTGGGAGCAACTTCAGGCCTTTGCAGCATGCCAGTAACAACTTCTGTCTCCTTCACAGTTCTGAGTCCCTGCTGTCCCACGTCGAGCAGTTACTGCGTGCCTTCATCCTGAAAATCAGCGTCTGCGATGCTGTGCTGGACAACAACCCCCCAGGTAAATGTCACTTGGATCCAAACAGCCTAATGCCTGGCATTGCTTGGCTTGGCTGATCCTATGGGAGCTGTCCCCTGAGCTGGAACCTGACACTTCTCTTAGGTTGCACCTTCACAGTTCTGGTTCACACACGGGAGGCTGCCACACGCAACATGGAAAAGATCCAGGTGATAAAGGTGAGTGATATCCTTGGGCACCTGATTGTGTGTTAGAAGATGCAGGGCAAAGACTGGGCAGTGCAGAGTTTTGGCATCTCTAAGGTTAAGGTTGAGAGATATTTTGAATACGTAGGTTGGTGTCACGAGGCACATCATAACTGTACTTCAAATGTGGTGAAATCGTTTATGCTGGTGAGCTGACAGCACATTCGCAACACACAGCCACAACTGCAGACAACCTCAAGTCTTGAAATACATTGTAACAATACTCACTGCCCAGTGCTTGCTCAGACACTTAGAAATACTGAGGCGTGTAGAATAGGTACTTGAATTTAATCAAGCAAAAAAGCAGCCCTCACCCACCATCCACTGTGTGGATGGCTGATTTTGGATAAAGAGCAAGACTAAGATTCAAGTAACGAGTAGGTTTGGGGGCACAAATACATTTTATCTTAAAGGAAACTGTGTGCAGAACACTTTCTAAAACAATACTGTTTTTAAAGAATCATTGCTTAGATACAGGGAAGCTTTTTTCCTGAGCCAAGTTATTTTAGGTGTCCTAAGGCACAACAAATAAAGCTAGTGAAATATAAAATTGTTTCAAAATGAAAGTCTGTTCTGCACTGCTTAGTAATGGAAACTTGTGGTGTAGTAGACCCACCTTTAGGCTTCCAAGGCAGGATGGAAACCCATGTCCTAAGCGTTCTGGCATTGCAGTTAAATGCAGGTGTAATGAACTGGGCATGGTAGTTCAGGACAGCTGAGAGTGTGTATCTTTTAAAGAAGTGAGATGTCACCTCTGCAGTAAGTGAAGTGGGTTGACTTCATAGTTTGATGCTGTAACTGAAGGTAATCATGCTGAGTGTCAGGGACAAGTGTGTAAGAGTTAAGTTTTGTTGTTGTGGAAGGTTTAAATTACCTGTTCCTTCCCTCAGCTACTCTGTCTCTCTTTCAACTTAACACAAAACAAGTGCTGAGGAGGAGCTCACCTTACAGCACTGCTGGGTTCTGCCAGTAACACCTTGTGTTCCTGTCCCCAGGATTTCCCATGGATCCTTGCTGACGAGCAAGACATGCACATGCACGACCCCCGGCTTATTCCCCTGAAAACCATGACATCTGACATCTTAAAGGTGAGCAGAGCATTCTGACTAAGAGGTGCTGAACCTGCTCTAGTTCTGAACTTTGCTCTGACACCAGCTCTGCAGTTTTCTGTGGTGTAACAACTTTAAATACTGCTGAGCAGTAGCTTAGTCTTGCAGATGTCTGTGCCAGTAATCAAAGCAGGGCAAGATTCCTCATAGTAAAACAGGAAACCTGGTTATGGGGGAAGGTATAAGCACTTCCTATTCAGCCTGTTGCAGGCTTTTTTTTTCCACTCACCTACCTGTATACCAACAGGACTGATGCTTGTTTCTCTCTCCAGATGCAGCTCTATGTAGAAGAGCGAGCTCACAAAGGCACCTGATTTCAAACTTTTGTTGCCTTCAGGCTTCATCTGATCTTCCAGTGGAGTAAGATCTGTCACAGACTGTATCTTGATAACCATCTCTTAAGCTGGCCTTCTGGGTGAATGTAGAGCAGCTGCTGCCTCTTTATTTCAAGTGCTCTTACCTCTGTATATAGAACTGACTTGGAATGGGGAGCCAGAGCCTGTTCCCATGCTGACTCATGTGAGAGTACAGGTGTTGTTACAGTGCGTCCCTGGGGAGTCAGTGCTTTATTACCAGTCCAGTTCTCACCTGAACAGGGCACCTCCATTGCACAAAGGCAGTGATAGACAGCGAGGAGCTGTCACACGATCCACGAGAGCAACGCTTGTGCTAGCGGGGAGTGAGGCCTTATGTAGTGTCTGTCCACTGTGACCATCCCAAGTAGTCTTCAATAAATACTAAGTTTTACCACAGTTGAACTGGGCTGAGTTCTGTCAAAACCAGGCTTCCTTCTTCAGTGAGGAAGTATTTTTATTTTCTGTGGCGCTTCCGCTGCTTTCCTGGCTTATATGTGGACTCTGTCAATTCCTATGAAAGGCTGTACAACCTTGGTCTCTCCCCTTTCACCCAGAGGTGGCATTAGCAACATGGAATTTGTCTGTCCAGCAAGGACACCTGCCAAGTATCTTACTCCTAACAGAGAACAGGCAACGAAAACACTGTTAATCCTACATCTGTCAGAGGAGATGGAACATGGCCTTAGCATTGATTCTGGGTATGTAAGGGTGGCAGACACAGTTCATAGTGACCAGAGCTTGTTTGTCAGAGAATAGCCTATCCAGCACCTCCTGCTTCCTCCAGGTAACAAGCATAGGAACACTACAGATCAAGGCTGGGCACTGCTTTAACATTTTATATTGGGTTACACTGCTCAGTACAAACCAAGTCCTTTGAAAGCACAAAGGTGATGTGGGAAAAGCCCAGCACAATCAAAAGGTACTTGTGTTGTTAGGCAGCTGCCTGAAGGGACTCCTTACCTCCTTTTTCTCTACCTGTTTATTCAAACACCAAGGGACTGTTTTGGATAGGAAGGCAGGTACTGTTTTGATTATACACACTTAGAGAAAGGGTAGGGAATTCACTACCAGTGACACAGCACTTAGGAACAAGGGATGACAGTTTCCTGATGCTATGAAGGGTTCGATGCAGAACATAAATCTTAACTGAATCTGAAAACTGAAACAAGGGAAAAGAAAATACCATACAAAACAACCTGTAGCAGAGTCTTTGTAGATAGCATTGGTAAGCTGAAATTAAACATTTTAGCCTTATCTTTCTTAAGTTCCATAAACAAGAAAGTGTCTTTAAGACTGTGTGTGTTAGCATAAGAATGTATTAACTAGAAAAGATAGACTTCATATTTAATTGTCCCAGTTCTTCTCTGGAAGGGCACCAGTAACTGGAGTAGCATCCATGGTAGAAGAGGATGGGAGATGAAGACAGAAGCCCTTCCAAAGGGCTGGGCCTGCAGAAGTTCTGCTGTGAACAAGAGCTGAAAGACAAAGCTAGGACACACCCAGAGGGTACAGGCAAAAAGTGCACCTGAGGCCACTTGCTTACAGTCCTGAGATAAAAGCAAACCCTTACAATTGTGCTTCATAATGATGTCTGGGGCCCAATGGTGATGCTGCTGTTTGTCACACGGATCCCATACCATCCTGCCCAGTACTGGGTGTCCTGGCCTCCGTGCTGAAACCAGATGTAACGAACTCCTGCTGGGTAATTCTGGAAGGTGTGAGAAATCTGGAGAGAAGAGAAAAGATAATTCCTCTTAATTTGCCTAAATAAACCAGCACTCACCTAGAAGCTCAGAAAACTACAGTGTGTGAGTCTTAGAACGAGCTTTTCCTGAGATCAGATATCTTTCATTGAAAGTGCACCATATCCTGTTTTGGGGGGTGGGGTAGGAAGCCTTTCTCACTCAGCCTTCTCCCCAAAATCCTTTCTGAATTAAACTGACATTAAGCTTAAGTGCATGTACAAGTAACATCTAATGCAGAAAGTACAGCAAATCAAACCAGTTAAAGACCTGTAACAGTTTAAGAAAAGTTAAGTCTGCAATCCTTGGCTATCCATGCAGTAGTTTTAAAACAGCTTTTTGATCCAAAAAAACCCCCGAAATCTGCTCTTGTTACTTCATTATTTAGACAGAATCTTACATAAACCAAGAAACAATTAAAAAGACTGCACTAAGACAACACAGAAGCCCACAGGATACTCTCTAGAAAATGCTGGGCACCTAAAAATAGCACCTGCCTCATTCAGGACACTACTGCTTCTTCAGCATTGTCAACAGCAAGGACTCAACTTCTGTGCACAGTAGAGGAGGCTGAAGAGCAGAGAAAGTCCACTGGCACTTTTGGCCAAGTAAGACTTGCAACACACATGGATCACAACACTGCTGTAAAGCTCCTGCCTCCAGGGCTGCTGCTCACCTCTCTCCACTTGGCATCACTCCACTGTTCAATGACCACTGGCTCAGGGTGGAACTCCTCCAGGACGATGTAATCCTTCGAGAGCAGCCTCACTGTGAGCTCGTAGCGGCACCCACAGTCAAACCTGGCAGCGTACCTGGAGAGGCAGGAGGAATCAAGGAGCAGCGCTGTATATACAGCATTCAGTTTTCTTTATTTTTCAAAAGCAGTCTCCAAGGGGATCCTTGTCTGCAGAGGAAAAGGAATGTCATCCCCAGGTCTATAGAGAAGTTCTAGAACTTACAGCTATCCCGCCCTTCACAGGATTGCCACCTTGTGATCTACTGAGTAAGTTTAGATTTAGCTTATTCTTTACTCAAGAACTACAACTCCCAAAGAATAAAGAATTGATTTTATAGCATGAAAAGCTCCAGAAGCCTAGCTTAGCTCTAGACCAATGCCAGAAATTCTAATTTTGTGTGCTTCCACTTACCAGTCCTTGACTGTAATTTCAGGCCGTTTCTCATCCATCAGCTGATTCCAATAGCCTTCTTTCTTCAGGGTAATGAGTTGAGACTTGAAGCATGGCCTGAAACAGACATAGAAATACTGTTCCACACAACATGAGTGTGGAACTGTATTTCTCTCTCACTGTCCTTTCCCTGACAGCTTTAACACCCACCCAAATCCTGAAGGCCCACAAAGCTGACCTGGCTAAACCCTGCCTTATCCATAGCCAGAACCTGACAAGGAAGTGAAGCTAATGCTTCACCCCAAGATAAAAGGAATAGTTACCTACAAGCTGGATTAAGAGGGGTCCCTGCATTTACGTATTGGTAATAGGAAACCAGTGCCTAGTGCATGTAAAAGCTATTGATCCTCCTCTGGTGACAGCTTTTATTACAAGTCATTAGTGTGACACACCTACCACTCCTGGAGGTTACAGAGCTTTGACCTTGTCATGTAAGTGCAGTTGATTAAGTTTGCCACACCCTTAACTATTCCCTACCACGTTTGGGAGAGGAGAAGCAGGGATCCCATGTGGATTATCCTAACTATAAAAATTACAGGAAGTTCCTGGTAGGCAGAGAAATTTAGCACCTGCTAAATTCTCTCAGCATTTCTCAATTTTCTTAGCAGTACCCATCTCTTCCGATTAACTGGCATAAAGGGTTAATGAAGTTCCTTCCTTTTCCCACAGGTGATCTAAGGTTCAGTAACCTGCCACCAGCCTTCTAACCATGATGCCTTTTCAGACAGATGGGAGGAAGCAGGTTTCCCAGTTCCAGATTACTGGAATCCAGTTCTTACCCATATGAAGTGACAAAGTATTTGTGTACTGTGGGGTCTGGCATATCATTTCCATGAGCTCCAGGCAGATCCTCAATTTTCCACTCATCTCCTTCATTATCATCAAGTGTCCAGTGCTGGAAGTTCTCTACAAACACAGGTGTCGAAGGTGAGGGTTAGGACCTCACTTCAGCTACCAGCAGGATCTCAGCTTTCATTAGAATCAGCAACAGGAGAATTCTAGGAAGCTACTTGGTGTTTTCAGATCCACTGTATTTTTCCTACAGCTGTGACTCCTGTCATTATGCTGCCATTACCTTTAATGTGGATGTCAGCACCTAGGACAGTAGGTAACAGATTTCTGACCTCATCAGAAAATCAGCAGCAACAATAAAGTAGGATTACTGTAGTCATATTAGTCAAGTCTGGTAACAAAAGTTCTCCAGCTGCCCCAATGTTTAATCCCAATACTTGATCGTTTCACTACCACATTGTACTTGCAGTGCAAATTGTCACTGCCTGCAGTACTGGGGCCTTATGACTCCAGGTTTTTCCGGCTGAAACCACAAAGTATTGGTAAATCCATACCTATCTACCCAGAGCAGTTTTACTGCAGGAGTTGAGCTGTGAATCTGACCCAGCAGAGCTCCACCCAGTAGCTGGACAGTCCCACAGCACCAGCAGTAGAGGCATGCAGGACACTGACTTATTCTGACTGCTCAGAAACTCTTAGTCCTTTATTATAAATAATGTAACAAACCTTCAGCACTAGGGTTTTTGATTAAGTTTCTCTTCAAGTGGCAGAGCATATAGAAGATCCTCCAGTCAGAGATGCTTCTGTCCAAGTTCTGACGATAAAACCCGTCGCGCTGGCACTTGCGCTTCCACAGGGTGGTCAGGTCCACCACGTACCGCCACTGCGTGCACACCAGCCGGCAGGTGCGGAGCAGGTCCCGGACGGGCAGCAGCGACAGCAGCTCCACCAGCACGTCCTCGGGGAGGTCGCCGATGGTTGTCATGGCAGACCGCGGGCCGCAGGAGCGCGATGGGAAATCCCCGGCACGACGGGCCGAGCTGTCGGAAGCAAAGGCAGTTTCCCCTCGTTACGGACAGACTCACGGGCAGCCCACCCAGCCCCAGGCCTGCTCGCCGGCCCCGGCCCCGGCCCCGCTGCCCGGCCCCGGTCCCGGCCCCACCTAGCTCCGCCTATCTGCGCCTCCCGGACACGGATGTGCGGGGCCGCGGCCCTTCCGCGGGGCGGGGCGAGGGCGGGGCCGCGGTCCTTTAGCGCAGGAGTGCGGGGCGCTCTCCGCAGACACGCGGACCTTGAGCAGGGCAGTCCGGCTCGGCCCCGGCGCGCCCGCGCAGCAGCGGCCCAGGTAAGAGCGCTCGGTGCCTCCCCCGAGCCCCTGCGGCTTTTCCGGGGTGTCTCGGGGGCAGCACCGGGGAGAGAGGAGGGATGCGCGTGTACTCCGAGCACGGCAAGGGATGGGCGCTGCCCGGGTGCACGTCCGTCATGCAAAGCCGTTCACAGCTTGGATGCTTAATCGGGGTGGGAAAGGAAAGGTACCTCCACCCCTCTCCCGAGTGCGTGAGGATGCTTGCTAACAGTGCTCCATCAGCAGGCAGGAAGCAGGAGAGACTTCTGAAATTCCTGTACGAGATGAAACCAGCATGATCCCTTCTGTCTACTTTTTAAAAACTACATTTTAGCCTTCGGGACTGTGGTTGAGGGTTGGAAGTGTGGGGAGAATGGGAAATCACTAATGCTGTCTCCATAAAAGCCAGGGCATTTTAAATGACAGTGCCCCTGCTGGGTGCAGTGCAGATAGGAGGACACATGATGCTCTGCATCTGAATGTCTAGATTTAGGATGCTGTTACAGCAGTGACTCCCTATTTCTTCCCTCCCTTGCCAAGTTTGGCACTCCTGTATTTCGTTAAGTTGCATGCCATTTCACCTCTATTCTTGGTACTCTCCCAGGCTTAATGAGTCATTCCTGAGGAGTTTGGCTGCATCCATGCAGTTTGCTGCAATCTCAGCAGCCTCCCAGCACCGGGACTTAGCTGACATAAAAGCAGTGTCACAGTGCATCCCTCACTGATGACATGAGTATGAATCTGCACACTCATCTTTCCGTAGTCCTGCAGCACCTGGACCTGGAACTCAGGGCAGCAGAGAGCTGTCTGGAGTCCAGAATTAGCACATGAACTTAGAGCAAACACTTCTGACATAATTCCTCCAGTTATGAGGCCATAGAAAATAGAATATTGGAGAATATCAGCAGAGTTATTTTCAGTTATGCTCAGACCTTTACTTTATACAGCCTCCTGACTAAGGAGATTTAAGTGCCAGCCCTCTGAGGGAAAGCCTCTCAGATATAGAATGAACCACTGCAAAGGTGACTGGCAAGATGCTTAACGCTGATATTTGAGTACTGCTTTGCAGCATTTGTTACCAGAGATGTTCCCAAAGGCAGAACAAGCACCCATGTGCCTCCCTCTGCAGAGGAAATCATTACTAAGAAGCTTATTTTTGCAGCAGCAGAGATTCTGGAAAGAATGATTCCAGCCTGGAAAATGAACAAACTGCCCACAATTGCAGTTGTCAAATACATACATTTTGTGGGCAGATTTAATTCAGGGCTTTTACTTAGAATATAAAAATATTAATCTGCTTCAGGATATTAACTTAATAAGGAACAGGAGACCTTGAGGCTAGGAAGCAAAATCATGCCTTCAGATAACATACTTATTTTCCTTTTTTTCTACTGCATCAGTGTGTGACATTGCTGAGGGTGGGAAACCCTCACCACTCCTTTCCACCCTCTCTCTCAGACAGCTGTGCCCAGCCTGCCCCAGGGATGGAGTCCCTCCCCGAAGCAGTCCTGATCCGAATCCTGGCTTCCATACCTGCGGTGGATCTGGTGCTGGTGTGCCGCCTGGTCTGCTGCCAGTGGAAGAACCTGGTTGATGGAGCTGCACTTTGGATCCTGAAGTGTCAGCAGGAAGGCCTCATCAGAGCAGAGTCAGATGCAGACAACTGGCAAAACTTCTATTTCCTGAGTAAGAAAAGGAAGAATCTCATCAAGAATCCATGTGGTGAAGGTGAGAGACGTCACAACAAGCCTCACGGTGTCAGAGAGATTACCAGTCACTGAAAATTGTGTATCTCTAGTCTTTCAAAATAGATCTTAGTTGCTGTCAGGTTGCAGAATTTTCTCCTTGCCCAAGACTCAAGTCACTAAATCCTTGCAGCCAAATCATTTGATGGGCACAAAGGCCTTTGATAATCAGCCTTTGCAAAGGGCTTTACATGACATTAACTTTATATAACCTCTGCAGGGATCTAAATCATGTTTGAGACACAAAGATGTCCTTTGCAGAAACCATCCAACAGAGTGATGGCTGTGGCATTTGTTTCTGTATTGCTTCTTGCCAAGCCATGACAGCAGAGAGGAAGCCTTTCCCTCCTTAGGGGCCAGGCTGCCCTCAGCTCACCAGGCCCTTCAGGCTTCTTTCCTTGGAGCAGCTCAGGCCAATCGTGTTTTTACCCTCCTCACCACAGCCCATATTAGAGGCTGGGTGCATACCCCATGTGCCATTATTCTGAATCTATGAACTTCACTTGCCAGAGCTATAAGCTGCTTAGCAATAAGCAGCAGTAACCAAGCCTCACAGCTCAAGCAGCAACAATTTCACACATCATAGACCAAAGCAATATAAACACAGCTTCCCCATTTTGTTTACAGATGACCTTCTGTAAGCTTTTCCAACATCCAGTTTCCCTCTCGAAAAGCCCAATGTTTAAGGTCTTACTGCTTCAAAAAATACCACTTAGTGATTTAGAAAACTTAGAAATCAAGCAATCAGCATCTCTCCCCAGGGTCCTTCTGTGCTGTGACACTGAAAATGTGGACACACTGTTCAGAATACCTAAATTCTTTCCCTGGAGTACTTTCTTAAACCCACACATACACAGCCATTTTGCTGGGAATGTTAAAGTTTGGTGTGATTAGGCTCAGTGAGACTAAAGATTTTTGCCTGACCTTTACTTAACAAACATATCCATAGTCTACATATAAAATTAGTGCTGTGTCGAATATCAAACTTTCACGAGCCAGAGGAAGGTTCCAGGGGGAGATGGTCAGGTTCCCCACACCCACAGGACTCATCCAAGTCTCTTTTCTGCCATTTGCAGAAGACTTGGAGCACTGGGGAGAGGTAGAGAATGGAGGTGATGGCTGGAAAATTGAAGAGCTCCCAGGGGACTTTGGAAAAGAATTTCCTAGTGAAGAAGTCCATAAATACTTTGTTACATCTTATGAGTAAGGCTGCTTTCTTCTCTTATTCAGGAAGGGGGGAATTTTTGGTTCCCCCAGTCCCAGGAGAGACTGTGATACCAATTAACATCTTGTGTTTCAGGTGGTGTCGAAAGGCTCAGGTCATTGACCTTAGGGCTGAGGGCTACTGGGAAGAGCTGATGGATACAACCCAGCCTAAAATCATGGTAAGAGACTGGTAAGTATTAAGGAAGGCTCTGAGGACAGGCAGAGGGTTAAGAAAGACAAGGAAGAGCAGGGAGGGCATATATCTCATACAGAGTGGGCCTTAAAACCTCAGCTGCCAGGATTCTGGATGTGGGACAGGGCTCACAGGCAGCTCCCACAAGCTTTAAACTGTTGGAGCACATGAACTCCAAAGCCCAGGTTCCTGTGGTGAATGAGGGGAAGTGGTGGGCTGGGCTAAGAACCATTGCAGATTTCCATCTCAAACCAAGGCCCCAGTAACTTGGTGAGAGTGGTAGAGCTTTTGAAGATCTCTTACAGGTAATGCCAACAGCTTGGATCTCCTTGTAGGTATGCAGGACGCAGTGATGCTGGCTGCCTCTATGAGCTGTGCGTGAAGCTGCTCTCTGAGAATGAGGATGTGCTGGCTGAGTACAAAACTGAGACTGTTACCATCCCACAGGACAATGATGCCAACTGGACTGAGGTGAGTTACAGCTATGGGCTCAGTAGGTGACACCCAACCTACATGAATCAGGAATATTTTTAAACAGGAGAATTCTCCAAGGGAAGGAGAAGGCTCTGTCATGGCCTCTCTTCAAGGCTTCTCTCCAGAGCCTTGGAGCCATGACCCTATAACTGAACAAGGAAAAGGGAGGCTGCCTTACAGGAAACTTGGAAACTTGCTGAGTCACCACTAGCCAGGTGTAAGGTGAAGGAGATGTCCAGCTGGGAGTGATTAAGTAGCCTCGGAACAATGGGATCAAAGCTTCTCCCACTGTAAATGTCCCCCCTGTTACCCAGCCTGGTAGGTCTGACTGTGGCCACTGGGGCTGACGGCTCTGTGCACTGAACAAGGGTAGGTTTGTGGTGGTTTGACACTTACTAACAACTATTTTGTCTCTTGTCCCAAAGATCTCCCACACCTTTTCCAACTATGGGCCTGGGGTCCGTTTTGTCTGCTTTGAGCATGGTGGCCAGGACACGCTGTTCTGGAAGGGATGGTATGGTGTCCGCGTCACCAACAGCAGTGTGACAGTGGAGCCATAGCTATGCTGAACCAGGATCTGCGTGCTGCAGCTGAGTTCCCGCCGGGCATCCCTGGATTTGGATGGTTTCTGCATGGTGCTGCTTCTGGCTGTAGAGCATATGGCCTTTCTGCATAGGAACATGCGTGCAAGATGCCAGGAGCTACCACCCATCCTTCCTCAAGAGGACTATGCAAAGAATGTGAATGAATTTGTGAATGCACCACAAGACTCAGCCTCACCACTTGCACTGATGTTCTCCGTCAGACAGGAGATCACCTAAAAATCTTGCAGATCTCCTCTCTTAAGCCTCTAACCCCTGGCACCCAGCCCGAGTCAGGTATCTCTCCTGCCTGCTTCCCAGACTTGGGCACTCCTTAACTTTAAGGGGCACTTTATTTTCTGGAAGTTAAGAGTGGGAAGAAAAGAATAAAGAAAACCACAGACCCTGTCTCTCAAAATGTACCAGGGAAACCCAGAGCCCTGTCTCCAACTGTTTCCATGACCTGCAGTGAGAACCTTGGCTTCTCCCATTTATAAACAGGTAGCATTGTTTCCACAGAGGGGCTCTAGCTTGGCTGTCAAGTGCTATTAGTTTAATTTTTAGTGATAATGCAAAGCAAAAGCAATTGGATCCTTTTCTCTTACACTGTTTCCAGCATCCATTTATCAAGGAAAGTGTTGGGAACAGAAACCTGTCTGGTGTCCAACCCTTGGGCTTCATTTGGCTCCCTCAGATAGATGGCATCTGAGAGTAATTGCTGGGGGAGAGAGGGAGATGACAAGAACTTAGGGAAATGGGTTAGAAAAAATTGGGGATAAGGTCCAGGAACAAATGAAAACAAATTCATCTACCCCTTCCTGGCCTCTGCATGCTTCATGCAACAAGCATCCTGGTCATCCAGTGTGACTGTGCTAGGAGGACACAGAAAGCTGTTGGCCTCACTCTACCACTACTGCCAGTGTCTGCAAGAAGTATACGTCTGTCTCTGCCACGTGCTTGCTGACAAAACAGCACTTCACTCTCCCCCTGTGCTTCTTGATATCACTCAGGGCTGTGAGCCTCATCCTGAACAAAGCCCTAAGCTTCCCTGAACGAAGACTGTTCCTGCCAGTTATTCCACTCAGAAGAGCATCCCCGAACAGAGCTGGTGTTGCCTAGAGAAGGTACTTATATTTTTGTGTCCATCTGTCTGTCTTCCCTCCCTGGGCTGCCATTAAAGGGCCCGCTTACATGTGCAGTGACTGCTACTGCCTGCAGCCAAAGGAAAGAGCTTTCCACCTGGGCACTGTGCACGCTACTTCCTCAGGCTTCTTGCACAGCTGTACCCAGGTGCCACAGACAAGTGGGACTCCCAAACCACAGGCACGCCAGAGTCCAGGCAAACGTAATAAAGTGACACAATTGTGTGTGGATTTCCTCTTGTATACTGGATATTTGTCCCCTGTGATCAAGCATCCATCTTCTGATTATGCAGAGCATGTCGGCCAGTCTGGTCCAAAAGCAGGAGTCACTGTACCTTGTATACTACCATGGGTGTCCCTGAAAGAGGTACGTGCTTTTTTCCCCAGCACCCTGGACCCATGGGAAGCACTCAATGTGCAATGGGTCTGCAATGTACCAGCAAGCAGAAGTGCACTTCAAACATAGTGGGAATTCATTCAAGGCACAGAGAAGGTACAGGAAGGTTTCTACAGAGTCCAGCTCTGCTGCCTAGGTCATTTGGGTTCTACTGTGAGCTCAACCGTAGTTCTGACCCAGGAGGCACCAGAATCAGTTCAGAATTGTTTCCCCTCCCTTACCCCTGCACACACTGTCATGCAGTGTTGCTTTACCCACCCTTGGCCTTTAATGCAGCTATTAGTTAATATTTAGCTCACTGCCAACTCTGCCCCACGGAAGAAACAATCCCTCCATCTGTCCCTAAGGAATCAGTATAGTGAAGGGATTGGTGTTTCACATCTCAATGCAATTGTTAAACTGAACCTTTCCTAAGTCACCATCTTACAGTCAGGATAAACCTCAGGATTAAGCCTTCAGATACTGTGGCCCTTGTACATAGAGGGTAGGAAGCGCTAAAGGCACACAGCCTCCCCAGCAGCTGTTACAATGAACGCAGCTGCCTGAGGCCTTTTCTCCCTGCACTCCCTCTATGCCAGCACACCCCATGTTCACATTGGCTGTCAGGGGCAACCTGCAAAGCTTGTCCTGACCTTCCCACTCCCCTCCAAGAGGTGTTTTCCTGTTGCCTGCAGCCTCACTGCAGAGAGTAGCCACCTTTGCTTCACAGAGATGCTCACAAAAGCCACTGCTGACCTCAGGAGCAATTACTCCTCACATTCAGCCATGTCAGTACTAGACTCCCAAAGCAAGTGAGTGTCTGGGTACACGGGGGAAAAAAAAAAATCTTGCTCACATTATAAATATTTTGTTCCAAATGCCTTTTGAATTTTGATCAAACACTGTAAGTCTGAACACACTGCACCATACACATACACCCAATTCCAAGGCAATGTCAATTCACCTGTCAGAGACAAATGGAGTGCAGGAGGGTAATGGCTTCTCACACCTTACAGACTTCATGGAAATTGAGATGATGCAATTTCATAGGATTACAGAAACTAAGTGTAACTGTGGCAAAAGGCCTTAGATGCTGCTGCAGGCCCCTCTGTCACCTGCTACTTCAATGCAACTTCCTTCTGCTTTCTGCTCTGCCAACACCAGCAAGCAGCTGTGTGACACTACACAGTAGCTTCTGGGAACATGGGTGACCAATGCAGACGTGTGCTGTACAGACAGAAGGTGGTCTGCCCAAGTAAATTGTATCAGATATTCTCATCCCCCAGACTCCGAGTATTTAGAAATCTGAGCATTAAAACACAAAGATTGAGTGTTGCTGAAACATTTCATGGTGGAGATAAAAACCCACCAAAAAGCCAAAACCACATAAAAGGGTCCTCTCCCAGTCTCAAACATGGCAAAAAGAGCTGCAGAAAGGGCTTGTGTTCCTTTGCACATCATGCCCACAAGGCACCCCAGCAGTGCTGAGCTACACTGAACACAGAAGTGTTTTCCAAACACCCACAATGGGATGGAATAGGTGGATGATGGGATTAGAGAGTTTAAGACAGGAACCTTTCACTCTTTGCCAAGACACCACACGAACACCTCTTACCCCGGCTGCTTTAATACTCAGAGGCACCAAGAGAAGCCCTAGTACCGCACAACAGCCCTGTCCTGCTCTTACCAGCTGGCACCTGATGTCCTGGGTAGCTGATTGTACTTGGTGTCTGCAGTTGTACAAAATACCACTGTAATTTTCTTTTCTACAAAGCCCACCACAGTTCATCCTGGATATAAATGCCATTATAGTTAAAAGAGGTTTGTTTTCTGGTTTGTTTTTTTTTTTCCCTTTGGGTTTTGGTTGGATTTTTGTTGGGTTTTTTTTGGGGGGAGGGGGGCTAGTGGTGGGGGTTTTTTTGGTTTTGCCTTGGGGGGGGTTGTGTTTTGGTTTTTGGTTGGTTGATTGGTTGAATTTTTTTCATATTAACTTCTACAGCAAGTCTCTTGCAGAGGAACAGAACAGAGCAATAACGGGGTCCTGGCAAGGAAGCACTATCATATATCTCTTGTCAAGTCTAATTGAATTTTTCTATATGAAGCATCAATTATTACCCACCTGGGGGGCTGTGGACAGATTGAGGAGTTTTCTCCCCTGCTAGGCAGTTCAAGACTTGGGATGGGACAGTTGGGGGGGAAAATAAAAATAATCTATCTGACAATTCCCTGTTGCTTGCAACCCAGCTGTTCTACTTGTAAAAGGGAGGGTAGTTTAGGAGCTCAATTCATTCTACATCATCTTACAGAACCTGGGAATGGCACTTTCTGAAAGACAGGATAGCAGAGCATCAACTACTGCAGCAGGGACATTCACCCGAAAGCTGCTGCAGAGATTCACAGATAGACAGGTTATTCTGAGTTGGAAGGGACCCAAAATGAGTCACTGAGTCCAAATCTTAAGTAAATGGCCCATGCAGGGATTGAACCCACAACCTTGGTGTTATGTGTTATTAGCACCATGCTCTCTAACCATATGAGATAATCTCAGAGTCAGGTATCAGTAAGGTCACAGGTAGTGGGGTGGAAAACCACAGACTTATCCTTGCCAGTCAAGAGCAGAAACCCTCCCAAGAACTGGAAAGCACTGGACTAGTGAAGAAACATTCCATGGGGCATATATCTCCCTTTGCAGCCACTCCCACACCTCCTTCACTGCTGTCCCACGTCATACAGATACCTTAGGGGACAAAATAGTCCACATGTCAGCAGCCTTGGCACTGAGCTAACCTGATCCCTGCTTCTCCTTCCACCCAGTTAGTTCCTTCTGATGTCCTCAGGGCAGTGACTCCCCTGGCCTCAGTCTCCTTACCTAGTAGGGAAATAAGGACCCAAGGATGCTTTGCTACTGGGGAGCCACTTTGGAATTACAGAGAGAACAACTACAGTGAGTTCAGCTGGAAAGTCTCACAGAAGCTGGCAAGCACAAGGACTGCCTGAGAGCCGAGCTCCTTACACAGCAGCCTGTGTATAAAGCAAAGGTTCACAGACAACCAGAACAAGGTATTCAGGGTCAAGACTGACACTTGAGGAAGAGATGTCACAGGAACAGAGAAGCCAGACACTGCCAGGCAGGCACAGCTGGGGTCTGTGTCACCCTCCCCAAGCCCGGTCCCTGGGAGGTGACAGCAGAGGGCACTCGGGCTGCAAGCAGGAGCTGCTGGGGTTGCCGGCTTTCTCCATGCCAAGTGACGCACAAGAGATGCAACTGTACCGCTCTGGATGCCGCGTTTGGGGTCTGTTTCTGAGCACTGCACCTTGTTTCTTCTGGCTGCAGCTTAGGCTCGAGTGAGTGTTTTCTTCTTGTCCTGTTGCGGTGCCTGCTGGCATGGTTTGCAGTGCAGCCTTTGCTCCACAGACCCTAATGCTTATCCCTGCCATCTGGGACACCCTTTCCACACATTTTGGAAAGATTGTTGCCTCTTGGGCAGCAGACACAACACACCTCTCTTGGAAGCAGGCAGCCTTTTAAACTCCAATGAGTAATCAGAGCAGTGAAAGCTGTCTGAACATAGATCAAGGCCTTTCAAATTCAACTGGAAGCAGCACAATTTGCTCAACACTATCCTAGAGCATTGAAGTATCACTCAAATTAGTAACATGCCTTTCCTTGCAGAGTATTTTCTAACCTTAATGCAGCCCACAAGACCCAGAAGAGTCTCACCCAGAGCAGCAGGGCTGTCTGTGTCTCCCAGTACTCCATGCCCTCCCAGGCACTCCCAGCCCCTCCACCCACCTCCTCTGCATGCAGAGCTCTGCAGCCCTCCCCAGCCAGGCAGGAGTCCCAGACACATCACACGTGGCCTTGGCTGACCTCCCTTGCAGGCACTCAGAGCAACTCATCTGGAGCCGGTATCTGTGCAGACCCATTAACCACAGTGCAATCAGTGCTCCCAGAGAGGCTGCAATAAAGCCATAAGAGTGCTCGTTGGACTGATGGATCGTAGGGAAACACATCTCACAGCAGCAGGAGCAGGGGCTGGGCGCTGACAGGGAGGGGAGGAAGCTTTGGCAGCGACATGCCTCCCACAGAGCACATTGCAGATGTACCATGGTCAGAAGCACTGAAATGCAGTGGGGTATATATACATCCAGGTTTCCCTGAGCATGAAGCTTCTTCTCTGAAGAGCTGAGGGCAGAGGAAGGATGGTATCAGAGCTCTGCTACTTGCAATCCTTGCAAAAGGTCCTGAAGTCAAGCAGTGCTGTTTCTACCTCACTACACATAGTGCAGCTCCTCTTGTTAATATTGACACACGAAACACTGCAAAATGAATCAGATAAAATCCTGATCCAGATATGAGTAATGACTTTACATGTTTTTTTGTAAATTAAACCTAATCTTGTGTTGACTGTGCTATACAAGGCAAAATAATGAAACAGATTAAGATAAGATCTTGTTCACTCTTGCTGAACAAAAGCCAATTAATTGTCAGCAGGATTATTGTGAAGTCTTTCTTCTCTCAGACAAATACAATCAGACGGAGTCTGTGTGCTGGTGCAGGAGGTCAGCTTATTGGTAACTCTGCCTAGACAGATAAAAACACTGCAAAAACTCAGTTACCCACACAGACGCTCCTACCTTGCCTTTCCCCAGTCTCTCCTGCCAACTTGCACACAGCAGAGAGATGCTCTGGAACCAAAACACACACTTCCAGCCATACAACTGTAAGAGTCAGTCCGAAAATCCCGCATCTGCCTCACGATCATCGACAGAGACTGAAACCCTAAAAACCCCAAAAGAAAAGGAGGACTTTTGCACAAGAGTCCTGGCCTGGCTGAGGTGGGATGTTTGCCAAGCATTGCCTGCAGGTGAGCGTGCTGAAGAACTGGTACAGGTTGCGATGGTACTGTTCCTACTGCGCTGAAGCGTGAAAGAGCGGCCTGTACCGATCGCAATCAACAGGCCTCACAACAATAGTGGCAGATTGCCTCACCTCCTGGCCGGTTGCCCCCCGCTTTCGAAAAGACTATAAAGGGACTTTCTGAATTAACCCCCACAAGATCTCCCCTCAGACGCCGGCGAGTCTATTGGCAGACGACCACAAGGCCTTCGTCTCATCGGTTGGTAGCTATTCCCCCCGCTCTTTCTCTCTCTTCTTCTATACTTTGTTTCTTTATATCTCTTTCTCTCTCTCCTCTATCACATAATTGTGTTGTTGGCACTCAATAAAAGTGCACTGTTTGATTTAAACTGAAATCCCCTTGTGTCTTTTGCACTCTGAGATCGGTAACGAACCATCATGACCCCTGCTTGGTATTAGCAGATCGTGACAACAACCCAAGCCTGCCTGCTCCAAGTCCCCTTCTCCTGTCTAACTCAGATCCCTTCCCACCCGTACATCTCTCCTGACACAGATTCATCCAGCCTTTTTTCAAAGCTTTCTGTCTAGAAAAGCTTTACCCCTGCAAATCCTTTGTTACAGTCCTCCACCATGCTGAGATGTTTCCACTCGCACCCAGACAAAATCCCTGTTGCAGTCTTTCTGCTATTTGCCTGGTCCACAGCAGAGCCATCTTCTACCTGTCTGTCATGATGACAAGCAAGGAAGTAATTCCTGCCTCTTCTCATCTGTCCTTTTTCCAATATAAAACAGAAATCTGTGAAAAGGCAAGGATTGTGGGAAAAGTTTCTAGTGTCACTGCTCTCCCAGAAAAATAAGGGAAGATTCAGCACAAGGATTGACTATGGGACTTGATGAAAGACTTCAGCACTGCAAGGAATATCACTTGGGAGTCATTTAATGCACTGCTGGGTGTATTCACCACTGTATGGAGGCCCTAAGCCAGCACTGGAGTGTGGGATACAAGGAAAGGTGCAACAGATGTTGTGGCACTGAAGGGTGGTGGTACATCACAAAAACAGTTGGCATGGAAAAGCAAATCCTAGTTTTAGCTGAGAAGCTTCAGGGCAGGAAGAGAAACCAACACCAGAATGCCTGGAAAAAGGAGAACACCTGTGCTGAACTCACTGCCCCACTCCTATGGCAGAGTGAAGCTAAAACTCACCCTGCCTTGCCAGCTCATGACAATCCCACCTTTTCTGACAGTATCGAGAGCTCCACGCATCTCACTAGGGAAGGAGTCTGAAACAGCTAGAAATGAAAGGCATTGAGAGAATTTGTGAACAATTTACTTGGAGAAAATACTTCTTACTTTCACACCAGGTTAAAAAAAAAAAGTAAAATTAAACCCTGCCAAAGCCTGCAGCACCAGCACTGAGAGACAAAAATGACTTAACAGAAAAAAAACACGGGCAGGGAAAGTGATTTTCTTTGCCTGCATTGTCAGGGGAATTAAATCTTGTTTTTTTCCCTGTCACCACCAAGTGGAATAATCCAATATATTAAAGTTAATGTGCTTCTTGTATTTATTGCCGTGTATTTGACCTAACAGAATTTTATTCCTACATTAAGAATAAAACCATTCCAGAAGGCAAACTGCAAAGCTCTAGATCAATTACTACCTTCTCCAACAGCTGAAAAGTGAGTTATTTCTCGTGAGAGAGAAAAAAAATAGTAGAAAATAATAATAAAAATAAAAAATCCTTTTCCCTGTGCAGCAAGTTCTGCACTGCAGACCTGGTGGAGTTCGGCAATATTGAGTTTGGTTTCTAGGAAACATTTTAAGAAATCAGGCAGCATCCCCAAACACCCTTGTCAGATGCTTGTCCCCCATCCTGCACAGCATTCAGTCACCCACTATCAGTGGGCTGGGCAGAGCAGAGAGCACAACTCCAGCCCACACTTCCCACTGTGCCTTCAGGGACCAGATCAGATTCAAGGGCACCCATCAGTGGCAGATGGACAATGACCTGTCCAAGGCAACTCTGGCTGGTAAGCAAACAACACCATGGGCACAACATCATGAAACACAGCACTTGGGTGTGAGAGGGCCAGGCAGAAGTGCACAGGCAGGGGAATGACTCACTGATCCAAAATCACTGAAATAAATATGAAAACACTCCTCCTTGTGTCCTGTCTTGGGCCAAGCCTGCAGGATGGCACCCTGTCTGGGCGGGGTCTGGACCAGCACACACGAGCTGACCCTTCTTTCTTACTATCGAGGCTCTGACACTTTGCTTGGGGGGGTTAACTGGCACACCTGAGTCTGGGGATCCCCAGAGGCAACACCAGCTCCTCGGGGTCTGTTCGCTGGAATATCTAAGATAAGACCCTTCAAATCAGCCTTTCACAGAGGGCAGGGAACACTAATCCTTCCTGGTGTGCTCTCATGGCATTGGCTACATCACCTGGGGCAGGGGGTGCTGAAAATGTGGCACATTTGAAGAAGCAAAGGATTCCTCTAGATTTTAGTGGTAGCAGCATTTATGAGGAAAACCAGATAAAACAAAGGAAATTATACTGATTTGTTGCCATTGAGTGCTTCAGCTCAAAGAAATGAGAAGCTGCAGTACTCATGGTATGACACATTCATTAAAGAGGAGATGCTGCTCATAGACAATCATGAAGGTCAGTGTTTCTGTTCTCAGCAGGGAGTTTGGGATTCAGTATGGATGAAAAAAAGGTGACAAAAGGGGCTTTAATTCAGGCACATAAGCCTAAAAGGCAAGATCATATTTATTAACAGAAGAAAAAAACAAGGGATGCATTAACCCTTGACCTATATCTAGACAGTGTGTGCTCCAAGAACATGAGACATGAAATACCTATGTGCTTCTGAACTATTAGCACATTTTATTACTTTCCATGAGCCATTATCCCTATTTAAGAACAGGGATGGCAGAGACATAAGCCTGTCACACAGGAAGTCTTTGAGTACAACAAAACCTCCATGCCCACAGACCTGTTTCCTGAACCACACTGCCTCCCCATTCAAGCCTCGCTCACTGCTTTGTACAGACTCCAACACAGCACAAGGCCACTTGGAATGAAGTTTGGTCACAGTCAGCACAGTCAGAAAAGGTATTTCAACTGTTATGACTTCAGTACGAAAGAGACAATTCTTCTAAGCAGACAGAGCTAACTCAGTTTTTTATTCTCCCTCCTGGCCATCATGCTAAGGACAGAGTTTAAGGCGCTTTGAATAGAAGGAACTATGAATTACTATACATGCATAAGTTTCAGTTACATTTAACTCTGACCTTCAGCTCAACTGCAACCAGTAAATCTGAATAAACTAGTCTTTTTAATAATTTCTTGGAAAGTCGGTTCAACGGTTTTGTACATGCAACCCTAACACTCATTGTCTGGGAATTTTAAATTATTGATCAGGACAAGAGCTCTCCCTTCATGCATACTCCATCTAATCCTTTTATTTACTGTGCTTTTTGCCTGCATGCAAAATGAATGACATTTCATCTCATTTCCAAGTAATTTCCATGATATTTGCAGTGTCAAGGTCTACCTCCCTCAATAACAATTCCCAGCAGATGGGACTGTACACATGCTGTCACTCCCTGAGCACATCCTGCTGCACGCCCCTGTGTGACAGAAAGTTCTGAAAGGGTTGTTAAGTCCAGCATGCAGAGAAACAGCCAGGAAATACCCAGAGGTGTCTGGACAGTGTCTGCCACATGAAGCAAAAAAAGGAGACCACACTGCCTGTTGTCAGAGAGCAGTGCAGTGCTGGATAGGGACATGTCTGGATAGACACTAGAAGCCCATCCTGTGCTGCCCAGCCCCTGGCTCAGTGTCAGTGAACAGCCTGGGCCCAGAACCACCAGGCTTCAGCCACACTCTTCCTTATGGGTGACATTCATCAGCAATGCTACAACCTTCCCCTACACATACATGAGGAGCAGCTGCCTGCAGAGACATTTGAACTGCCTGAATAACTGAATTTTCCTTTCCTCCCTACTATGCAGCCTGGCCAGGCAGCTCACCTGCATCTCCAGAGAGCATTAGAGCCAACCAAGAGGCAGAGGTGCTGCTATTTTCCTAACGACTTGTATGCCATGACCCTGGCCAAGCTTCTCCAGGCTGCTTTCAAACCCTTCCTTCGCATTCGCTCCTTCCTAAGTCTAATCACTAATCATAAGTGATCTCAGATATGAGAAGGTGGGATAGCCAAGCTGGAAGCAATTCCTGTCCAGATGAACTGGTACCTTCCTTTGGACTATGAACATATGCTTCATGCCTCAATTTACATTGCTCCTCTGGTCTTTCAAAAGTCCTTACGAAGACTTCCTGGGAACAAGTCCTGCTGAGCTGTTCTTGCAGGCAGAGCTTGCACAGCAAGCACAAACCAAAGCAGATAGAGCACAATAATGGGACGTAACATACAACAGCCTGAGCATACCCACAGAGACATATATAGAGACCCACACAGAGAGCCACAGTGTCCCCTCTCCATTCTTAGTGTCCCAGAGAGATGGCTCTGCTCAGACACTGCCCTGCTTACCAGAGCAATGCTATATAGCGTCTGTTTCACAGCCACACCTGCAGTGATGCTTGCTGTGCAATTCACACCCTCTGACCCATCCTGATCATGACACCAGCGATCACTCCCCTCTCTGGGTCTTTTCTTCCTTGCTCATCATCCCAACCCATCTTGGCTGGCTCCCACAGAAAGCTCATCTTCATCAATATGCACAGCAGCACCTGTCTCATCTGCACAGGGAATCAGGAGTCTGAGGTTGGTCTCAGAGACCACAGAGCCCAATTAAATACTTGATACTATCACAGTCCTGCCTGGAAAGAGACCTGAAGAGAAATTACCCTATATGTAACTGCAAATCACTAGAAAAGGATGAACAGAACCTTTAGAAAACAGCAAATGTCCCATAAAAAAACAACATGCAGGCCTTGCAACACCTGTGTTTGTACAGAGTTCTAGGGCTGGAAAAAGAGAGATAAAAGACCAAAACTCCAGTGAAAAGCAAACTCAGTGTTCCTCCTGGCATGTGTAGGAATGCAAGTGAATGCCAAAAATTCTGATGGTACTACTTCAGTACCCTTGGTACTTTGGGGATTGGTAACCTCAAAAGAGACCTAGTCCCAGGCTGAGCTGCTGGGCTTCTTCCCAGCGTGGTCACCAGGGCTTTTGTGCATCCCACTGCAGTCTTCTCATCCCATGTTCACAGCCAGAGAAGGAACCAGGTGATACACATCAAGGACAGCTTCAATAGAAGACCAGACACCATCAATCACATCGTGAGTCAATTGACATAGAGTCCACTGGGGCATTTATTTGCCACCTGGAAATCTTTTAACCACAGCTCTGAAGACTGTTTAATGACAGGGATGTTTCTTTATACTGTCTTTCTCAGGAATTAATTCTAGCACCTTCATTATAAAGAATAAATAACTAAGGTACATGACAAAGGACTCCTTGAAAGTCTAGAGGACCAAACTTCTGTTCCTAGAGAGATTCCAGNAAAAAAAGAAAAATAAGAAAAGATGTAATGTTCCTGAAGAGATCAGTGAATAACGAACAGCAAATCTTTTTCCCTGCACTAAGTCAGTGGAGCTCCATGAATAATTCACACTTGCTATGAGGAAAAAATGAATAGAAATGCTTTCCCGCTTCCTGCCCCATCCCCTGTGCCCCCACCACACCACCCTCCAGGACTAGTATAGCTGAGCATAGGGTTTTCTCTCCTAGAAGTAAGTAAGTAAATAAATACATGTTAAAAAAAAAAGTTGCTCTGCATGGTTTCCCTGCATGGCTCTTGAACATGTCAATTCATTTTTGAGGTCCCGGATGCCCACTTACAGACCTTGAAACAACTCTACCACCTGATCCTATCCAATCAAGGACTGGGGGAAATAAATCCATTTAAAGGCATAATCATGGAGTACAGTGAGAGGACTAGGGCAGATGACTGTCTGCTGACATCTTTCTCCCACTGTGTGCCAGACATCTGCTCTCTCCAGCTCAGCTAGCCAGGTCTTTCTAGTGAGAGCTCCCACCCTGTCAGAAAGGTCTGAAAACTCCATATGGCTGAGCTGCATCACTTTGTGTGGTTTATCCTTAACAAATAACAAGTTACCAAAGATGAAGAAAAGGCTGAGGTACTTAACAAAGAAGGTCTCTGAAACCTTCTTTGCCTCAGTTTTCAACAGTAAGACAGGTGATCCTCAGGACAACTGGCCTCCTGAGCTAAGAGATGGGAACAGGGAGCAGAATACGCACACCCCCCCCCCGTAATCC
>VWZT01005632.1:16426-34153 GCA_013397055.1 Pachycephala philippinensis | reverse complement strand
TGAGGGGTCTGAAACACAAGTGCTGTGAGGAGCAGCTGAGGGAGCTGGGATTGTTTAGCCTGGAGAAGAGGAGGCTCAGGGGAGATCTCATCGCTCTCTGCAGCTCCCTGACAGGAGGCTGCAGCCAGGTGGGGGTCGGGCTCTGCTCCCAGGCAACAGCGACAGGACAGGAGGACACAGCCTTAAGCTGCGCCAGGGGAGGTTTAGGCTGGACATTAGGAAGAAATTCTTCACAGAAAGGGTGATTGGGAATTGGAATGGGCTGCCCAAGGAGGTGGTGGAGTCCCTGGAGGTGTTCAGGGAGAGCCTGGATGTGGCACTCAGTGCCATGGTCTGGTTGACAAGGTGGTGTTATGTCACAGGTTTGACTTGATGATCTCAAAGGTCTTTTCCAACCTAGCTGATTCTGTGATTCTGTGAGAAATTACTCTCTATAGCCCCTTTCATTCCCACAGCCCAGAACACTTTAAGCTTCCCAACAAGCATAAATGAGGTAATTAAACCACATTGCTCCTTTTAGGTAAGAGAAGGGTATTAAGAGATCTCCTCAGACCCCAGTGAAATACATTCACCTCTAGATGGAATTAGGAGCTGGGAGTACAACAAAACAGTTGTGCAGACACATTTTGCTTCCTAAGACTCCTCGAAATTTTGACTCAGTCAGGACTTTCTCAACTTATGGTATTTGAAATTAAGTTTTCACCATAAATACTATGAACAATTTTTGTAATGTGACTGCAGGAATTAGAACTCCTTGCTGTTTTGATGACAGGTAGGAAGTCCTGGAACTTAGATTCACCACAGCTCACAGATGTTAGTAGAGCTGGTATTCTCATCCTGGCTTCATATTCACTTCATTGCATGTCCCTATAGGTTAGCTCATCCCCCCACAAAGTTAAAAATCAAAGCAGGGCTCTGGACATATTAAAATTCACCACTATCAAAGTTGTTCACGTGTTTTTCTACACAAAGCTAGTTGCACATTTACATACATCATAGGGGATAACTTCACAGTTTGCTCCTCTTCCTCCTGGCCCCCTTGTCCACTCACATCATCTCTCAGTATACACCTGCACATTCCAGCAGGGTGTAAGGGTCTGGGAGTCTCAGGCAGGCAGTGCCTCCCCTCCCCTCATCACCCTCTCCCCTTTCTTCTGGAACAACTGCAGGCAAATTTGGCTCATAATTTGCCACAGATCAGGGAGCCAGGACAGACAGCAGGCAATAGGGATGTTCTGGAGCCCAGCTGTTAGGGTCAGCCCAGCCCCTGTGCCATGGAAATCACCAGCCTTTCAACGCAAATGATCAACTGTGCAAAGCAGCTTCCACAGGGAAGGGGGAAATGAATTTCTCCCTGCTCCCCCTCCTCAGGGGGAGGAGGAGTCCCTGGAGATAAGCTCAGCTTATCCCTGAAGCATGAGATTCAATTACCCTTATCATTATGGTAGTCTGCCTTGCTAGAAATGTTATTAGCAGTGATGAAATTATCCAGCCCTGTTTTACACTGGAAAGAAATGCAGGAGGCTCCTCACAATGGCTACAAGGGAGGAGGTGCTCTCTTCAGCAGAAGGGGAAAGGCTCTTCTCCAAGTGCCATAGCAGCCCCTCCAAAGGAAGGACCAGGACCTTGGTCTCAATTTATGCAGCACACTTCTGTCACTGAAGTTGCCAGCTGAGGACCACAAGCACATGATGGCCAAGTTGTCCTGAATTACACCCTCAGAGAGCTGTGACATCCAGGCCGTTTATGTAAACCCAGGTACTGACATCGCAATTCCTGATCCCATTCCCTTTTTGAGCTCTGGCCCAGGCAGGACATTCCCAAATTGTATGACTTGAATTGGGCTTCCTTCAGTATCACAAGTGATACTTGACCTGAAGTTGTGCTGGGCAGAGCTCCAGCTGTTTTACCTGGATATGGAGGTAACAGGAGATGTTTCTGACCTAAGGGACTGTGAGCTCTGCCATGAAGGACTGGAAACACACACGTCTCAAGAAAATTCAGGCAGGGTTTCACTCATGGAGATCAGGAAGTGATCTGGAAGATGCAGCCCTGTAGCTTTGTCTTGGGTTATTATTGTGCCCACAGGCCATTGCAATTCAGAGGGCCAGGCAACACAGGCTATGGAGAGCAGCACTTCTCCCAGCCGTACAACACAACTGGGACACTGCTTCCCTTCCTCTACTGCTCCCTGCCTCCTCTTGGGAGCGACCTGGAGGCAAGGCACTTCTCAGCACAGGCAGCCCCTAGCAACAGCAGCTCCCAGGGCCCATAAGGACATGCAAACCAAGCTCAGTGTATCAGCAACCAGTACATCCAGTAACTAATGGGGAAAGCAAGGTAGAGCCAGCAGGGAGACAACTTTGAACCAAATCAGTAATTCCCACCATATTCTTTATAGTCTTGTTAAGTTTGCTTTTAAACAGAGGAGGAATCGGCCTCAGCCTTGCTTGGAAAAAGCAAGCAATAAACAGTGAGAGCTCATGAGCTTAAGGGGATTTGGGGTAAAGTGGCAACATAAAGGTGTAAAGGGATAGAAAGGACAAATGTGGGCCTGTGTGGAGCAAAGGAGTGCAGGCAGGCAGGCATGCACATAGATAGCTGGTCAGCCGCAGAACACGCAGGGTGCTCTAGTCCAGCTGTCACTGGGTTTGGAAGCACCAAGTTGTGACTGCATGTGCATGCATGAAGAATGCATGTAGACACAAAAAATGACACCTGAGAGCAGCAACATGATGGGCACCCTGTGCACAGATCTGTGCTGGGGGAGTTTAAAATCTACTCAGTCTCTGGCTTCCCCCTGCACACTCAGTAATCCCTGAAGGGGCTTCCTGTTTTCCAGCCAGCTCTAATCCCTTCTTGGTTTCATCTCCCTTTGGAACAAGTTTTAAATTCATCACTGTTTTTAAGGAAACACTTGAAGTACAAAGCAGAACTGATAGCTAAATTAAACCTGCTGAGAGTGCTTGTTTAAACTGAAAATGCCATCTGTAATTTAAATGTCAGAGCTGGGAAGGTTATTAAAACCCTCCTTGATTACTGCACCTCATTTCACAGTTTCAAAACAGACAAGAAAAAGCTGCAAGTGGGTCATGTAACACAGAACCACCAAGCAATGAATAAGCCTCCCCAACACACACCAGTGGAGGCCAGGCCAGCTTGTCCCCCACGGCAAGGCTGGCTCTTGCCTCTGTCCAGCACCAAGCTAGCTGGGAGATCATCTCCCAGCTGCAGCAGATCATCTTGTCTCTTGGAGGATGCACAGGAGAGCCAGACAGACCAGGCAGTTCAACTCTCCAGGCCCAGCAGGCAGGAAGCTCTTGGAACACTAGGCAGAGTAGAGTTCCCTCCAGAAGTCCAGCTGCTGACTGGAGAAGCAGCTCTGTGTCCCTGCACTGGCTCTGCCCAGCTGCCAGCCATGTGCTGTTTGCTGCCTGCTCCCCATTCCTTCCCTCAGCAAAACCACTGGCACTCATGGGGCACTACCCAGCTGTCCCCAGCCACTTACCCAGGGTTTTCCTGCTTTCCTATGCAGTGCTCTCTGCCCTGTATTTAGCTCTTCCCAAGGCAAGGGGGAAAGCAGGTGGCTGGTGGAGTGGGAAGAAAATGAGAAAGCTCATGCTGAGATCAAGGTCAGAGAAATCACTGCCTTGTCCTGATCCCAGCCAGCTCTGATGCAGGGGAGGGAAGAAAACAAATCAGCAGCTGCTGAGGTAGCAGCACCAAAGGCAGGCTTGCATTAAAGAAGTGCCACCCATCATTCCAAGACTACAGTTTGTAAACCATGGGGCCCCAGTAAATTACAGGAGGAGCCAGAGGAGCATGCAGGGCACCATAAGCGCAGGCTGCAAGCCATCTCCTTCCTGCTCTCCTGGGGCAGAAGAGCTGCCAGCATCCCCCACTGCTTCCTGCCCGGGAGAAAACTTGTCCCAGCAGAGCTGGATTCACAGACACCGAAACCCATCACCAACCTTGGGTACAACAGCACATCTGACTCCTTGGCCACTGGTCAGGCTGGGGGTGTCCTCATACCAGGAGGGCACCTGCATTCCATGCAGACCCCCCTTTTCTGTATGGGTACCATATGCAATGGCAAGGCTGGTTAAATTAATCAGTACTGCAGTGGGGGGCACTGGGAGCCATTAATGGTCACTGTGAGAGTTGGAGGAGACTTTAATGAGTACCTGGCCACGAGAACTATAGCCAGGTGCCTCTTTCCATCTCCGCTACTCTCTCACTTTACCACTAGGTTTAGTCAGTGGTTGAGGTTAGGGCATGAAATCCATCACTCCTCTGACATCAGGAGCAGGAAGAGAACAGGGATCTGGTGAACCAGTGCAGTTCTGTGCCCAGCAACATAGCAGTAAAAAATTGCAGTTGATGAGGTTGTGCACACAACTCCCCCCACCCCAAACCTTGACCTTCCTGGTTGTTTTTAATTTACTCATTTGCTTCACAATGAAAAGAATGTAAAAAGAAATAACTGAGACATTAGAAAATGTATCAAGAGATGAGCTAGGACAAAGGGTAATTAATGTTGCCCCTCAGCTACCTCTATGAAGTCCACTGCAATTGGACGGTAAAGCACTCTGTTTTATGTAAAGAAAAAAAGGAGCACAAACAGACTCACATTACAGAAAGCTCAGCCAACATTAAAAATTACAGTAATCAAGGCCATAATGAGCTGTAACATTTCATGAAACTTTTCAACAATATCTTTAGGCTGTAACATTACAAATGGTAATGTTTAGAGAAAAACATAAAAGGATACTACAGGAGAAAGAGATCACTGGGGAAGGATCTGCTGGCAGTCAGTGCCAAGGAGTTGATCTTATCCATCAACAACATGCCAGCCCCCAGTGACAGTCTTGGCAGTCTCCCAGGAGCACAAGGTAGGCAGGGGTTGGACCCTCCACAGGTGTTTTGCACCCCAGTCTCACCAAAATAGGCAGAGGGCCCTTGGAAAGGCCACATCTGAACAGCCAGAATACCTCCACCTAGCAGTGCCGCAGCTTTAGCATCCCAAATACACAGCCCCACAACTGCTTACAGTACAAGCAATCAAGGTTTAGAAGGGCATTTAGAAGTAATTCTCTGTATCAGAGCTCAGTGGGGGAGTATCAGGGCCTTGTAGGAGAACCATAGCACCATCAAGCTGGCTTAAAACAGAGAACCAACAGACAGGTCTATTGTTTAGGAGAAAAAGTATGCCAGCAAGAAAGGAGGTACCTCCTCTGCACACTGATTTCCGTTCTGACCAGCAGTCCTATGCTTGGGTATGTCACCAGGTTTTTTAAGCCTCTGGGACCTATGGCTAGTGGCAACTGGTAATATGCAGCATGTACCCAATTCCTCCTCATGGATTATGTGAGAGGACCATTCACACAAGCTCAGTCTGGACTAGAACATGCAAAGTTTCTCTAAGGTATGCACAACTTTTTGTCTGTAGCATCTCTAGGTTTGTAGTAAATTACATCATGGCACAGAAGTAACTCAGCATCACAAAGGCTATGCACACACAGGATTCACCTGCAAATATCTGGGCTGAGGGTACAATTTTCCCCCTGCTAGTATGATAAGGACCAACTGCTGTCTTCTGGCACATGGCAATTAATGAATCTGTGGGAAAAGAGACATAGGAGCAGAATGTTTTGCCCCTTATCTATTTCTTGACTCGTTCCTCCCTTTGTTCTAGGTAAAAAAGTCTTTACCCTTTGGGTAGACAGACTCTGGAGAGTTGTAGCCATAAAATCTCAGATTTCTTTCTGCATCAGCTATTCCATGCAACATTAAATTAGGATAGTTGTTAATGCTCCAAAATAATTGTCTTCTCCTTTCTAAGGAGTTAAATTTCATGCAATGGAAGTAGAATACATTCTATTAATTAAGAGCAGGATAAGAGTCTGCAAGTTTTCCTAACTTGAGATGAGAAAAGCTCACTTCCAGCTGTAATACTAAGTTTTTCCTTCACTGGCACACAGTAACCTGGAGGAAATGTGTTCTTCTGCCTCACAGCAGAAGGATTTAAGAGGCAAGCTTGACTCAGTGTGCTTGAGTACCCTGGCGTCAGTCCAATGAAGCACTTACAGCCCTGATTAACTGCAATCACAGGTATGTCTCAGAGACATGCCCTGGTGTTATTTTAAGATTCACTACTATGTATTTGTGAGTAGAAAAATGCTGAACTAAATACTCAAAACTGTAATAAAGGCTGATTCTGCACACAGAGAAACTGCAGTAAAAGGAAGGAAAACAGAATTGGTTCTCTAAGGCTAACCCATGAGTCAGCACCACTTTGTGTGACAATGATGGGCACACAAATCAAAATGATAAAAAGGCCTGGGCTGGAAGGGCCCTTAAAGACCATCTAGTTCCAACCTCCCTGCCGTGGCCAGGGACATCTTCCACTAGATCAGGTTGCTCAGGGCCACTTTCAACCTGGTCATGAACATTTCCAGGGATGCGGCAACCACAGCTTCTCTGGGCAACCTGTGCCAGGACCTTTACCACACTCTGAGTAAAGAACTTCTTCCTCACATCTAATCAAAATCTCTCCTATTTTAGTTTAAAAGCGTTCCTCCTTGTCCTATCACTAGCTGCTCACATATAAAGCCACTCTCCCTCCTTTTTTATAAGACCTTTTTAAGTCCTGGAAGGCTGCAATGACATCTCCCCAGAGCTTTCTCCTGGTTCCTAATCACCTACCAGACCCAACACCTGCCTTAGGAGAGAGGTAACTCATCCACTGTCATCTCCCACAGCAGAGCTCAGAAATGCTCACATGGAGGAAAAAGGAAAAATCTGACCAGGGGAAGAGTCACAAACCCCAACCCTCACTGCAAGCCCCGCCCTTTGCAGCAATCACTACAAACTCTTCTCCAGAGCCTCAGCTCTCCCAAGTACCACCTTCTCCAAAGACAGAAACAACACAGAACCACTGGGTCAGTGGCACACATCAGACACCAGGAGACTACAGGGAGGTCTAAAATGTTGCCAAGAGTGCACTTACCAGAGCCCAGCAAGACTCAGCAAATCCCAGCCAATATTCCCTGTGTAGCTCATGGACCTGGATTTCTGCCAGAGAAACCAAGGCACAGAGAGAGAAGTAGCAAGCTGTTTCCCTCCAGTCACACAGTATGTGACAGAGCTTTCTCCTGGTAGTAAAGTAAAGTACTTTATGAGTAAAGTACTCTGGATTCACATATCCTCCTTCAGCTCCACCAGGCCACAGATGCTACCATGCACCAGACAACATTCCTCCTCTCACCCTGCCACCACCAAACTGTCTCCGCTGGTCAGCAGGCTCCTGAACACACCTAGCTTTACCTGCCATGCCTCAAGCACTACCTCAGACACAAGATTCTGGCTTCAGGTATTCCTGTCCCTACTCAGCACTGGGACAACTTCTACCAGCCCAGCATCCTCAGAAAGTCTTTACTACGTGTTCCATAGAAAACGAGAAATGCAAGACTGGTTTAGTCTTACTAAAGCAGAAAAGGGACTAGATAACAAGAAATTTCAGATTCACATATGCCAAACACCATTTCTTGTATCAATTTTTTTTTGTTTTATAATGGGAAGATGCACTCTTCAGAGTCTGATCTCAGGAGCATAGGTGAGTTATTCCTTAAGCTCTTTTAACTTACTACTGTGCATTGTATGTGGTTAAATCACTGTTATTATCACTTTTGAAAGAAGCCAAGCTACTCAAAGAATATACTTCTATTAATCCTAAAATATACCCTAAGGATTTTTCCACTCTGCACCTGAGCATGTATTTACATGATGGATTCATTACACCTCATTGAGTGAAGGACGGTGCATTTTTAAGAACACTTATAAATACATATTCATCTGATAGACTGGAGGAGTTAATCTAGGTTTGAGAAGGTCCAAAATTATGAATTTACAAGCTCTTCCCTAATTGCCCCTAAGGGATAGGGTAGGGATGGAAGAAAAGATGAGCATCTGGAGCTACAGGGAGATTGTACACATTAGTGATGCTTCTGAACGCAGCAGCTCAGTAAAACCCTGTTTTCAGAGAGTGTGGAAAGAACTGCCTAAGTACTGGAAAAGAAGAAGCACACCGACAGCTTGTCACAGAGGCAATCCACACACATATAAGGGATACTGCTGAAGGTTAGCGTTTTTCCTTTTGTTTCTTTCTCTCAAAGAATTTTCTCCCATATGTATTGCTAAGAAAAATAACGACCGGGTACTTGAGACAAAAGAAGTGGCCACAGCTCAGGGAAGGGGTGCAGCTGGCTACTCTCTCTTTACCTGGGGTTTTCTCTGGGAAGGGCAGAGATACAGTGAGAACTGGGCTGCGGGAAAAGAACTGGATGCAGCCCCTACCTATCTCTTACTCTCGGCTTCAGAATAAGATGGTTGGAGCTGCTGCCTGGGGGGTGGAGTTCGCTGCTGCTGCTGGAGCCCAGCCCAGTCCTGCTTCTTCTGCCATGGGGTGATGTGAAAAACGAGGTTTACTCTCATGTTAAAATTTAAAAGTTTAATAAAGGACAATAGGGGACAAAACAATAAAGCAAAAACACAGCGCTGGCTGCCCTTGGCTCTCAGCCAAGAGTGCACCTGCTATTGCGGAGACATCCTTTACATACCTTTACTATTGCAGCAGTCTAATGCATATTCATAAACAATTATACATATTTAAACCTTCCCCTAAACTAGTCTACACATTCTAGGAACTGTTTAGGATGGTTCCTCCTTGGATCCGCCTTTTTAGAGCATGCACATTTTTTGGCTGTGGTTTTAGTCAGTTTTATTATCACCTCCAGCTTGAGCTTTGGTCCATGGTTTCTGCAGATGGTAGTTGCTGATAGCTGGCATGTCTGTAGCAGGGGTCTTCATCATATGTTCATTGGATGTTATCCAACCAAGCAGACAGTTCAATTACCACAAGCATAACTGTATCAGCTATTTTACTACTATGTCTAAGTCTAGTTAACAGAAATAAAGGTATCAATTATTGTTACAAAAACTGTATCTTTATAACAAAGCTACTTTAACATTATACACATATAGCATTCATCTTAATATTTGCAGAAAGCCAGTATTATAATATGTATTTTTCACAGGTGAGCTTTTGCTCGTGAGAGCAACCACTGAACTGGGACCTTATTAACCCCCTACCTTACTTTCACCATCTGCTCGGGTGCCTCAGGGGAACCCCTGGGACCCCGAGCCCTTTCCCGCTCCAAGGGAGCCTTTCTCTCTCTCAGCCGTGTCCGGGAGCTGGGCTGCCGCTGCTGAGACCCCACCGCTTCTCTGCCACCGCTCCGAGTTTTTGCTTCACTGTAGCCCCACACCACCTGCCTGCTGGCACGCCCCGCGGTTCCAGCTACAGCTGGGGAGTTTCTGATACATCTCGTTTACCACGCCGAGATTTTACTCGTCCCTGCCGTTCCAGCTTGCTGCTTCCGAGGTCCCTTTTGCGATCAGAGGGGGCACCGGGATCGACTNCGAGGGGCACTGAGACCAGCTACCCCCCGTGAGTTTGCAGAGGAAAGCCCCTTCTCTTTTTCCATGGGCCGCGTGCAGAGACAGCCGGGCCCGCGCCACAGCGGCACCTGCAGGCGCGGGGAATCACCGCAGCCCCTGCCCGGCCGGGAGCCCCCCGCGCCCCTGGCGGCCGTGAGCGGAACTGCGCAGAGGGGAAAGTGCTTAAGGAGTGAGACAAAACAAGTTTGTGGGGTTTGCTGTTCTTGCTTTTTGTTGTTACCGTTGTCGTTTGTTTGCCTTGTTATACACATACATGTTGGTAAAGAACTGTTATTCCTTTTCTCATATCTTTGCCTGAAAGCCCCCTTAATTTCAAAGTTATAATAATTTGGATGGAGCGAGGGTCATATTCTGCATTCCAAAGGAAGTTCCTGCCTTCCTTGGCAGACACCTGTCCTTCAAACCAAGACAGATACAAACCCAAGTTTCCAAGGCTGTTCTCTCCCTTTCCTCAGCATCTCTGAGCAATGCCACCTTCTCTTAGAAAAGACAGGAACAAAACCAGAGCCCAGATTTCCTGATAAACAAGCCACATAATTAGCAGAGCATTGCTGTACTTCTAGGTCTTCTTGTCCTAATTTGTATTTATTAGAGATTCTGCTGCTGGTAGGTGACAGCAGACTGACCGTCCTGTGAGCAAGAAAAAAAGCCAGTTATACATAAAAGCACTCCAAGTTTCTCCTACAATGGCTCCCTTTTTGAAGGGGAGAGGAGATTTTGCCCAGTCATCTCAGCTTTGTGACTCCAAGGGCAGTTGCCCAGTTCCGTTCCTGTTCCTTTCAAGCACCTCTCTCACATCTCCCAAGCAGCTCAACTAAAGGCAGACCAAGCAGGTCAGTGCCAGGAGAGCTCCAGAGATGCATGGCTGGATGAGCAAAAGGGACTTGATCTTTCAGATCAGAAGCTGATCAGACTGTTTCTCTCCTCCTTTCCTCCTTGGAGCACATCTCTCATCTTTCTCTCCTGAAAGCAGCCAGGAGTTGGGGAAATATTCTGGACATTTGGCAACTGTACCTCTGGCATGCTTCATGCTCCCTGCATAGACAGCTGGACCCTTAGGATCATGCATTTTAAAAATTCTGCAGAAATTACATTACCTTTCCATTTGATTTGTGCTTTATATTTGTGCACCTCAGTCAAACCCAGATTTTATTCCCTACCTAATTTCCCTGAGATGCTGAAGTTTCTAATTAACCAGAAAGGCTTTTTATTCCTTAAAACTCTCCAGTTATGAATAATGATACTAGCTCATGATAAATGAAAATTGTCTTTCTGTTTAAATTCTGTAATTTTAGGTGGGTACATGGGGGAAAAAAGCAAGCATGAAGCAGTGGCCCTTAGGTCATTTGCAACTTACTAATTTCAAGCAGAGCTCTTAGCTAGCTTATTAACACTGAGTATACTGCAGTGGAATTTAATGGCTAGGATATTAATTACCTTGCAGGCTTCTACATATAGAAAATTGTATATTTTTATTTTATGTTACAAAGCAGCTGTACCAAGGGGATCATTCACCATTCTCAGATCTGGGCTGTGCATGTCCTTATTAGGCTGGTTCTAGCAAGGATGAGATGGGGGTGCTCTGAGCCCTCAGCCTGGCACTGTGCCTATGCAGGATGCCCTGTGACAGTGAATTGCCTCTGAAGGGCTGGTACCTGGTGCTTTTTCCCCAGAGGCAGCCTGGAAGTAATGCACAGCTCCACACTTCACAAATGAAGCTGGCATGGGCATAAACCACACTTGATATGTCTGTGGCAGTGCCTTCTGCCCTTGGAATAGTCCCTCTGGAATCAATCCACAGCAGATCACTGTATATGCACAAGCTGTTTTGGTACAGAAACAGGACAAACCTAAGCAGCTTCCTCCCACCTGTGCCAGGACACCAGCTGCCCCTGGGACTGAGCCCTCAGGACACATGCACCAGCCCCAGAGGGGCTACAAGGTGCCTGTCTGGGTGACTATTAACAGCCACAGAGCACTTTTAAATGCCAGTGTTCTTTGGATGTTATCTACTCCCATCGATTTTAACATAATTCATAAGACACATAAATGGGCCTTTCACCCATGCTTAGAGGAGACACCTGTCTCTGTCCCCCCTGCCACCAACTCATTAAGTTCTAATCCCATGGCTGTTCCTGGAGAGTGCAGTTCAGTCAACTGACTGTAAACGGAAGCAAATAAAATGCAGCAGCACTTTACAGTCACTGCTCAGTGCTCTGCAGTAATAGTAAAGCCATGATGTGACTTTCCTTGGCATTTTCTCTTGAGGAAGGATTCCACCCGCTTTGGGATTCAATACAAGAACAACAGTAATTTGCATCTCTATTAAAACAATCTGACCTGTTGCTGCCAAGTGTCCACTTCCATAACTGCATATACTATAAAAGCTACTTGCCCTCCTACACCATCATTAAAAGAACAGATAAACAAAAACAGAATGCCCAAGCAAATCTTGATGGAGAAAACTGGACTATAATTTATATATACAATCAAACTGCTGAAGAAAAATGTAGCCTCACTGCTAAACCAGCAGCTATTATCACAAGTTCATAGATGCCCCCAAACATAAGCACAGTTGCCCCTCTTCACCCATCAAAAGCCATGGCTATTTGCTTGGGAATGCAATATATATTTTTCAGATGGCATAAACATCTGCTAAAGGATGGAGAGACAGACATCATCCCAAATATCTTTATCTGACACACAGCGAGGGGTTTCAGCAAAGGAAAGGAGTGGAGAGGACAGTTACAGGTTAAAATTATGATTTTCCTCCTCTCCCTCTCTTTCTTGTATTTTTAAACCCTGCTAATTTCCTTCCCCCTCCCCCGTTAAAATAAGTTTCTCAAAGAACTTAAAGGATCTGGCACTTTCTTTCCCCTTTGTTCCTTCTTCAGATGCAGCTGTTGAATATGGAAGAGCATTCCTTTTATATTCCCACCTCAAAAGGATCAAAACAAGGATCTGGGGACTGGTGTCTGCATTGTTACTAGGACAGAAACTCAAATGCATTGATGCTAGTATAATCTTGCCTCTGGTCTCTCATATACTCCCCAGCTCCTTCAGCCCCGTGCATCTGTCCTTATATATCCATTACTTCATTGTGGATGAGGGAGAAACTATGGCCAACGTGGCAAGATATTTCTCCTCATCATATTTTTCATGTGAAAATGTAACTTCACCTAAGCCAAAGTCTCAGAGGTGGGGGAGGATGTTATTTTTAGAAAACACATGTATTTGTTAGAGGTGGGGATGTGGATAGACACCAAAGGTGTTCCAGTGAAAAATCATGTTCTGATTGTTACAGCTCCAAAGTTTCTCATCCCACCTTGACTAGTGTCCCTGACTCTGTGTGGATCTCTGCAAGCTCCTTTACCTCAGCTTTGCTGGAGCTTGCCCCTCTAAGGCCCTGGGTCACATCAGCCTTTGTCTGACCAGCTCACATTTGTGTTCGGGGAGGTGGGGACAGGTCAGGGAACCAAGGGAAAGCCACATGATGCAGCACATCCCATAGCACTGCCCTCATCCTCCTCCCCGCAGCTGGCTGGGAAATGAGGTGACTATTATCTTGGTATAATGAGGGTTCATTAATTCCTCTAGGCAGCGGTTCCCCAGCAATGACAGCCCAAAGGTCAAAGGACTTTTTGCACTGAAAACAATCAAAGCAAGATCATGTGGCTGAGTCTTCCCCAGTTTTAATGGCTGCTCACAGGGCGTTTCAGGAGTCTCTTGTTTTGTGACAGCTGGAATTATGGGCAGTCCTACTAAAAGGACCTTTTTATGGTGCAGATAGATGCACTAATCTGTTTTAATGGCTTTTCCAGCAAAGCCTTTGACACATTTTCATTATGGTAATACTTTAATGCAGAAAGCATCCATATGATTAGGATAAAGTCTTCAAGATCTCCTCTTTATGAAGGTGGTGTTGTTTCTTTTTATTTCAACACTTTTTCAACTCACACAGCAGGACCAGCTTTAAAAAGCTGCTTTGTACAGCCCAAACTGGACCAATTCCATCCTTTAACAACAACAAAACCCCAACCAACCAAAGACAGAAACCCCACCAAACAAAACCCCTACTTCCCAGTTACTAGGTCAGCAGCACAGCTGGTGTATAAAGATAAATCACCCTCCTTCATAATCCACGCCAAGTCAGAGAAGAGTGTTTTACAGCCAAGCAGTGCCAGCTCAGGATATTATCCAGTTTCCATAGGCTGCAAAATGTACACTGCTTTTACCCAGCAGTTTGCTGAGCAGAGCCCTTTGCTCTTTTGTCTCCTGCAGCTCTGACCTGAGGATGAAGATCACCTCATCACATGTTGCATGCCCAGATCCCCATTTCTTCCAGTCCCACCAGTTACCTACAAGTACCCTCTGCCTCTTGCTGGGCTTGGCTGTGACAGAACCTTTGAGTGCTAGCAAAGAAGAGAAAATTTCTATAGCCCATATAATCAGTGACCACTTAATTTCCAGTCTCAGGGAACTGGTTTAAAGGGAGAACACAGCATAGAGCAAAGATAAGACAACTTTTCTGAGTTACATCAGTTAACCACAAGGCCTTCGCTCTCCCGGCAGTGCCAAGGAATGCAAACAGATCATAAACAGCTTTCAGACCTGTGAAACTTCAGCTCACTGTTAGGATAGGAGGAGATAAGGAGTGGCCATCCCCAGTGACCATGCTTGGAAAATCACCTCAGCAAGCTGATTGGTTTCCTTCAACAACGTTATATGAGTGTAAGCACAAAGTGGCTTGTGCTTGTTAGCATACCTATAAAACCTGGGCTAAGCACTGGGCTGCTCCCTCAGGATATGCCCTGGGCAGGCACAGATTGCAGAGCCAGTTGCTGACTGTCAGTTTGCAGCACACCAAGCTCTGCAGAGCCTCCATCCAGCATAGGTGAGGCAGGGAAGAGGCCATTTAGACAATCTCTGGTTGTCTCAAATGTAAGCCCTTCATATCACAAGAACCCATCACAGTCAACCCAAAGAGGCTCTGCATTTCATGGTGAACACTGAACAGTCAAACCGACAGAGCTGCCTGTCCCAGCCCAGACCAAATCATAATACCTCTGAGCCTTGACCCAAGGAAGGCTCCATGGCATCGCCCTCTTTGCTCAGGGCCTCCTGAGCTGTGGCGGGGAGCCAACAGCTGCATCATTTCTGTTGTGGGAATTCTTCAGCTGAGCCCTTCTCCTCACCACTAGGCACAGAGCAAAGGTCTTGCTGTGGAACAGCCCCATGCTGCAAGACATATAATTACATTTCAGGCTCTATTACTCTCTTCCTTCAACTATAAAACAGATCCAGTGAGGAGAAGCAACTAGCTCCCTGTTAGAGAGGCTTGGAAGATGCTTTCATCTCACTGCCATTGCAAGCTAAAAATAATCTTCAGGAATAAGTTATTTTAAATAAACTCAAAAATTCTGAAGTTTCTCTCAAAAGAACCCTAAACCCAATCTCAAACTCATCACAATGCAGAGGAGATGGATGAGAAGTGTTTTACTGTCCTGCAGCTTGTCCCATGCAAGCGCTCCTATGTCAGACCTCATACCACTGGCTCCCTCTGCCTCAGCTAACACACAAATCAAACCCATAGCCTTGAGAGCCCTGAATTAAATTAGTAGAATAACCTTCTTCACTAAAACAACAACAACAAAAATTCTTTCTGAAGTCTCAGCTAGTCTCAACATTATGTCCTGGCACCATCTGCCTGCCCCAGCCAAACAAAACTCCCAGTGTCAGCAGCAGGGCTGAAATACTGCCAGTCCCAGGGAGGGAGTCCCAGCAGCCCTACAAGCAGGAGGAGCAGTATGACAAGAGGGTGCTCAGCAAGCATGACTCATCCTGCAGAGCAGGCAGTGATTCCGCTTCAGACAGGGAGGCTCATTTAAGGCTGTAATCAGGCTGTCTCAGAGGGCAGATTTATTCTTAATGGGAAAAGCAACAAAACCCCTTGCCTGTTCACACTGATGATGCGAATGAATTTTGAAATTATATTTCAACAGGAAATGACTGCCAGCAGAGGGGGTCATATGTTTTCCATCTGCCCTGCTGAGAAGAAAGGCTCTTGTGAAAGACAGAGCTGGCAGCAACCCACTGTCAGCAACTGCTGCTCCAGGCCCAGGAGCAGCTGGCAGCATTTCAGCTCCACTGGAGCAACGAAGAGAGACCTCTTCCCTCAGCAGTCAAGGGAACAGAGCACAGTGACAGTGTGGAGAATAGGGTCTGGACTGAGCCTCACACAGGCAGCCCCAAGTCAGAGGGAAATACTACTGATGAGGTGAAGCAGGCAACAGCTCCCTACCCAGATGACATAACAAGGGCAGCACATGTCCTTGTGGGGAGAATCTCAATGCCTCAAACCCATTTGGCTCTGATGGGACATGGAGAAGTGTGGTTTCCTGGACATCCCCACACTCTGGAGCCTGCTGTAGTCTCAGGTTTCCATAGACCTCACTGGCTTGGCAGGACACCCACCACAGCAGAACAGCTACTAACTCTGCAGAACTATGTCCTGCCTCCAAGTACGAATCAACCCCAGCCTGAACAGCATTTCTACCAGAACTAAGATGCAGTTGGACGGGTCAGAACCACCCCATATGCAGACAGCACACTGGCCACACACAGGGAATACACTGAATTCTGACCACCCTGTAGATGAGACAGGTGTCTCACAATGCAGTGCTTCTCAAAAATGTGAGCAAGGGAAAGAGTTCCCTTATCTTTCCATGTCTGACAACTCCCCATTGTGGCTACAGGCTGTACCCTCTCCAAGTCGTGACCTTTCCTTAGAAGTAAGGAGAGTTCTTCCCTCAATTTTGGGGATGCATAGCAGCATTGCTGTTACTGAGGACTGGGGTCAAAGTCCCATCTTTGCTCCAGCCTCCCACCAGCAGGGCAGAGCATCCTGATCTGCAGTCTCTGTGCAAGTTCCTGGCAGAAAAAAGTTGTTACAGTGTTAATTACTTGCTGCCAAACATTATTAAGTTTGCAGCTCAACAGTGGGATGTAAGTACGGAGCCAACAGTGCATCTGCTGAGGCAGCAGCACCATCCCGATCTGGAGTCTCACTCTTCTTTTCCCTGTCCCTACTCAGCTCCCTCACAATCAGCAGTGTCAGTGCAGGGCTTTCCCCCAAACATCAACTCATCAGAGGGCACTGCAAGAACAAGCTGAACAGTGTACCCCAGGTTAATGGGGAATCTCTCACTTGAAATGTCACCAGCAATGTTGCAATGATTAAATTAGAGTCTGAAGTCCCCAGCCCATTTTTTTATTGATTAAATCAAGTGCGTTATATTGACAGAGTTTCTGTAAATTGTGCCAAGGCACAGAGAAATCAATTCATTATTAGACTAGCCAGGCCACAAAGGTAAATCTGAACATAAGTTTCCGGATAAAAACTGAGAAATCTGGTGGTTTTCCTGCCATAATTCAATCCTCCCCTTCACATCTTACCCCTATCCTTAAAAGTCTGATGGATGCTGTGAGTGATGGCACCAAGGAAAGGAGAAACCTTGAGTCAGCTCCACCCCTACCCACTATCCCCATTGCTCAACATCTGCCAGGGCTCTGCTCTCTGCACCCTCACTCCAGACAGTGTCCCCTGGGGAAAAAGACAAAGTCTCTTGCCCAAGCTGGGAAGGGCTGATTGCTGCCCAGAGATGGGCTGGGAATCTAGCAACTGTATTGTATATCACTTGGTTTTCCTGGGGTGTATTTCTCTTAGTAATTTTTTTCTCTTTTTACTTCAATTATTAAGGTAATTTGCCTTATTTCAATTATTAAACTGTTCTTACCTCCATCCACAGGTTTTACCTTTTCCAATTCTTCCCCCATCCCACTGCGGGGATGACGCCACAGTGAGTGGCTGTGTGGTGCTTAGGTGCCAGCTGGGGTTAAACCATGGCAGCACCCTATTGATAAAGAGGGAAAGAGCTGAGACAAAATGAGCCAACTCTACAGCTTGACAGCCTAAGCTGAGCAAATATCTGTTTTTCTTAGACATCTCATTGTCACAGCGGGTGCTGGTTGGTCAGAGTGCCGCGACCTTCCCAAAAGCGTCTCCTTATGAAGGTGCTTGGCGAAGCCACTACACGCACACACACACACGCACACCGGATAGCTTGTTCTGCAAGTCGACAACAAAGAGACGGGAAGGGTCCTCGTATAGAATTCCACAGGAGAAGTTTATTCCAGCCACGCAAAGAG
>VWZT01005632.1:218-16302 GCA_013397055.1 Pachycephala philippinensis | reverse complement strand
TGTGGGTGTGGGTGTGTGGGTGTGGGTGTGGGTGGGGGTGGGTGTGGGTGTGTGTGGGTGTGGGTGGGTGTGTGGGTGTGTGGGTGTGTCTAGGTTTTTATATGAGGGCGGGGAGAGCATCAGGGCCAAGAGAGCGGTCCATAGGCGGGGCCGGGGTAAGGGAACTGATAGGGAAACTCTGAGGGAGGGACAAAGGGACACGGGCCAAGGGGAGAACGGGGAGGGGGGAACTTTCTGGACCAGAGTCAGAAAAGGGGCAGGGAAACCAACGGGCCAATCGGGGGAACAGAGCTGGGGTATATTAGCATAGTAGAACAGAGCATCCTGGGAGAGGCCTTTTCTGTCGCCTTGACCTGCAGCGATCTCTCAGGGTCTGTCCTTTTAGTGGACTCTCTTATTCCCTTGATTGGGATGCTCACTGGCTCCCACACCTCATCATTAGTGCCAACTCGTAGGTAACAAGTGGAGCAATTACCACATGGTTTAAGCCCTTACATCTTCTGCCAAGAGTTAATGGCTGTCTGAAGGATTATTACTGCCATTTCTATACTACCCTCCATCTGCTCTAGAAATGGAATCACTCAAGATGAGCATTTCTGGAGTATGGGGCTGGACTAACTAGCCAAGAATTTCTCATGCTAAATGGGACAGAAACACAAAACCCATCAGGAGAGACACATAGCAACAACCCTCTGAGACAGCTTGCAAAAACATGGAGGGAAACAGCTACAGTTGTGCACAGGAACAAACTATGGACCTGCCTCACAGTCTTTTGTTTAAAAAAAAAAAAAAAATTACTGTTCATGACAGCAAAATCAATTCCTTTGCACCAAATTACCTGTATTTAAATAGATTTATTTTATGCCGTTCGCCAGAGAAATGCACCTTCTATTGACAGTAAAACAAGGCTCTTTGCTCCTTTTTAAAGGAAGAGAAGCTTTTTGTAATGTCTTACCAGCAAGGAAGACATTGGAGGGGCTCTTATTTTCTTCTTAGTATTCTCAGTAATAGGACTGCTTATGCAGCTTCAAAAGCAGCAGAATTCTTACAGTTAACAGGTAGAAGGAACTCTGCAACATCGAACAGCCACCCCAACCCATGCACAGCCTACTGAATTGAGCGGTTTGCTCCTTGCCTTCCCTGAACTGTCTTGGAACACTGGGCTTTGGGGGAAAATGAGCTGAAAACAAGTGTTTACCTGCAGCACTGTCAGGGACTCAGACCTGCATTCCCTGGCTACCAGAGACACACCAGCCCCTACATCTGTGTCAGTCATGGTTACGCTCACCTTTTGAAGGACAGTGAGGAGCTCAAGCTTCTCCTCGCAGTTCCCTCATCCCCTTCACTGCTCTTCCAGTCACAGGACAAATGAAGAGATGCTGTTTGGCAGGGACACTGCCATACAGGCTCTGGAGCCAGTCTGAGGGATTGTTATTGCACCTCTGTACCATTAGTGGCTTGTTAATGTGTGGAAAGAGCATTTGCAGCAATAACCTCTATTCATCATCCCATGCTCAGCTGAAGACAGAGCCCGGAGTGCTCAGCAGCGCTCCAGAGTCTTTCCTCTGCCAGGATCCAACCAGGCAGGGCTTCCACCCAACACCGACTGATGACCTAACACCCCTCCCCATCACACCCCAAAGAGCCAAGCTGCAGGGACCTACAGGAGAGCCTGCTCAGCCCATCACATTTCTCAGCACAGCCACCCTGCCCAGGACTGGTACCAATCCAGAGACTCAGAAATCCTCCCTGGCATCAGCAAGGCAGCAGAGAGGGAAGCAGAGGAGACCATAACCTTGAAAGGGGAGGACAGGCCGAAAATTTAACTAGGCTCCTCTGCAGAGCCTGCCAGGAGCATGGAGGAGACAGGCAAATGATCCATTTACTCTAGCAGGATGTGTACTGCTGTTTTTCCCAGTTAAACTCCAATTAAACACTGACATAGAGGAATCAGAGAACCCAAATGCTAGGACACAAATTCAGTTAGGGCCAAGTCAAGAGTACTTAAGTATCCAGAAATAAACATGCCTGACATCTGGATAGACAATTATGCTTTCTGAGCCATTGTTCACAAGAGCAAATACTGAGCACTTGTTAACCTCATTCCTCCCTGCACTGAGCAAGTGCAAAGCAGGCAATTCCCTATCCATCATCTGGGAGGCTTCCTCCCCAGTGAAGACACAGAAGGTCAAACCACTCCACAGGAAGAGGGAAGAAACCCAGCAACAGCACCTGAGCAAGTCACACGTATTTTACGTGCTTTTGCAATTGCTCATACCCCAGCCATGTCCAAAAGGCCCTGTTTCAGCCCCTGCTCCTGCAGAGTGGGACTGAAAAGTGCTCCTTGCTTGCAGCAGTTTAGACCATGAGCACACATCAGGAGGCAGAGAGCTTCTTCTTGTCACTCACCCACCCCACAGCCAGCACAGATCTGCACAGAGTGGGTGGGACCATGGAAGACCCCAGCTGGACCAGCCTGGCTTGCGGAGCCACCTGCCCCAAAATATCCATTAGCCACTGCCCTGGATGTCAGTACACCAGAAGAGACAGACTGAGCAGTGGAGACATGCAGGCAAGGAAGCACAGTTTGACTACGGTCACTCTGAGCTACTAACAGTACCTTGGGTTTCCTAGCAGGGCTACAGGAGCACTGGCTTACTTCACAGAGACAGTGAGGCACATGCAAGAAAGCTTTTTCCAGTCCTGTAAACATTGACTTCCAAAACATACCCTTGACTGCCCACGCTGAGTGGGGTGGGAAAATACCGTGTCCAAGAACATCTCAGAAGAACAGCCAAACAGATTTACTTCATCCAGCTCTCACAACCTGCCAGGGAAGTTCACTAGAAGCAGCAGGCAGTAACTCAGCCCAGCAAACAGGAGCAATGTCACACTGCTGATCTCAGGTTGGGGCAACGCAGAAAATCAGTGAGGTACTTGGGATTTGTGTCAGTGACAGGAAAAGCATCAAAGACAAACACAATGGATTTTTACTTTTTTCAGCTATTTGCTCAAATCGAGTTGAGACCATGCTCAGTTTATATTCCACCAAGAAAGGAGCTTGAAGATTGAAATCCCCCTTCATATCCTCCAAATTCCTCCTCCTTCTCTTTCTAGTGCATGCCAGTGTCTTTGGCCTTTTGTGAATTTTCTTAACAAGTCTCCTCTCCAGCACAGAAAAGCTGCTCTTCAGCTGGATAATAAAGGGGCAAATTGCAGGGCCCATAGGTCCCAGCAGCTTACAGGGCAACTGAGAAAAAGCACAGATCACTCAATTGGCAGATAAAGAACTAATCCCGGCAGAAAATTGGTTTTCCATAATATTGTGCATTCTGCAAAAGGAAAACAAGAGGCTGGATGGGGCTCAGATTGTATACAGCAATCATGGTGTACTGTCAAACACACTAGCACAACCTGTCTGCAAGGAGCTGATCTGTGAGCTTGGCCCTACAGGAACACTGGACCTACTAGAGAAAGCCAGAATTCATCCAGGTGAAGGGGCACCACAGGAGCCTGGGACCTGGCTGGCTGGAACAGAGCACTGTTCTGTCTTCTCCAGCACAAACACTAGCCAAAAACAAGAGCAAGGAAAAGAAAACTGCAGCTAGAAATAGCTGATGTGAGGACTGTTCCTTACTGAGGACCATTTCACCCTAACCTCATTAAAAGAGGATTGGGATTTATACCCCAAATGTTGTTTTCTCTCCAGCATTTCCTTCTACAGCCTTTGTTCTCAGGACTTCAACCACACACCTGCACCCATGCCCACACACCAGAAGGGACACTACACACCTCTGATTTGCCATGATATTATTTCAGGGGCAAGTTGCAAAGGATAACTTGTCCTTTGACATTGACCCAAGAGGCGTGGGAGGGAGGAAAGAGAAAAAGTATTTCCTTCTTATCACAGTTGAATCACCAACAGCAGCTGTGGGATTACACAGCCTGGCTCCCCTCTCTCCCCGAATACTGGGTCAGGTTCCTTGGTCCTGCAAGCAAATAGCTGAACCATGGACCTGACAATTAACATGCAAGACAGGAGAGAACCAGGGCTCATTTTCAGCTTGTCAGGGCCCACAAAATAAATTACAGAATAAAATCCCAGAATGACAGAATAATGAGCAATTCATTTGAAATGTAAAATAAATAGGTAAATCTCTAGTGAGCTGGCAGAACAAACGGTGTTCAGCTGACATTTGGTGATTAAATTAAACAGTAATGACCTCATGAATAATGGGCTACAGAATTGAATTTGGAGGGCAATATTTTCTTAAGTGGGAGCAGAGGGACAACACATCCAGTAAGAGCCAAGCTACACTTTTTGCATTATTTTCAGTGCTCTGCACAAAATTCCCACTACTAAAAAGCTGCAATGCCTGAGGACATGGCCCTCCTCTGCAAAGGCTCACCACAGCCCTCTCTCGTCCCAAGGTCTTCAAGTATGAAGATCCCCAGCTCCAAAGGGATTCCTCCTCTCCCAGCAGGCATATGCAGCATTAGTTAAGGGCATGAATAGGAGCACAAGTCCTGCTGCTCCCTTTGGAGCGGGGGGAAGTTAGAACCAACAGCAATTAAAAAATCATTGGGGCATGCATCCTTCCTAGTAAAGCCACCTCCTGTGCTCAGAGAGACCCACCTTCACCTGCACTGTGCCCCAGCCACCTGGGCACACAATGTCCTCTCTCATGTCAATCCACACCAAATGCAGGGTCAGGTTTCCTAGCTTTCCCCTCCCTCCCCTGACCTCAGCTGCTGGTATTATGTTGGAATTATTAAAGGATTATGTTATCAGGGCTTCTATGGTAATGACAGCTGCTATTTCTTGACCTGCAGTTCTGAGCTTGGGCTTTTACTTATCAGCTACAGACAGAGCTGTCACTGACCCCAGCTATTATTTCGAGCTAAATTCATTGGTGTGCCAAGATGCCTTTCCCAATCTGCTGCTGGCCACCCTCTTCTGTAAAAAGCAGAATCCCCAAGGATACAGGGCCAATCTCTCCTTCTCAGCCAAAACCTTGGCAGCCTGGGGAAGGACTTGATTAGTGAGTTCATTTCTTTGTTTTCTTTAACTTAGTAATTTACCAAGAAAGATGTGAAAAGTGAAATTTCATCTTGGTTCAAGTCCAGAAAATCCTGGTTTGTATCAAACAGAACAAAAATAAAGACTTTGTTTTAAAACATACTTAAGCATTTCAGAAAAACACAAATTCTGAAACTTAAAATATCTATCTTCCTGCCTCATTTCACCCTCCTGTCATCAGCTTTGGCTCAAAAGTTCATTTCACAGGTATGTTTGAAAAATATTTTTTTCCTGAGACTCAGATATGCAATATTGAGGGACAGAGGTCATTCCAAGATGGGAAAGGAGAATAATTAACTCATCAAGATAAGATCCAGTGCATCCAGTGTGGTAAGTATTGCCATAGTTCTGCTTAAACTACATCACAAAACATAGGTGATTTGGTTAAGAACTGTTCCCTTTACTAATGAAGAAAAAACTTGCTGATCTAATAACTTCTCCCCCCCCTGCAAATCAAAGCTAAGCAGAAGTGTTGCCACAGGCCAACAGACTGAGAGCTGGGAAATAAATCAAGATCTACAGAGATATAAAACCTAATAATTCTTTTAAGACCAAGTTAAGACAATTAAATACTGGTGAGACATCAAAAAGCTAAGTAGCCTGAAGAAGTTGATTTTATAACTGAACCGATTCATTTAAATCTATGCCTTCATAAATTGCATTTAATTCTTGCTACACATCTCAAGCTCCAAACCTCTCCTGCTGGAAGTCACACAGTCCCACGCATGCCCTGCTAAGAGAGTCACTGGGGAGCAGTGCTGCTCTCAATTACCCTTCACCTTGGATCAGTAAAGAGTGAGCGTGATTGAAGAGCCTCAAAAGATATCTTCCCACATACCCACCTAGCACACAGCCTCTGGACCTGCCAGGAACTGGAGATGAGCTCTCACAGTTCAGATCCAGACCACTACCACTGCTGTTGGCACTCTGGTAAGAGGCTGCCTAGCCCATTTCATCCTGCAAGCCAAATGCCTTCGGAATAACCAGAAAAGGCAGCTGCCTTAGCCGCCAGCACCCTGTGAAGTTATGGGCATTCCTGTCCTGTAACACAAGGACCAGAGCCATCAGAAGAGAAAGTAACTTACATGAGCAGCACCAGCCATAAAACAGCTGAAGAGGATTTAACTACACAGCTCTTCACAAAGCAAAATCCCTGCAATATACTTGTAAAGCCTGAAACAGCCATACAGCTGATCCCAGCGCAGCTCCTGCACACTCTGGGTAATGCTACGACTGTTGCCTTGCAGGTGTCTCAGAAAAGCTATTCCAAGCTAAACCCCAGCCACAGTGCACTGTAAAATAAAATAATAATAAAAGCATCATGTGGCTAAGTTCCTGTACACCATCTCATAATGCTTCTGCTGAGAGACCAGATTTCTGCTGACTCTGTTCCAATTCACAACATCTTGGAAGAATAGGACAAGTAATACAAATGAAAAATGTGACACAACTTACCCTCTCCTAACCTCTCCCCCTCCCCTCTTCCCTCCCACTGCTCCTTCTTCAGTATCCTCCTCTCTCCCTGACTATCCACATCCTCCTTCTTGCCTGTCTTTCCAGGTCTGTAGTTTTATCTGCACAGCTTTAGAGATTAAGGACCCTGACAAAGAACATCTCTCCTTGAGATAAGAAAACCTTTATCTAGCCAGCAGAATGAAACAGATTAAAAGCTAAACCACTAGGAAATATTTGGGCTCAGCTCTCTCTCTACCTTTCTGGGAGGCAATTCCAGGGGTGGGTCTGGGGTTTCCCTGTGCATCCTTCCCAGAGGCCCCACCATCATCTACCTGGACAGAGAGCATACAAGCCATAGCCAAGGGGTAGGCAGAGATGCTCTGGGATTTCCAGAATGTGCTGAATTTGCTGGGGTTGCAGATCCTCCATAGAGCTTTTAAGATGGCCATGGCTTTGGCAAGATGCCCAACAGCAGTCTCACACATTCCCAAAGGTTAAGAGCAGACAGTGCTTTCTGAAGTCCTTCTGCCAAAATGTCAGCAAATTCTGCATCACTAGCCCAGCCTCAATGACAGATAATAACCGTAATAAAGAGGCTAATACATCTGAACCAACATCTAGTTTAAAAAAGGGAGACATTTAATTGGAACTGTTGCCTGTAGTTTAAACGTCAAAGGAGAAATGGTTCCCGTGCTTCCTGCTGTTCACAGCCATAAACCAGCACTTTCGGTACCTGAAGAGGGACGACAAGGCAATGTCAAAGAGGTGCTTGGTTTTTCAGCTTCCCAGTCCCTGCTCGTGGAGCAGACAGACACTGCCCTGGCAATCCTTTCCATGTCTGACTTCCCAGATACTCAGCCAAAACCTTTTTCCATGAGGTGACCAGAGTGCTGCCATGGATGAAACCAGGCTGGGGGCTCCCAGCACATGTTTTGCAGCCCTCCAATTCCTGTGCCTATCCCTGCCTCACTCCCACCATGCAGCTGGGCACATCCCATCTTTGTGTCAATGTTCAGCTATACACACTGCTGCTCCTCTCTGCACACAGACTCTCAATAAAGGCAATGCAGCTGTGCTCTTCAAGTTGTGTGCAATGCCACAGCATCCACAGGAACCTGCCAAACCCTGAGAGGTCCCAGGAAGGATGCACAGAGGTGGAGGGAGCTAGGCAGAAGCAGCACCAGCTCTGCAGCGATTTTCACAGAGCTTCCTCCCCAGCAAGCTCCAGCAAAGTCCCCTTTCCCTGGTGCCAGTGCTCTGTGCTCACACAAACATGCTGGAGCAAATTCTGCTCCTTAGTGAAGGTAAATCAAAACATTAAGGTCCCCTTGAAGAAATGTCACATCCTGAATGTTTTTTATTTACTTGCCTTTGGTTGTTTAGAGAGACATTCAGCTTAATTTGTTTACAGTGGTACTACCTGAGGCATTTCTTTTGTATTGATGACTTCAGTTAAACCTGTTATTTCTTGAACTTTCTCTTTTGTGCAAAGAAAATTACACTTGCCACGTAGATACACAGAATTAATTCAATTCTGTGATCACACAGACGTACATTCCCCCTACTTTCTCCCCCTCCACCCCCCCCGCAGCACTGTTAACACTCACACCCAGCAACTGCAGTGACAGGGATGGAAAAAGACCAATTTGTCCCTACAGATAAACTTCACATTTTGTGAAGGGGGTTGTACATTGGGGTCCTGCTCAGAAAGCACCCAGAAGACCACATGCCTGAGGGTATATATATGAAAGCAATGTGGCTCTGGCAGCCCTGTGGAAAGGTTGGATGATTACCAAGGTCACAGCACTGTGTTTGATTTTACAATGACTGACTCACATTCATGCTAGTTGTTGAGGGCAACAGGGCTGAAATGCTAACTAAAAGTAATTTTTTTTATTTAATTGAAGGTTTGGGTAATTATTTGCAGGGTGGAAGGGATTTATGTTTTAGGTTCAATTCTAGAAAACCTGAGTTTCAAAGAAAATAAATGATGATATGTCTTCTATTTGGAACAAATTCACTTAAAATACATGTCTCAGTGTTTCCTGTTGTTATAAACAACCAAGATCCGATATGGAAATAAGTTATTAAAAATTTATTGAGAACTTAAAAAAATCAGCAAAACAAAAGGGGCAGTGCTGGGAGTATGACACCATGCCAGAGGCTCACCCACAAAATGGTGGTCTCGCTTTTTATAGCCTTGGGAAATTGCATCAGCCTTATGCATATTAATTGATGGTTTGCATAGTCCTGCCCCCCGTCAACCTTTTGGGAGCCCGTGCTTTTCTGTTGCTGTGGCCTTCAGGGTCCTCACTGGTTGGAGTCCTATTCCCTTTATGGTGGTGTCTTCGAAGTCTGGGTGGCAACAGCCTGTCCCTTTGCAAACCCCACAGAACTGATAGTACAACATACAAATCATACAGCCCCGCAAAACCAACCCTTGCAATCAAATCACCGCAGCAACACTAAACAGTTCTTAACATGTAATATTATAACTCATAGTATAATTCATAATCCATACAACATACGGCAAAAGCCAACTCTCAATAATTCATTTATAACACTGTGGAATTCTCTTTCCCGCTTTTGACGTACTTGAACACCTTGCTGGCTTTGCTCACATTCACCCACACACTGCCTGCAAAGCTTGTTACTCTACTTGAAAACTTTCGCCAGTGTTATGAGGGACTGTGGGTTGACTTTTGTGGTCCTCGATTGTATGAGTTACCTTAAGTTAGTTGTTAAGGTAATTAGTTGAGAGTTAATTAGTTCACAGTTACCAACTATTGAATTTGTCTGGTATGTTTACCTGGGGAAGGGGCGGGGGAGATAAGCGTTGTGGGTTGTTGTTTGTTCTATGTACTGTTAATTGTTCTATGTAAAAGCAGTAGGCCCAATGTTGATTGACAGGGAATTCTCTGGAAGAATAGTGCCAGTTATCATTAACATAAAGGGATAACACAAGGACCTGTGAGAGGAATATAGGACTTGTCTTTACAAACAAGCTGTGGGCCTACTGGTAGACAAGGCTAAGCACTATGAGATAAGGAAGACAATGGGAGGAATTCCATTGATTGATGAATTAAAGATATATGTATCTTCAAACATACTAAAAGTCTGCCGACAAGGCGGGGGGGAGAGGGGGGGTTATACAATAGAAGGGAATTTTTAGACATTCTGGGAAGTCTGTACCTCTTGAGTACCTCAGCCAATGGGGAAAGAGAGAGGGAAATGCGGTCCGGGAACTAGGGAAAATAGGATAAAAAGGAGGCTGCGACCTCCAAAAATTTGAGAGACCCCAGGGGAATGCCCCATGGCCTCTCCCTTTATTCGAATAAAGTAAAGGGACTCCTCTGTCTCCTTTTTGGACGTAAACCTTTGGTGTACGTGGATTAATTTTCCTGACACCTGGATTGGATCAACAACTCACCAATCACTCGACGCCCTGCCATCACCCCATTTGAACTGACCAACCAGCTAGACAATGAGCCCGTCCACAACCAACCAGAGTGGCACCAAGGGGAGGACTTTCGGCGGAGGGGATGGTGTGGTGGTGCTCGGGGAGGGTATAAAAGCTGACTCCCCCAGAGGTCTCCATCTCTGACCAATCAGCACTGGCCAGACACCCAGTGTGGGTCAGGTCCTCCTCCCCAGGAAATAGCCAATCAGCTTTGGGGAACCTTAATTGCTTTGTTGTAGTTAATAAATTGTTCCAGAGAGATTGGCTTTCTTCGTTTATTTCAGACAAGAAATCTAAATAGGTTACAGCTGAGATTTTAGCTGCAGAGGTACAGCAGGGGAAGTCCAAGGGGCCTCAATACAGGAGCAAGAGGGACTACACACAAACTTAGCTGAGCGTATTCACAGTGACAGTAAGCTCACATAAGACCAGGAATAAATACTGGGTTTCTTGGAGTGATTTTATGATGATATTCTATTCCCCAGTCATCTGCTTTGTGTCCAGAAATGGCTGCTGTAGCTTTAAGGTGAATGCGGGGTAAGGGCAGGGAGCCCTGAACTCCTGCGCGGGCTTTATTCAAAGACTCTCTCCCGAGCATGCTGGCTGCCGTGGGGATCGGACATTGAATTGTTGCTTTCACTAGAGTAATATTTTGCTAGCTTAAGCAAGAAGATTCCTTTTTTTCCTTCCCCTGGCCTGGAGGCTGCACTGGCAATCATTTCGGCAGCTTCTGTTTTGTTTTCTCTTGAACTGTTCGGCCTGGTTTTTCAGTCTGAAGTCAGGCAGTCGCCAAGACAGTCGATCTGGGACCTGTGGGGGACCAGCAGGGGCTGCTCCAGCCAGCTCAAGACCTTGGAAAAGCGGAACCAACAAGAAAAAGGACATCAAAACCCACCAGCTTCATCTGCTGTGAGGAGGAGACCAACCGCAGAGGTTCAGCAGGTTCCCATCTGTTTTGCCCGAGCTGCTGCGGGAACGCCTTTTTTTTCCTTCCCTGAGCCACAAGGGCCGGCCACCATTTTGTCCCCCCTTTTTGCCACGCTGTCAGTCAGTGTTTGTCTCTTCCCCTGGCATTTTGAGGTTTTTTTGTTCTGCTGTGGGTGTGGGGGTGTGTGTGTATGGGGGTGTAAGGTTCTGAAAGTTCAATATCTAGCATTTATTCGATCTTTTTCTATGCCTTGCAGACACCTTGTTTTCTTAACAAACAGGGTTTTTTTACTTTCACCCACTGGTGTTCATTTCTCTCATTGGCAGAAAAGGGGAGATTACTGAAGCCCTTCATTTTAGAGAAAACACTCATTCTAGAGCTTTTCCTCCTAAATTTGTCTCTAAACCGAGACACTGACTCCTTTAAATAATGGTTGGCATTGGAGTGGATGAAGATCTTTCACCCCTTCAGGTCATTCTGACTGATTGCCAAGAGCCAGCATTACAATTTTCACACTAACACATGCTCTAGCCTGGCAATCACAGCATAGTACCAGTTGAAGCCTTTGCATCCTTCACCCTGTGGCAGAGCAACCCTCGATTCAGCAGAACTGAGGTGCTCCAGTTCAGCTCCTCTGAAAGGAGGCCAGACCCCAGACCCTCCAGCAGCAGAGCCAAGCCCACACTCAGAAAGCACCCCTGTGCTTCACTGTTGTTCTCATCCCTCTTCGCTCCTGCTTCTCTGAAGGTGGATCAGACTCCAGCAGCAGCAGCGAGATAGCACTGCACCTCCTGGGGAGCCCTCCCCACCATCAGCTCTTCCAGGGCTGTCAGCCAAGTGGACAAGCCTCCACACACTGAAGGGGAAAGGCTCATTGTTTACATGAAAGCCTGGCTCAACCCTTGCATTCAAAATGCTTGTGCTCACTTTTCCCCTTTAAACAGGTAGTGTTACAATAGGAGTCCCCCTGGTGACAGAGCCTGATAAAGCAGATTATGTGCTTAAAGGTCTGATTCCCACTAGGCCCCACTTGGCACCATATCAGATTTTAGACAGGCTGTACAGCAACATTCACTGAGCGCTAGACATATGCCAACCTTGGCAGTTACACCAAAGCTCCTCACAGCATCCAAGTCCTTTTCTGGAGCTGGACTTGGGCAAAAGACAGCACTTTCAGTACAGCTCCCAGAGCTGTCTCCATGCACTGCAAGGGAAAACTTCCCTGTCCTTACATGCTTCACCTCAGCGTTACAAGGAAGGGACTACAGCATTTTGATTATAAAGAGCATTTGCAAAGCTCAAAGCACAGTTATTACTTGTAATTAGAGTGTTCCAGTTCAGCATAAGGACATTCTCTTATCTAGGTCTAACCAGTGAAAGTGTTTTTAGAGATATCTCTTACCTTACCAAACAAGGACCTTTAAAAAGCTGTTATGTACTGAATTCTACATTAGCACATAATTATCTTCCAAAGTCTCCTTACAGCCTCCTGGAGCAAAGCAAATCCCAGTCCAAACAGTTTATCAAGATCTACCACAACCAGCCTTTCCAGCTATTATATTGCAGGTTTACATTCTGCACATTCAGCAGAAACTTTGCTTGCTGTAAAGGCTGCAGTTATTAAAATACACATACATTGGCTCCGTAGAGCCCTAAGAGCCACAGCCTTGACAATTTACATGCACTCAGATTCTCATCTCTGCTACACCCACACATTGCTGTTGCTACCCTAAATTTTAGTGAAAACCTTTCCAGGTTTGTCCTGGTGCAACAAAGATCAGCCCCTGGTTGTGAAGAGAGATGGAACAGATGCAGATTTTTTATTTATAAAGCCTCCCACTCTCTGCCTACTGACAAATCACATATCCTGCCAAGTAAGTACACACTGAAACCAAAATTAAAATACAATAAACTATCCTAAGAAAAAAGGGCTGAAAACTCACCCTCATAACATTTCCACAGATGAAGACAATTGAGTATAGAAAATTCAATTAGGAATAGAGAGAAGGGCTCAGTAAAGTGGCCTTTTTAAAAGGTTACATTTGCAGGCAAAGCATGGTACTGGCAGGATAGGGGAGCAGTGTCTGAGAGGGGGACTGTCACCACAAGAACTGGCAGGTTTTGGCTGACCTACAAGTGTTAGGGTCTGAATGTGGGGAGCTGAAACCTAACTTGGGTCATTCCAGCGCTGGAAGCCTGGACAACTCCCAAGCAAATGGGGGGGCTGCTTCACCACTGATTTCCCCATGTGCAGGATGAGGCCACTGAAGATCAGGGCTCTGGGCCAAGTCTCCAGAGCAGCTCATTTCCGGCTCTCCCATCAATCCTCAGGAGAGGCTCAAGATAGATGAAGAGGAGAAACCTTCTCATGGCACCTCCTAATGGTGACCAATGCCACCCAACAGTATCTTGGTAAACAAAGCAGAGTCTGCCCAGCATCTGACTTCTTTTGCAGAATGAGCTGGATACTTCTGTCCCCTGCCAGTCACATCCACTTAGAGTGTAATCCTTCAAACCAACTGCATCCTTCCCCTTCACAAGGGCAGTGGGCGGCACAGGGGAGCCCTGATCTCAGCCAGGCCAGATGAGTCTCCAGAAAAAGTAATAACACTGTAATCACAAGGCATATTACTGTAGCAGCAGGTGAAACCCCACATTAAAAAAATCCTCTTGCAGATCACACTTGCCCGGAACAACATCAGGGGAATGCGAGTGCCCTTGAAAAGTCTGATCCACCATACATTGCCCTGGAAGGCTATTCCTCACTGAAGATAAATAGCCCTCTGCTCAGCAGGGCATCAGAGTGTTTACAGATTTTTTTTTTTTTTTGCCCCCAGAAAAACATCTACTCCATAAAATAAAAATTAGCTGCACTTTGAATTTATGAGTTAATTTGCAATGCTGTTAAAGCATGGGCAGCTGTGGCTTTCATGCAGTGGTGACTGCATTGCTGTGAAGGAGCCTGAACAAGGCACACTGCTGGCTTTTGGGGATTGCTGGAAAAATGAGAGGCTGTTGTTCTTCACAGGAGAGAACTGCCACCACCTTGACAGGGGTACAAGGCACACACTGGTACCATTATCACCTGCAATGATGCAGTGACCACCCCAAAAACATTTGATTAAATTCCCACCACAGAGTGTGGTGGGAAGGATTATGTTGTGAGTTTTGGCTACCAGATTAGTCAGCTTGGTTGCATCAACAAGAACCAGATGAGGCAAAGAGGACCAAGGAAAGCTGGAAGCTAAGCTTTTCAGAGAGGCAATAGTAATGAAAAGACTTTGCATAATTTAGACACGAAGGAAAAACATTAGGAGTGGTGTCTCCCCCATCAAGCTACTTTTGTAAGTAAAAATCACCAGTCTGGTAAATTATTAGCTTAGGGGGGAAACTTCTTCAGAGAAAACATCGGTATTAACAGCTGAGCCTGGGTGGAGTTTTCATATAGCCAAGATCCCCAATGAAAGCCAGTCCATTCACCTATCCAGCCACCCAGCATTAGCCTGTGCCAAATAACCAGCAGTCTCCTCCAACAAGGGGTAAAATGGGCATACACACGAAGTTTCCTTTCCATTTTCCCCCCTCTCCCTCCAGGTCTCCCAGCCATGGCAACAGGACCAGATCTGCTGAGGTGACCACATGGTGCTCAGGGCCAGCTTGCGGTGCCAGCAGATTGGCTCAGCACTGGCAGATGAAACAGGCAGTTTTAACCTTTTAGCTGGAGAGCCTGGAAAGCCAGAAGCTGTCTTCAAAAGGATGGCTTTCTAGTTCATAGATGCAAGGTATTTTATCTTAACGTTAAATGACAATTGCTTGCAAAACAATATTGCAGAAACTCCCTGGAGGCATTAATCAGAGGTTTTATCTCCCAATCTTGCACAGCTTAGCAAGTGACAGATATTTACAGATAACATTGAGGGGCAGGGCCTTTTAATCACAGGCTGTCCCCAGCAAAGGCATCAAACTCCCATTTAGGTTCCTTAACTGGGAGCCTCAGTGCTTTTGTGGGTTTAGACGCACAGTCTCTCCCCAGAGTCTCTGAAAATGATAACAGTTCTGACCACTAGAAATAGGAGGTCTGTTATCAGCCCTTCTGAATCCAGGTGCTCCCTGGTCCATCCTCCAGGTGATCTGCTGCAGCTGCTGGAAGAATACAGTGCTGCCTGCCAGATCATGGTGGCTCAGGGAGTTTCCAGTGCAGGGAGGAAACAAGTCACTTTTCCCAGTTTCCATATGCAGGGAAAAATTATCAATCTGGTTCCACTATAGCCAGCCAGGCTAACAGCAAGGGGGAGTTTTGGGTTGAGTTTTTTCTCCTTCAAAGTACCAAGTAAGGAGGCACACAGCATATGGAGCTGAAGCCCTTTTCCTCAGCCTGTTAATAGGAAATAATCGATTTGGGGACACATTCCTCTCTGTCCTGGTTTGAGACAAATTAAGGGAAACTCTCTGGAAGGAACGTCTCCTCCAAAAAAGGCAGGTTTCAGCCACCCCTCCCCCACCAGGTTCGGGAAGAAATTCCTTGGAGGAAAGTGAAAGGGAAAAAAGCTATTTATTTAAAAAACACAATGCACGCAGGCACGGGGAAAGAATAATGCTAAACAATAAAACCTCTCGCTGTGGAGAGAACCTGGGTAGATTTCAGAGTCCTTTGTGGGTGTGGCTTTCTCCGCTCCCGGAGCTGGGTTGGCGTGGGCCCCTCCAGACCGAGGTGTAAGGTCTCAGGGCCAATGATTTGGTGTTGTTGAACAGTCCAGAAGAGAAGAACAAGAAACCGGAGTGCCAGGAAAACTCCTGGGTTTTGCTAACGAAAAAAGCTAGCTAGAAAGCAGGAGAATGCCACTCTCTTCCCTGCTGCAGAGAGCCGAGCTGAGGAGAGGTGAGCAAGTTATCTCTGTGTTTTTGAACACAGCGCAGAAGGAATTCCACTGGCTTCCCCCACCCTCACTTAAAGGTGCAGAAAAGCACAGGGTTCATGTCTGGGCATAGAGCAGGTGATAGGGGATACACATCATAAAGTCACCCCAAGACATTCCATCCCTTATCCTGTATCGTCGGCTCACTGTCCAAACTAATCTATTCTAACTCTACACACACACATTAATACATACATATATACATATATACAGCTATGTACAAACAGTAGCAGTGACATTCAGCA
>VWZT01005631.1:154457-169925 GCA_013397055.1 Pachycephala philippinensis | reverse complement strand
GGGGAAGGGGAAGGGGAAGGGAAAGGGGAAGGGGAAGGGGAACGTCTTGAAGAGACCTTTATAGAGATTAGAACACTGGGCAATCACCACTTGTAGAAGTTTAACAAAGACAAAATGTCAGATTCTGCATCTGGAATGGTGTAATCCTGGATGTCTTATAGATCAAGGCATGAGAGGCTGGAACACAGCTCTGCAGAAAGGCATCTGAGAGTTTTGGATGATGCTAAGCTCAGTATGAGTCAACAGTATGTCCTAGCAGCCAAAAAGGTCAACCACATCCTAGCGTGCATTAACCATCAAGAGAAGTCATTGTCCCATTATACTTAGTATTGGTGAGGCCTCTGTGTGCAGTTTTGGGCTCAAAAACAGAAGCAGGATGGAGAAATATAAGAATGTGTCCAAAGGATGGCAACCAAGATGGAGAAAGAACTAGAGGGTGTGACTTACGAGCAGCAGCTGAGGGTACTAGGTTTGTTCATCTTAGAGTAGCAGAGGTATTGGGGTGACCTCATCGTTGTCTACAACATTCACACAAGGGGAAGCAGAGAGAAGGGTGCTGATCTCTTCTTTCTGGTGTCTAGTGCTGGGATATGAGGGAATATATTAAAGTTATGTCACAGAAAAATTTAGAACAGATATTGGAATAAAAAGTTCTTTATTGAGAGTGGTCAAGTAATGAAACAAGCTCAACAGAGAAAAGCTCATGGTGTCAAGCCTGTTGGTGTTCAAAAAATGTTTGAACAATGCTTTCAGATATATCATTCATCTTTTTGGTTGACCTGTATGGAGTCATGAATTGGACTCAATGATCCTCATGGGTCCCTGTTATGAATGGATGATGTGGGTTTAAATCAGTTCCTGCCTTTTGCCCAGGCCTCTGGCAGCAGGCAGTCATGTTACTGAGGTGTCCAGCACCCCAAAACCCACTTCCATTCGCAAATTCTTTAATAATGGTTGATTCAGTCTATCATAAAATGAACTATTTATTTATAGACACAAAACTAACAGACATAAGACTTAAGATAGACTATTACTACATAGGGATAAGGCAAAAGGGGATACTAGTACTACACGCAGAGTTAAAGGTACCATAAAAATTACAGCTAGTGAAGAAATAGTATAACTTAGGATCCAGTGTTTCTTATCATCCAGTCTTGATGGAGCACACATCGAAGTCCTTTCTCTCAATTCCCCGGAAAGTGACCTACACTTGCATCCAAGCTCCAGGGAGAAATCTTCAGACACATTCCCAAACGAGTGTGTAAAAGACTTCTGCCTCTGTGAGACTTTTGTGGGCTTTTATAGACATAAGAACCTTGTCTTATTGTCAAGAATATTTGTTTCATCTCTTCCCACATTTGCTTTCCAGACTAAGATGTTGATTCTTAGCTGGGGGCCTGAGTCCTTTTGGCACCAGAGATACCCCATGCTGGGCCTGTGACCCACCCGAGTTATCTCTTGCATATGCACCAGCCACCTGTGGTAGAGAGAGGGGGTAGACATGTCCTGCCACAGTCCCTTCCAGCTCTGGGTCTTCCATGATTCTACAGTTCTATGATTCTGTTGTGTTTTCAAGCTGCTACTTCACCATGTTTACCTGTGAAATATTTTGATTCATGTCAGTCTCCCACCTTCAGGGTTTTCTGATGTGATAAACCCTATTTACTTTAACAAAAAATAAATTAGCTTAAGCAGCAGTACCACTCAGATTCCTATCTTATTCCATCTCCAGTGTTTATCAAATAATGCCCCTTCTATTATGTAATACTAAATGCAAAAGTGAGACCCATCTGAAAAGTGCTGGTATTAAATAATAGTTCTACAGTTTGAAGAGGGAATATGGAGTGTTGCTCCTTATTAAAATAAATTTAACCCAGTCAATGTTACACACAAATGGAAAACATCCTCCTCCACTGTTATACCTCCATCTCCTTTCTTTGCTTCAGGGGGCGGGCTTACCCTGAAGGACAGCTGTGAATCTCAGCTCTCACAGGTTCTGCTGATATACCCATTCAGGTACATTATCTAAATAAGGCACTGCTGTGCAGCTAAACCTGAAGTTGGACCCCACCATCTCCATTCTTCCTCCTCATTCAGCAGCTTTCCAGAGGCAAAACAGAGTTTCTCCTGCATGCCACTGTTGGGATGAAGCTGAGATCCTGACCTAGGACTCAGATAAGGAAATGCAAATCTTTGCACAGCTCAGCCTCTCCTCTTTCCTAAGGCTTCCTGAGTGATGCACATATTTGAGGGGAGTTTAGTTCACTTTTAGTCTCTGGTTCCTGGGGACAAATTGGATGTCTGTTAAAACAGGAAAGATAAAAATAACCTGATGTTCACTCTTGAGAGTTGGGCTGCACACCTATTCTCACTGGCGGATAAGTAAAATAAACACATCAGGGTGTGAGCCAGGCCTGCTATCAGGGTTTGCCCAGGGATGTAAAAGTCATGAACTTTGATTTCTACCACAGGCTTAATGTGCTCTGAATTGTACTCTCTCGTCCCTTTCTACAGTGTCAGAGCTCCAAGAGCAGGAATAGCAATGCCATTTGCTTAGCACAATCAAAAGGCTTTACCAGAAAAGTGAGCTTTGTAAAGTAGTTTTCTCAAGTTGAGGTTCACAGAGAATCCAGATATTTCATGTCCTGAATAGCTCATTAAAGACCTACTTTATGAAAAATAGTACTTTATTAAATGCTAACATCAGAGTCTTAGAATATCACAGTAGGAGAATGATGAAAACATTTCACACATGAAGACTATGATCACCTTGTGTTTTAAATAAGAAAGATATGAACTTCAGAGTTTGAATATAAATACTAGCATGCTACAGTTTTTTAAATAAAGACTTCCATGAAGGGTTAGATAACTAAATCCACTTGCAATTAAATCTAGAAGGTTTTCATCTATCATAGTTCTAAGTTCAAAATGAATCGGCCAGGGTTAAAGTGCAGTGGATATCAACACAATACAGAAGATCAGCAAACAGGAAAATATAATGTTCAGATTTCTAAATTCTATGTCCCTCAACTATTAATACTGTCCTCCTTCCCCAATATTCTTATGCATTTGTTTGCAAGGACATCTTATTCTTGTATCAGTATGGTGATGCCGCTACTCAGGCCAGAGCCTTGTTAGTGAACTCATCATTTCCCTAACTTCTGTAGCAGTTAACTCTGTCTTCCATAAGACATGCTGGAGCACCTCTTCAGGTGTTTTTTCCTTCTGTTTCTCACAGATGAGACTGTCCTGCAAAGGTGTCTTTCAGTGAGGAAGTTCCAGACGAAAACAAGAGTGAAAGTGCTGTGCAGAGCCCGTCCAGTGGATGCAATCAGCCTGAACATGCTGCTCACATCTGGATAAACATACACTGGGCGCATGTAGCTTGCACAGAAAGGTGAGTTTGACACACCCTGGATGTGCTGGCCTCACTGAGACCATGCAGAGGAAGTAAGTCCCTCCCATGACACCCATCCAGCCTGCCGATGTGATTGTTATGCCCCCACAGCGAACTCTAGGACACTGACCTAGTAAGAGAAAGCGATTGCACAGACCATCTTTGTATGTCTACTAGCCATTTGCCCAGACTTCCTAAAGTCACAGCAGGCAGTTTGACTATTGCTTTCAATGAGCTGAAATCCAAAAATTCTGGAAAACATCTTCCTTTTTTGATGAGAAACAATTTTTATTGTCATCTAAAACACAGTTACTTACCACAGTCTAGTGTATGTAGGGCATTTATACTGTTAGAATAACATCTCATCAATCTTTGGAAGCAGCTTTTCATCAATTTTTACTTTCACTGTTCTTACCCTAATGAAAATAAATGGAGTATAACATTTGCCTTTTCTTTTTCTTTTTCTGCATCTTCCCAAAAGCAAAACCCAAGCTATTAAATTTTTCCAACTCAGTATGAGCTTTCGCTCCTGTAACATTTGAATGTACCTAAACTGATCTTATGTACTGTCTTACATACACACACACACATAAAGCTTTTGTACTGAGGCAGAGGCTGCTTGATGAAATGAATAACAGGACACAACAGGTCAAAGAACCTTTGGCACCCAAGTACACGTGCTTTAATAACGTGTGTGTTTTCAAGAAATAATGTGCTGAAGCTCACCCTCAATAGTTCCTTTTTTGAGTTCCTTGAGTTCTATGAGTTTCAGGAGTTCCTTATATGCTTACAATACAAGTCGGTTCCTCAAGACTGAAAAATCTAAGTTTTTTTCATTAGCTGAAGTTTCTTTCTTTAAGTGATGCTTTCTTAAACCACTGTTTCAGGTATCGCTCTTGGCAAAATAGGTGTGGTCATTATAAAGGACTCTGATAGAACTTCAAGTGTTTATTGCCATCTGGAAGAAATTTTGTGGTGACTTTACATACAACACTCATGATCTTTAGGAGGTCCCTTTCCTTCTTAACAACACCCTAGGGTACATAACCCATGCTTTATAAACTCACAACAGATGTCAAATAATCTGAAGCAGCTGTAGGGAGCCGGTTGGACTTCTGTGACCAGTCCTGGGTCCTCTGCTTAAAAAATAAAATATGTATGTGAAGCTACCTATGAACATATAGGTAGACAAATTTACCTATATATTCACACACACACACAAGTGTACAATAACACCAAGGTCACGGATTCAATCTCCTTGTGGTCCATTCACTTAAGAGTTGGACTCGATGATCCTTGTGGGTCCCTTCCAACTCAGACTATTCTGTGAAACTCTCTGAGCCTCTGTATGGATTATTATTACATATACATTACTTACGTGTATGTATATATTTACCCTTGATGAAGACGTAACAGAGTGAAGAAAGAACAGAAAAGGACTACTATTTTTCTCATTTAAATATTGAAAATCAAGAAAACTCTACAGAGATAGACAAAATTTTCTTACAGTAAAAATAACACAGAAGACACTGAAAGTAGTGTCTGTATAATCTCCATCATTGTATATCTTCTAGACTCACTTGATGAAAATCTCCAAGGAAAGACTAACATCCCACTGATTTCCCTTGAGTTTGGACTAGATTCTCCCTTGAGAACGGACTACAACTTTATCTTTAAAATTAATGGCAAAAACTGTTAAAGGCAACTCTTTCACTAAGAAGATGGAAGACTCTGAAATTATTTTAAATGATTTTAGTTATTTTGATATAGGTCTTTAGGAATTATGTATTTTGCTTACCTGTTCATGTAGTCAAAAAAACCAATGTGGTCTCATCCTCTAGAGTCTTTGCACGAGGAAATTGCATTAATATACTAGCTGCTATTCTTTTCGTTTCAGGCATATGTCGGCAATAAAAGAAAAAGTGTTTTAACTCTAAGCTTCTGCAAAGTACTTTTGCTTTGCCACTACTACAAAGTGGTACAAACTACTAGTACTTCACACAAAGTATGTTGGTTTTAGTACAACTTTTTTTTTTTCTGCCTTAGTGAAATTGGCAGACCTTGGCTTAAAGGATAAGAGAAAAAACAGAGTTTCTCTAACATACAGTGAATTTATCATTTCCTGACCAGTTTGACCTATGGCCAATGTGCTATAGTACCAAAGATCCAAGCAAAATCCTAGAGTCTGAAGGAGTTTGGGTTTTTTCATTCTGTCATCCAAATGTTTCTACAAAGAATTTGTGATTTCATGCTGTGCTGGTTTCAGCTCGGGCAGAGTTAATTTCTTCTCAGTAGCTGTTACACTTCTGTGTTTTGGCTACAAAATGAGAACCGTGTTGGTACCACACTGATGTTTGGGGTTTTGCTAAGCTGTGTTTATCCTAAAGCAAGGACCTTTTTTCATTGGCTCGTGCTCTGCCAGTGAAGAGGTGAGAAAAAGAAACTGTGAGGGAGCACAGCTGGGACAGGTGACCAGAACAGACCAAAGGGATATTCTGCATCACAGAACATCAGCCCAGTATATAAACTGGGGGGGTTATATGGAAAGGGCTGATCTGCGTTCAGAAAGGGAGGTCGGGCATCAGTCAGTGGGGGGTGAGCAACTGTACAGTGGATCACTTGGTATTCTCCCTTTTACTATTATTATCTTAATTATTTACAGTTATTTTACTTTACTTTCAATTATTAAACTTTTCTTAGCTCAACATACAAGTTTTACTTTTATTTTCCTCCCCATTTCAGTGGCGTGAGGGTGGAAAAGAGGCAGAGTTGAGCTAGTNACACTTCTGTGTTTTGGCTACAAAATGAGAACCGTGTTGGTACCACACTGATGTTTGGGGTTTTGCTAAGCTGTGTTTATCCTAAAGCAAGGACCTTTTTTCATTGGCTCGTGCTCTGCCAGTGAAGAGGTGAGAAAAAGAAACTGTGAGGGAGCACAGCTGGGACAGGTGACCAGAACAGACCAAAGGGATATTCTGCATCACAGAACATCAGCCCAGTATATAAACTGGGGGGGTTATATGGAAAGGGCTGATCTGCGTTCAGAAAGGGAGGTCGGGCATCAGTCAGTGGGGGGTGAGCAACTGTACAGTGGATCACTTGGTATTCTCCCTTTTACTATTATTATCTTAATTATTTACAGTTATTTTACTTTACTTTCAATTATTAAACTTTTCTTAGCTCAACATACAAGTTTTACTTTTATTTTCCTCCCCATTTCAGTGGCGTGAGGGTGGAAAAGAGGCAGAGTTGAGCTAGTATCTGTGTGGTGTTTCATCTCCAGATGGGTTTAAAACCATGACACATGTTCACTGAGATGTTCCAGATTCTCTCTCCTTACCTCGTTCTCTTTAACAATCATAAAAAAATGTATGGATATTTTATCATATGATATCACTAACCATAAACAGACCTCCAAAGGGTTTTTTTTTCTCTTTTTGTTTTCCTTATGAACATTGGAAGTCTATAACTACAGAATTTAATTCTCTGCAGCATAAGGAGAATGCCATTTGGCTGGGTTTCTACCAAATATAATGTATGTATCTACCAGTTTGCTATCATTAGGACGTTATTGAATGCAAGGAAGACATCCAAAGAACAGCAAATAAGTACCTATTCCACCTACAATTCATGTTAGTCTATTCTCATTGCATTCTTATTGGGCTAATTTGGTTTCCCGCATCGCTTTCTGATTTTGTGACAGCAGTTTTGATTTACTTTTAAAAAATAGCTGGACTTTTTAGAGCAATAGTGTCTTATGGTCAGGTTAACTTTCAGTTACATTGAACAGGCCTGAATTTAGTATCTCCTCAAAATACTGAGAGGTATTCTATATTTATTTAGTTTATAAAGTTTAGTTTATAGAGCATCTTAATTATGACTAACCCTTTTGGAGTTATTCTTATATAAGTTTCCATGAAGTCTTACAGAGATAATTATCTTTCTTAATAACTTTCTGAATAAGTTTCTTTTTTTGACAGATAAATCTTTAATTGGCATCTGTCAAATGAAAATGTCCTTCTCTTCAGTAGTTCTTACACCAGAGAATTTTTAGTTTCCTAAAACAGTAGGTTTTATAACACTTTTATAAAATCCCATCTAGCAGTACTGCAGTATGCCTAATAAATCCTTGCTACTCAGACAAGCATCCCCCATATTTCAGGAGAACACAATGGAATACAATAGACATTCTAGGGTTTTCTGTGGGTTTTCACACCTGAGAATAGCAATGTGGTACTAGGGGTATGGTATAGGAGAGTACATAGAAGAGTATATGAGTAGACAGTTTTTTACAGGTTAATTCACAATATTAATATGTTGGTTTGTTGCTGCTGGCGTGCTCCTTCACTGTGCCAACTATTTCTGCCAAAGAATACCCAGTTTCTGTCAAAAACATTTCACCATCACCTCATCCTCGTGCCCTTTTACTGAAGAGTAGTCAGGAGTTGAAGAGAGGTAATTTTAATTAAATGTGACTTTAGGTTGACTCTGAAAAGCATTTTGGATAGCTACGCTTTCTCCTCCTGCACTCCAGTGCTTTCTACCAGAGCAGCTGGGTGCTTTGTATTAGCTCCTTGACGGACATGCTTTTAGTGTGCTCTAAAGCTTTGCCAGTGGTGAGTGTGTCATCATTAAGAGAAGTGAGTAATACTTCCGAGAGAGACTGGAACAATGTTATTCATATTGCAGTAAAAGGATGATCAGAAAATCTGGTTAGGATTACAGAGATAATTACTCTTTCCAGCACTTGCCTCCCTGAAGGTAATCAGCAGAAGCAGCCATCGAGGAAAACACCAACAGATCTTCCTGTCTTGCATTCAGTGACTAATTCTTTGGCTGCTGCTGTGTTCCTGGAATGGTAAGCAGAGACACAAGCATTTCCCTTTTCTTCTCATCCTAACTACACCTTTTCACCACAAAGATACTGTTGCAGCAGCATGAGCTGCACATGACAGCAACATCTTCCCCCTTGCTCCCATGACTACATAAATATATAGAATTTGAACCTGGGTATGTCACACCACAACAGAACCTAGTGTCTGGCAGTAAACCTGCAATCTCCCAAAGACAGCTTGTCAGCCCTGTCTAGTCCGGTAATATTTAATGAGCCAGAAAAAAACTTAATCATATAGGATGTCAAATCTGGAACCTTATCTAGTTTGACTGACACTTGAGCACACACCAGTAAACCTATCTTTGGTACTCAAGTTCTGAGTTCTGACCTTTGCACAAGCCCCACTTCCTCTGCCAGACATACTAGTAAGCACAGCACACTAAATTTTACTCACACCAGTTCTGCCACCAACTTAAACTCAATGATACTCAGCAGCCCCTGAGTTCATCCAGGGGACCAGTCATGAATATAGCCCTAGCCCTAACTCAGTAAGAGAATTTGGATGAGGCAATAAATCCAGTTCACTGAATACTGCTGGATTAGACTCTTAACTAAACCCCAACCTCAATAAGAGCTCTAATGATACCTGGCAGGTCTGATTATAACAGCACAAGACTGGTCCAATTCAGCTCTAACATGAGTCCACCTGTCCTTTCTTGATAGGCAGTATTTCTAGCTCTTAGCACCTGCTAACCTGAGTTCTGAGCTTCCTAATAATGCTAGCATTAGACACATGGGTATCTCAGCCCTTCTCAGCTCACCAAAATTAAAAAATCCGGTCTATATCCAATATACTTCTTTTTGTCTTTGCTTCTGTACTGATCTTACAGTGATACCAGACTTGATTGAACTCTATGGCCTTTGTTAGATCTTGTAATTAATCTACTTATTGAAAATTTTTGGACCAAGCACGACCCTATTCCCAGCACCAGGCTCAAAGCTAATATAGGACCTTCTCTGTATATTTAATTCAAATTTAGGCATCCAATTTCTCTCCAGACAGTCCATTACTGCCAACTTTATGGAAGAACCATACCTCTTTCTACTCCTTTTCTTCTTATAGCCTTGTGATTCACTTGCCAGCAGGAAAAGGGATGGTGAGTGGAGGGAAATACAGGCAAGTCTGGAGTAAAAAACAAAAGGAGATTCCTCCTCTGTTCAGCTTCTATATCTGTAAACCATAGTACAGCCCTATATCTCTCTTACACCTCTGAAGAGATAATGTTATCAGAACATGACCAGAAAAATCCACAGGAAAAGAAACCATCATGTTTTAACAATTTAGTATGGTAGCAAACTCCAAAATTACTGTAATTTAGTGTGATCATTTTATCTAAAGTCTAACACAAACTCTATCCTTATCCTTAATACACTACTCAGTTGTATGACAGCCAAACATGAAAATGAATCTGTTGTTCTAAGCCCACTTTGGGATTTGATTGTTACTGGAACTCTTAGAATAGATTATCTTCACTTTATGAAATCTTGGCTCTAGGTTAGTCAACGTGCGGTAAATCCCAACAGAAGCCCAGCTCCTTTAGAGCCTTAATGGCTAACATTCTTAATAACTTTGGTAATGAGGCTAAATTTTGTTCCACATGATCTGTTTCATTGAGCCCTAAATACGAAGCCAGCTATAACCCTAGTATCACATCTGCTGTTGGCTGGCAGATACAACCTACAACCCAGATTTGAGAGAAAATCTTTTCTGATCTGGAGAGACAGCCAGACACCAAGAAGCAGGATATCACGTATCTCAGGTGAAAATGGTTCCCTTTATTTACCCACATGCGTTGACAGCCATAGTGACAGCTACATCTTCTACTACAGTAAAGGTGAACCATGGCTTTGCACAATGTTCAGTAGTGATAGGGTATAATATTTCTGGTTTCAACCACGAAAATGCTGTCATATATTGTGCTATTCTTCTTTTTGGGTTCTGGTTTAAGCTGTCATTTTTACAGATATTTTAGAGAGTCTACTAACCCCCAACCATAATCCTAAAATTAAATTAAGTTCATTGGTATTATGTGAAATATCTCTTCTAATTTTTACACTGAGAAACCAAGTGATTCCTGTTCTAAATTTATTTTGTGGCATGCATTTTAATTGTGCTCATCCTGTCACACTGAAGAATACTCATCTCCAAAATCTAGCACCAGGCAAAGACTTGATTAGATCAATAAACTCAGAGGGGTGACAGTATTAATTTTTCCCTTGGGAAACCTAATGACCAATGGCACAGTTACCGTCACTCCAGAGCTTCTCATTTACTAGTCCTTGATCTAGGCTCAAACACCTAGGCTCACAGTTCAATCATATGAATTACATGCCAAGACGGAAGTTTAATCACTACCGTCTTAAACCTAATTTGAAATCTAATTTCAAATGCTGCATTTGTCTCTCTCAGAGTTTCTTGTTTGCTAAAATGTAAAAAAGAGCCTGAGACTGTGCTCACTGATGCCCTCTGAAACACCTAGAACCACTCAGTCATGCAGGCAAAGTAGACCATGAGAGGTCTCTATCCAGCTTCCCACCCAAAGTAGGGTCAACAGTGCATTCAGGCCAAGTTGCTCAGAGCTCTATACAGTCTGGAAACCACCAGGGACATAGATTTCAGTCTCTCTAGGCTGCATAATTTTCCTCATTGTGAGTGTTTTTTCCTTATCTCCAGCCTGAGCTGCCCACGTTTCAACTACTGCCTGCTGCCACTTGCCCTCCCACATGTACCACTGTGAAAGACCTAGTCGTGCCTGCTTGATCCCCTCCTGTCAGTGACAGAGTTGCTAGTAGGTGCCACTGTCATCTTCACTTCTCCTGGATGAACGAGCCCTAGTGCTACAGCCTCTCCCCATAGGGCATGAGTTCCAGATCCCACCATTTTGGTAACCTATGCTTGATTGCACATCATATCCCAGGGGTAGTATAACCCAAGTGCCAATTGAAGAGGTATATTCACTTTCTTTGATCTACTGAATATGTTCCTTTTGAGGTAGCCCAGGGTTTGCTGTTTGCTTACTGCCAGGGTTCACTGCAGACTCAGTTCAGTCAACTTCTTCACCAGGATGTGCAGACGTGGCACTTAAAGACATGGTTTAGTGGTGGAATGGACAGTGTTAGTTTTGTTGCAAAAACATAACATAACCATGAGTGCAAGAATAGTCTACTAACCATGGGTCCAGTTGCATTCAAAAGAGCCAGTCAGGTAAACTAATATTGTGTTTATTAAATGCAACATATAGAGTACTTTTGGATTGTTGTCAACAAATGCATTAACTGCAGAATGGCTATATATATAACTAACAATATTATTGCAATCACAAACTTAATTTGCCAGATGAAAAGGGTTGGTGGAGATGAGGATAAAAGACTTAGCGAAATGTGTCCCTTCTAGGGAGGGCAAAGAGGACAAACCCATCAATCTGTCCCTACAAATTTCATGTTGAATTCTCATTCCCCAGTTAGGTACACTGGGTGGGACCGTGGTCAAAGTTTTCATTCTTCATGGTCACATTGTATGGAATATGTAGGATGTGTATTTTGGAAGCAGTTGTACAAAGCATTCCTTGGTATCAACAGAAAGAACAAGACCATGAAGCTTTCACTCCTCTTCATGTTCCTCTCGGATGCCATGGCACCACAAGCCACTGATCTCCATCTGGTTTCAATGTCTGTTCAGATCACCACGGGCTCCATTATGTTTGAGCTTTTGTTTGAGTATTTTCTTCACAGTTTCATGCTTTCTGCAGTTGGACTGATCTTAAAGATCTTTTCCAACTGAAAAGAAAATGATTCTAGGACCCAAAGGACCTATCCTGCAGAGTTACTGCTGGGGCTGACAGTGATAAAGTACTCTACAGTTGTTCGTTTCATGGGACAACTAGTCTAGTCCTCCCACATGTGCAGCCCTGCTTTTGTATTTTATGGACTGTACCCCCATCCCTCTCTTGTTCAAAACTTGATGAAGGGTATTTCACTTTGTGATCTAGGCCATCGATAAAGATGCTAAACAGAACGGGTTCCAGGATAGACCCAGAGAACTCTGCTTTCAACCTCAGCACAGATTATGACTCATTAACCACTATACTGATTAAGCCAATTTTTCATCTAAATGGTAGGCCAACCACCTAGATTTTAACATGCCATCCTGCTTACAAGGATTCTACAGAAGACTTGATCAAAACACCTGCAGCTGGTTGCTACGTTTTCTTTTCTCCAACCATAACAGATTTTGTAAGTTTTTCAGAGACAGTCAAGAGCAGGCAGTTCTCTTAGCATTCTTAGATGCATCCTTTTGGTCTAGACTTGTATGAGGTATGGTTTATTGAAAGTTTCTTGATTTGAAACACAGTCCTTACTTCCAGCTTTTGTATACACATTTCTGCAATGAATCTCAGTCATAAGTTCCCTGTTTAGCTACACCAGTCTCCTGATATGGCCGGGTATTGTCCTGAATGTTGGGATAGACCTATCTTGAAGGTGGAGGATGCTGTCCTATATAACTGAATTCTTTTGTCCTTCAGAGCTCTATCCCAGTTTCCTGGAGAGGTCTTTTTTCTTTCTCCTGATGTCCAGGGATCTGCTCTTCTATTTGACATCTTCAGTCCTGTCAGAATCCTGAAACCCATTATTCCCTGTTTCTTACAGCCAAAGCTGCCACTGATCATAATTTTCACTACCAGTTCCCTCATTCATGAGTCACACCATTCACGAGCATCATAACAAACTGTCACTTCTAGAACCTGACTTAAGAAGTACACACCATAAATAATTGCATCCCTTAAAAATGTTTTGGGCACTGTCCTAAGAATACTCTTTTGTCTACTTTTTTGTCTACCTGGTGATCTACTTTGAACCTTTCATCAGTTTCTCATAGAAAAAGACAAATAGCTTACTCTTAAGTTTTCCTTTAGCATATTCACAGGTGTCCCAAACTTCTCATTCATATCACATTGCATTTAATTGCAAGCTGTCCCTTATCTCTTTTTTTTTTTTCTTCAATAAACCACATCTTTACCTAGCCTTTTCCTTTGATTCATAGTCTACCCTTGGTTCATAACACCATGTTCCTCAGATTGTCATTTCTCATTTTGTTTTTGAGAAACCTCATGACAATTTTCTACACTCCTTCTGGGATACATTTAAGATGTCATTCCTAATCTTGTCCTTGTTGTTCTCCTGGATCAGACTTCTGTGGGCGTGTTTTTGTTGCTCCAGGAATTCCACATCTTCTTACAGCATTGATATTCTAAACTCTCCTCTTAGTTGCAAACTTGCAGTCTCTCACAAAATCTGGGCTTCTCTCAGGCTCAGAAATACTTCATACCATTTTTTCACTGTGAACCTTAACAACTGAAATCTTGTATTCTCTGGTGTAATCTTTTCAAAGACCTTCTTACTCTCACACTTTAATTTCCGAATTTAATCAACTTAAACCCTAACTGAACCCTAATTCTAAATTTCCACAAGATTCTAGACACATTTTAAACTATTTGTTCTTTTCAGTGAGAAATCTAAAAATGGTTTATCTAGATTTCTTCTGGTTTCACTTCACCACTAGGCATTTACTGTCAGTCCAAGAGATTGGATAACTTTATTGCCAAGATGTCCAACACCAAATTTTTCAATCTCTTTTTCTGTGACTTTCTTATTGCACAGTCACAATTTTTAGTTTATTAAACCTTAAACAGAGTTTAGTGGCAGTGCTAAATTTTCACTGAAATACTAAACCTTCAGTATTCTGAATTCATTTTTGGTCTTTTCTGAAATTTGTTGATCTTGTTTTTTTGTAGGTTCAGGTTTACATAGCCTTAACGAGATTCTTGGTTTAGGCTGACCTCTGTAACTCCCTAGACAATTATATTCCTCAGTTATCTTTGAAAAATTCAGTAATCATGGTTCTAAATATACCTTGGGTTTGTCTACTAGTATGGTCTTAATGTAGTGCCACAGCTTCAGTTTAGCTAAGTCATAAACCTTACCATATCCCTAGAAAAAATGACAATCAAATAGCATTCCTACTGTGGAAAGAGGAGAGCTGAACCCCCAGTGCTCTAACTGCTGGAGTCTACTTCTCAAAAGTTTATTTTTAGTGTAAAAAACCTCTAAACACTAAAGACAAATCATAAGCCCTGGCTTCACTGAACTTCAGTAACACCATCTTGGACATTATTCATCTTTTTCTGACAAGGAGTTTCTTTCTGTAATCTGCTTTATTACAGCACATTTGCTGTCAGTTCACAGCTTCCACTTTATTAAACCCTAATTCCAACCACAGGCTTCTACTAGCTTCAGTGGTGTTCTCCAAAGGTCACTGCCAATTTTCACTGCTAAGAAAGCCAACAGCTAGTTTTCTAAATTTAATTAAGATCTATTATAAGATAACTTTGGAATCAGCTTTCAAACATTCTCATTATTATTATTACGTGGTTTACTAATATCTATTTTCATGATACCTGATGGAAAGATGCACCTGTGTCTGTCCCTAGGTAGGTTAAATTTGCTGTCTTAGAGTAACTTCATGAGTTCTTACTTCTTAGAGTAACATTCATGTCTCACTTTTACATCCTAGCAGATAGGAGGGTTGCTCAGTTCCTAAATTGAACATGAGTCAGCAGTGCCCTGGCAGCCAGGAGGGCCAACCCTGTCCTGGGGGCATCAGGCACAGCATCGCCAGCCGGGCAAGGGAGGGGATTGTCCCACTCTGCTCTGCACTGGGGCGGCCTCACCTCGAGTGCTGGGGCAGTTCTGGGTGCCATAATATAAAAAAGATATTAAACTATGAGAAAGCATCCAAAGGAGGGCAAAAAAGATGGTGAAGGGCCTTGAGGGGAAGCCATATGAGGAGCAGCTGAGGTCGCTTGATCTGTTCAGCCTGGAGAGGAGGAGACTGATGGGAGACCTCATTGCAGTTACATCTTCCTCATGTGAGGAAGAGGAGGGGCCAGCACTGATCTCTTCTTTCTGGTGACCACTGACAGAATGCAAGGAAATGGCCTGAAATTGTGTCAGAAGAGGTTTAGGTTGGACATCCAGAAAAGGCTTTTCCCCCAGAGGGTGGTTGGGCACTGGAACAGCTCCCCAGGGAAGTGGTCACAGCACCAGCCTGACAGAGTTGAAGAAGCATTTGGACAATGCTCTGGGGCAGCTGGTGTGACTCTTTGGGCTGTCCTGTGCA
>VWZT01005631.1:123529-144454 GCA_013397055.1 Pachycephala philippinensis | reverse complement strand
GAAGGGAAGGGAAGGGAAGGGAAGGGAAGGGAAGGGAAGGGAAGGGAAGGGAAGGGAAGGGAAAGACAGCTTTAGAAAAGTACTTTTGCACTTAATGTTGCTGACCAGTTCTAGAAGATTAATTAATTTGTAAATGTTACTATCATTTTGCAAGTGTACTAAGGAAATGGAAATAAAAACAGATTGCTATTTCTAAGCCAGATCTAAACATTAATGCGTATTTGTATCTTTGATATCAGGAACCTAAAGCTGATGGAAACAGATAGCTGAAATGGCTGGAAACAAGTTCATATCCCTTACTGAGGGTATTTGTACTTCAAATGCAACACTAAAGATCAAAATGCTTTCCCATTTGAATATTATTCAGCAGAAAGTATGAAATGAGCCAGTGTACCTCAGTCTGCTTTTAAAGGCTTTTATCACCACTGAAAACTTTTTTTCAGAAACATGAGGGATGAACTGCCCTAAAAATTATATTATGCTGCAGGCATAAGGGGCAATGTTTCCAACATATCAGTGATTGAAACATGTGTCTGATTTGTGTACATTGCAGGTCTGACTGTCCAGTCAGTACTTTTAATATGAGTAAGTTTATTTTCATGCAAAAAGATCCTGTACCTGCTTCCCTAAAAACAGTATGTTTGCACTCTTGGAGATGATACACTGATTTTACACAATAAAAATGTTATCATAGGTCTCTCAAGCAGAGGTAATGCACTTTTATTTCAGAAGTAGTGCTAATATTGAGAATAAAGGACTAATCAATGTCAGTGTGCTCTGTTGCATTTTTAATGCCTTTAACCAGCTATTCCACTAAAATCTAGCTGTCCCCTCGGGAAAAGGAGCCCCACACGATGCCAAAAAGCACTAGAAGTCTTATATGGCACCACATATAGGAAGAACTTTCTGAAAATAGGGAACATGGAACAACAGTACAAAAACCTTTCTAAACATAAAAGTCCCAACAAACAAAAAACCCACAAGCAGCAAACAAAATCAAACAAAACACAAACAAACCATACAACAAAAAATAGAGAGGGAAAAACAATGGAATGAGTCAAAATCAGGGAGAAACAAAAAGTCTCTTTCTGTCCTTTACATTTTTGTGCAAACATTAACTGCGTCATGAATCTTATGTGGGAGCATATTTGTAATCAGATGTTTTTGTCAGAATAGAGATTGAGCTGGGGCACAAGGCTGTGATTTCTAGAGACCAGTTGCCAAATTTCTGACTCAGGTCATATAAATGGAGATAAGTTTGTTGACCTCCATGCTAATGTCTGCTTTTGCACGTCAGGAAACGCATCTAGCTGATAGAAATTGCAGCCACCGGTCAAGGGAAAATTAGCAACTATGTAGGCCAGATCTAAATGGCATGTAAAAGAAGAGATGAAAACTTGCACATTATTAACTCACATTATAGCAGAATATCACAAATATCCCTGTCTATGATGCTTAAATTCATTCAGAGCTATTTATAAAGAAATTGCATAGGAGTGTTGTAGGTAGAGAAGAACTCCTAATATTTGAGAGTAAAGTTATATAAAACTGAAGTATTATGGAGGCATCTTAATGTTCTGCCAGCAGCCTTTCAGCACCGTGTTGGAAAATCCACCACCTATAAAAAAAATGTGAGTATAATACTATACCTCACATGATATTTGTAATAGTTGACCCTTTTATCTGCATTAGGTGTTTCAGACATTTCAGAACAATTCTGTGAGTGTTTGTATAGGTCTATCTGTAACAAAGCCTACAACACAAATAAATATTTAAACATAGCAATGTACTTCTTAATAACAATTCCAAAGTGGTTTAATACTATTCTAAAATTAGAATAACTAGCAGTGTTATGCAGTCTGTAGTCAAAACACTCCTGTAGAAATGAAGATTGCAATAGCCTGTAGAATAATTATTAAAATATTTGTGACTGATGGACTAAATTAATTTTGGGAGACCTTTTATTTTATAAGCATTTTGATTAATGTTTGATATTCACAAAGATATTTGTGAATCCAGTATAAATCCTCTCTACAATGACAACTTCATTATCACCACTGCTACAGTATGTTTCTAGTCTGAAAATTCTTATTAGATACCTTAGAGCTGCAGGCAAATGATAGCCCTTTAACTAGAAGCTGTCATGGGATTGCACTAACACTGAAAACTACAGGACGCAACTTAAGAAAATACTGAACATAACAGGCAGCAGTTGAGAAGATGACAATATACAGTCAGTGCCATGAAGGATGGGAAGATCTCCCATGCAAATGGAAAGTTAATGTGCCAGAGGTATGTGGAGGGAAGCACTAGAGACTTCCTAATGGGCTGTCTTGAAAGACCAACAATACCAGTGTTACTATGTCAGTAATAACATATAAAACTAAGAATGTCTGGATAATGGTATCAGAAATATCAAATTTGGATGAAGAGGTATCTGAACTATGACCATTTAAGAATGATTCAGGATTGTTTACTAAGAAGGAGACCTGTGTGAGAAGGGAAGGTGCAAGGAAGATGCAAGAAGGCCAGAGAAAAAAAGGAGAATAAGGTATGCAAATCGGGAGTGCTGCCTGGGTTTGTTTACCTATTAGAAAGCCCTGAGCCTGGTCACTGCAGCTGGAGGAAGACATTAAACCAAACCCACTTCTCTGACTATACCCTGAGAAACAATCCATTTCCATGTTCAGCAGAACAAGAATAGTGGTGGTCAGGGTGATTTTCCTGGCCAGCAGGGAACACCCAGAAAAACAGATCAAGCATCTGATGTTAATGTCCATTACAGCACTCACAGCACAAGTTCTCCACCATACATAACAATTATTCGCTAGTTGCTATTTAAAAGACTTCAGTTCTCTAACAGGAAATCCCAAGCAAATGACATCAGAGGAAGTTATACACGCATGTATCATGTAGAGGAAACAGTAAAAGGCCAAAGTTAGACATTCACAAAATTAGTCTAAAAAAATATTGCTCATTCAACAGTTCTAAAACTAAACAGGTTGTGTCCAGTAAACTCTGTTATTCTACATGGGACTGTTTTTGGGACCAGCATTATTATTATAAAGAATACTCAACACCAGTTGACTAGTATTAGTGTAGGATTCAGGACTACCAGAAGAGTCTATCCAGTTGCATGAAGATTTGAACCAGGACCTAATGCAGCAAAACTTTCCTGCAATTCTTACATAAATATAGCTACTTTGCTCCAGATTTATATGCCTCTATAATGAAGAGTATCTGAAACACAGTGACAAATTTTCTAAGTATAGTCTTGCACATCTCTACTATGGTGTTAAGAAAGTAAAAGCAATGCAAAAGACAAACTTTATATGCTGATATGGAATTTTGTTCGTACTGGAAAATGGTAAAGCTAATGTTCCTCCTGATAAAGAGGCAACTGTACTCTTTCCAAATATCAGTATTCCTGAGGGAGGGCCAGTATCCCCCCCCAGTTACAGCAGAAGCTCTGTTCCATGCTGATTGCAATGTAACTGTCTCTGTAAAAAAAATGGGATACAGAACTCCAGTGACAATACCAGGTAGATCACTGGGGAAATGGAAAGAGTGGTAAATAACTTAGACTGGCACTGAAAATTCAAGATTATTTAGAAGTGAAACAAATAAATGAGCTCTTAGGAAAGAAAGTGACTAGTATATCAAGTGTGCATTCAAACAACTGAGGGAGGATCCCATTTGCCACCACCCCCTTCCTCTCAAAGGCTTCTGAGAGTTTGGTTTTTTCCCACCCAAACACCACCCTTCTCTTGGAAAGCTGAAGACAATATTATCAAAGAAACATGGGCCATATCTAACCTTTACTACCTCTGTGCAGATCTCAAGGGAATGGGCTGTAGCAACAGTAACAACAACAAACAATAGCTATATTTATGGTTCCAAAGAAAAAATGTAGAAGAAAGAAGGATTGCCATGACTGGGACTCTCTGTGCTTGGTAAAATGCATAAGAAATAAGAAAAAAAGGTCCAACAAAGCCCTACCAACTGCCCAGAAAATTATGACCTTTTGTGGCAAAAGCAATTGCGGAGTATGGAGAACTGTTTGACTCCACACCTATAATAAAGGTATAATTTAGCAATTGTATAGTACCTCTCAGCTGCACAGCTAAATCTCTTTAAAAAGATTGGGATCATTATCCCTATCCTAATTTTGCATTTGTGAAATGAGTATGTAGAGAGGTTAAGCCAAAATTTTAAGATTTGTTTCATCTGGGAGTTCTGGAGGGGGAAAAAAGGGATCTGATTTTACAGTCTCTAAGAATGTGCAGCTTCAATCAGCATGACTGGTAACTGCAGGTGCTCTGTCTCAGAGTGGATGATGAGTGCGTTGAGAGTCTGTGGGTTAAGACTAAGGGTCAGACTATTAACCATGATGCTGTCGAGGATGTTTGCACCAGGCCGCCTGATCAGGAGGAGGAAGTCAGTGAGGCCTTCTACAGGCAGCTGGAAGTAGCCTTACAGCCACTAGCCCTGGTTCTTGTGGGGGAGATCAGCCATTCTGACATCTGCTGGAGAAGAAACACACTGAGACACAAACCATCCAGGAAGTTTCTGGAAAGCAAGGATGACAGCTTCCTGACATAGGTGGTGAAGGAAATAGCAAGGAATGGTGTGCTGCTCAACCTTATACTAACAAACAGGAAGGCCTGGTTGGATATGTGAAGGTCGGGGGCAGCCTTGGCAGTAGGGACCATGAGATTGTGGAGTTCAGTATCAGATGAGGAGGAAGCAGGACAGTAAGGAAAATTACAGCCACACATTTCAGGAGAGCTAGCTTTGGCCTCTTAAGGGATAAGAATTCCATGGGAAGGTGCCTTGCAGGGAAGAGGGTCCAAGACAGCTGATCAGTAGTCAAGCATCACTTCCTCCAGGAAAAGAAGGGCAAACCCTGATAAGTAAGAAATTGAGGAAAGGGGGCAAAAGGCCTGTAGAGATGAAAAAGAAACTCCTGTTAATACTCTAGCACAAGCAGGAAACTCACAGGAGGTGGTAGGAGGGATATCCCACTTGAAACTAATATAGGGAGGTTGTCAGAATATGTGGAAATGAGACAAGGAAGGCCAAGGTTCACCTGGAATTAAATCTGGACAAGGATGTCAAGAACAATAAGAAAGGCTTTTTCAAACACTTCAATAACAAAAGAAAAATTAAGGAGAATGGGGGACCCTACTAAATAGAGGGGGTACCCTGGTAATGGAGGACATGGAGAAGGCAGAGTTACTGAACACCTTCTTTGTGTTGGCCATCACTGAGAAGATCAGCCCCCAGGCATTCCCAGCCTGGGAGACTAGGGAGAAGGAAGGGTGGAAGAAAGACTTTCCCTTGGTCAAGGAGGAGCGGGTTGGAGTCAGGCAAACCAGGCATCCACAAGTCCATGGACTCTGCTGATGGACACCAAAGCTGGGCTGCTCATAGTCATCTTTGAAAGGTCCTGGTGATCAGGAGAGGTGACTGAGGACTGCAGGAAATCAAATGTCACTTCAGTCATCAAAAAGGGCAAGAAGGAGGCAGTGAGCTACTGCCCAGTCAGCCTCACCTCAATCTCTGGCAATTTGGTGGAGCACTTCATTCTGGAGGCCGTGTATCCAAATGAAAGACAGATGATGAGGAGTAGTCAACATGGATTCGCTAAAGCGAAAACATGCTTGTCCAACCTGCTTGCCTTCTATAATGAGACTCCTACCCGGATGGATAAGGGGAAAGCAATGGGTGTTGTCTGCCTTGACTTCAGCAAGGTTTTCAATGCTGTTTCTCACTGCTTCCACATAGGCAAACTCAGGAAACGCATGCAGGGTAAGTGTATTCTGAATGGTTTGAGCAGTGGCTGAACAGCAGATACCAGAGAGTTGTAATCAGTGGCAGAGGATCTAGTTGGAGACCCGTCTCCAGTAGTGCCCCTGAAGGTTCAATACCAAGTGCAGTATTAATTAACATAACGATCAATGCCTTGGATGAAGGGACAGATGCCTTACCAGCAAGTTCACTGACAAGACAAAGTATCCCAGAGGGCTATGCTGCCATCCAGAAGGATGTTGACAAGCTGGAGAGATGGGCAGAGAGCAACCGTCTGAATTTCAAATGCAAAGTCCAGAACAATGGGAGGAATAACCCAGTACAGGCTGGGACTGACCAGCTGGGAAACAGTTCTATGGAGAAGGACGTGATGGCCATGGTGGACAACAAGCTGTCCATGAGCCAGCAGTGTGTCCTTGTGGCCAAGAAGGCCAACAGTGTCCTGGGGGGCATTAGGAAGAGCATTGCTAGCAGGTCGAGGGAGGTGATCCTGCCCCTCTACTCAGATCTGATAAGGCCACATCTGGAGTGCTGTGCCCAGTTCTGGACTCCTCATTGTAAGATAGACATGAAACTCCTGGAGTGGGTCCAGTGGCGAGTGACAAAGATGATTAGGGAACTGGAATTAGATAGTCCTCATAAGACTCTCTCTCTTATGAGGAAAGGCTGAGAGACTTGGGCCTTCGACATTAAGAAGAGGATTGAGAAGAGAAAGCTGAGAGGGGACCTCATCAGTGTCAGTAAGTATCTGAAGGGAGGGTGTCAAGAGAACAGAGCCAGGCTCTGCCCAGTGGTGCCAGCAATGATAAGGAGCAACAGGCAGAAATGGGTGCACAGGAGTTTCCACCTGAACATGAGGAAGAGCTTCTTGACTTTCCAGTTGACTGAGCACTTGAACAGATTGCCCAAAGAGGTTGTGGAGTCTTCCTCACTGGGGATATTCCAGGATTGCACACAATCCTGTGCAATGTGCTCTGGGATGACCCTGCTTGAGAAAGGAGATTGGACCAAATGACCTGCTGTGGTCCCTTCCAAGCTGACCCATCCTGTGATTACAGGATTTTGTGAAAGGGATAAAATGTGAAGCGTGAAGGAGACAGAAGTCTTAATTTAGAAGGGAAGATTTACTTTATAACAAGAAAGACCTCAAACTGTAAGAACACACCGATATCACGGTCTGAATATCCATACTGAATAATTTGGTGTCATGACCCACTGGTACAGGGCATGATACTCGTTACAAATTCTCGTCAGGCTGAACAAAGACACCTGACCATGCATCAGGGAACTCTTATGTTTACGGATATTAATCTTAACTCCAGCAACCAGCCCACTACCTAGATTCAAAAAGTGTTGGCTAACACACCCTGAAATTCTTACAATACACTGCTATTAAAGGTGTTGGCTATCAAGTCCTTAATCTTGTGCAGTACAATTCAATAAGTTCTCTACTCCCATAACAAACTTCTCAAAGGTGCTGGTCACAAACCATAGTACACCAATACAAAAGGTGCGGGTTCATACGCCACAAACACTTTTACAAGCTCTCTCCTCCCAAAACAGCTTCAAATCAGAGTCTGGGGTAGAACAGGATAGCTGTGCTTTGACCAGGCAAAGCAAGGTAAGAAAACAACGATTATCACCAGTCCTCAGATCTCATACTGGTACTGCTGCATGGATGGTCCAGATCTGGTGTTGCGAGACAAAGAAAACAAAAGAGAAAGAGGAAAAAGGGACTGAGGAGGCTCAACCTGTGTCCCTTTATAGTTAACCTGGTGCATGCCTCTTATGTAAGCCAGACTTTTTGTGCTGTTTTGTTCCCATGTGCACAGCCAGCCCTTCTCCAGGATGTGAGTTGGAAGGTGAGAGTGACTAAGCACGAGGTAGAGAAGGAAGGTGGTTCAGAATGCTGAGCCACCTCTGCAGCATCCCCCACTTCCAATCACATCTTTCCTGTCCCAACATTCAGAATGTTTGAGACAAAACATTCTTAGACCTGGTCCTCTACAGCCACCAAAGGCACAACAGCTGCACTAGCAAGGGACCAGTAAGATCCAAAACACAGACTAGCTCAAGTAAAGGGCTCAATTAGTGGGAATATTTTTGCTCCAGTGCTCAAGCCAGTTTGAGAGGAGTTGAATGGGACTTGGATGAATATCATACATTGTGGCATATTGGTATTGCTTCATGATTGCAAGGATTGCATCACTATTACCAGACAAAGAGAGAAAGAAAACACTGCATTTTCCAAAAATTAATGGAGCTGAGTTCGCTAATCCCCTCTTAGATTAGAGTTTCCCAAGTATGTAAGGGCTCTGGGGGGGAAAAAAAAAAAGTAATTATTATATAGAAGGCTGAGTCCCAACAAAATTTCCAACCCTGTCCCTATAATAACTTCTAATGCCCTTGCTACAATTTGCATCTGTTCCACTGTGCAGCTCACTACAGAAAAAACTTCCTCTCGAGAACAATCTCATAAGGCAGAAGCAGCTGCTCTTGTTCCTCCTGCTCTCCCTCTTCAATTCTTTGAAGTCGTGTCACTAAATTTCAAATGATAAGCTTGCTTTATTACTTTAGCTTTCAGTGGAGTTTAGGGACAAGTTGGTAGCAAAACTTAGACTTACACTGTAACGCATGAGAGGACAGCTTCATGGTCAAGACCAAACCCTACTTCCCTCCGACCTTGTTTAACTAACAAAATTAATTTGCCTCTTTAAAATTTAAAATAAACATGCCTTGATTTTTTTTCAGTAATTGACATTGGCAGAATTGAAGGGATGTTGTTTGTACACTGATTTGTCTGTTGGAAAGACAAACTGCAGATAGTTTGGCCTGGTGCCAAGCCTGAGTTGCTTCATTTCTTCTTTTTCCTGATCTCAATACAGGCAAGATAGCTAACATGCACCAGTGGCCAGTCAAAAGTTCAAAGAACTGGAAGTATAAGAAAGAAAGTCAAGAAGGCGCAGACAGCAAAACAGCCATCTTGTCACAGTTGAAACAGTTTGTATTTATGTCTGCTTCCATTTTTTCCAGCTACTTATCAGCAATAAAAGTGGAGATTTAATAAATCTATGTCTCCAGAAAACAGCAAACACACAAAGGATTAATCCTAATTTCATCATAATTTCTCAGGTTTACAAATCAATAACTGGACTGCAAAACACAGCAACTATGGAAAAAATAACACCATAACTGTAAAGTTCTAATCTACTTTTCTAGGGGTATATGTTAAAGTCTCCTAGTCAGATATATGAGGTAGATGTGCCTAGCCATGGTCTTAAACGAACCTCCCAAGAGGCTGAAGGGTTTCAGAGCCAAAAAGCAATTATGTATTTGAATAAAAATTAGAAAAATTAACTATGTGAAAGATTACAAGACTCAGAAGAGTTCATTTTTCCAGCACAGTCACTTCATATTGAAACATGTTGTGGACAATGCATGCATTTGTCCTACCTCTCTTGCAGCCTGACTAACCACTTCTTGATACATTTGGTTGTTTCTCCAGCTCTGTGTTTCAGTCACAGGCTTTTTAATTCCTGGTGTAACTTTTTCCTTTCCTTTTGTCTGTCGCATTTAGTGCCTTCCCATATAGTCTATTCCTGAACATATTAAATAATTTTTCATGGGAAGACTCCCTCTTTTTTTATGACCCTGTGTTATTAAAGAAAAAAAAAACCCAGGAAAAAAATTTTAAAAACATAATTAATTAAGGCATTGTCAATCGCAATAAAGCAAACTTTTGTGCACAGCCAGTCAGATATAAAGCTTAACAGTTTTAGATACAGCCTTTGCCTTTTGGTCACAGAGCTTTTGTAGGGTATGCCTACATTATTGACTGGCACAAAGAATGGATTGTGCTTTGAATTGCTGCATTCTGAAGCATTTCCAGGACTGCACATTTACATACCCTCTTGACCAGAAATTAAGTTTGGGGCAGTATCCAATCCTCTGTGCAAATCATTCATGCGTATAAAGTAACTGCTGGGGAACCTTGCATCCATATTGCATCCATAATCCCATTCCTGATTTCATTCTTAGTTCCAGCAGGAAGCAAATAATTTTGATTGTATGAGCAGTTTTCCTATTTGCATGCCACAATATATACAAAAAGCAAAGTTTCATCTAAGAATTTCCATTCCAAAATTCAAATTCACTGGACATAAACAACACCCAAGAGACTTGGCTACAAAATCTCTCTGGTCATAAAAACTGAGAAAGCCAAATCTTTTTGTCATAGCCTTGCCTCTTTCTGAACTACTTGGACACCAGGAATTAGGATTGAAAAGTGTATGTTTTTGGTAGTGGAGGGGCTACGAAGGTGGCTTCTATGAGAAGTTTCCCCCATGTCTGATAGAACCACTGCCAGATGGTACCAAGGTGGACACACCGACAGCCAAGGCCAAGCCACCAGCAACAGTGGCAGTGACTGTAGGATAACTCTTTTAAGAACAGGATAAACCTGCTGTGCAGCAGCACCTGGAAGTGAGGACTGAGACTGTGTTGGAGAAACAGCTCTGCAGACACCAAAATCAGGGGAGAAGGAAAGGTGGGAGGTGCTCCATGTGCCAGAGCAGATTCCCCAGACAGTGATGAGGCAGGCTGTCCATCTTCAGCTGATGGAGGTCCATGGGGGAGCAGATATCTCCCTCAGCCTGTGGAGGACCCCACACCAGAAGGGGTAGATGTGCCCAAAGAAGATGGTAGATGTGACCATGTGAGAAGCCTGTGCTGAAACAAACTCCTGTGAGGGGCTGTGAAGAGAGAGACCCACACTAGAGTGGGTTTCCTGGCTGGACTTGTGACCTTGTGGAGTCTCACACAGTAACAGGCTGTTCCTGAGGGACTGCAGCCCATGGGATGGACACATGCTGGAGCAGGTCATGAAGAACGGCACCCTGTGGAGAGGGCTCATGTTGGAGAAGTTCATGGACGACTGTTCCATGTGGGAGGGACCTCACACTGGAGCAGAGGAACAGTGTGGGTAGGAAGGCATGACAGAGACAAATGTGTGCTGAACTGTATCCAAGCCCCATTCCCCATCCACCTGTGCTGCTGTGGGGAGAACGTAGAGAATTTAAGAGTGAATTTGAGAACTGTGACGAAAGAAGGTGTGTGGGGAAGATGTTTTAACATTTATTTCCCATTATCCTACTGTGATTTGATTGGTAATAAATCAAAATTATTTTCACTAAATCAAGTCTGGTTTGCCCATGACTTGTTTGTAATTGGCAAATTATCTCCCTTACCCTTTTCCTGACCCTCAAGCCTTTCATTGTGTTTCGTCTTCCCTGTCCAGTTGAGAAGGGGAGTGACAGGGTGGCTTTGGTAGGCACCTAGCATCCAGTCAAGATCAACCACCAAAGGGTGACAAAAGAGATCCCATGCATGTCCTGATATAGTAATGAACACAGTCAGATAGGAAGTCCTCAAAGAAATGCATGTTTTGGAAATCTAAAGAGAAAAAATGGGCCTTTTTGCTGTGACAGTCCAACTGGATCAGCCCCATACCCCATCTGCCTATAATCAAAACCCCACACTCAGAAATAAACTTATCAAAATTCTCTGGTGATTCACTCAAGTATTTGGGTAAAGGTTTCCCAATCGCTTCTTTTGGAGGAAAAACAGATCTAAGGCACACACAGCTCATCTGAGCTCTAACAACACAGTTTCTCATCAAAATTTGATTCTCAGCAATTCAAGATCAGAATGTGATTTCCCTCCATAACACAAAAGAGCCCTTGCTTGCTGTGGAAAGTGGTCAAGGAAGATGCTTTTATCAAACCGTTTTTTTCTAGCAAATCTCAGAGAAGATTTTGAAGAACTTATGGTTGAGCACCCTGTGGAGAAAAACAGGCTCCATGATGCAGCCTATCAAGGAAGCAAGAACATTCCGGCCAGCCACGGACAGAAGTTCAGAGCGGGCAAAATGAAATATCTTAAGCTATTAATACACTTATCTCTCAGGCAGAATTACAGTCTTTAATGGCTACAAGTTGCTAAGATAATAGGTCTGGATAAAAACTATCATGAAAAAGACAACATTTGCAAAAAACAGATGCATTGCAAAGCCCTGCAATGTTACAGAGACAGCAGTAGCACAGATAAATTGCAGAGACCAGGCAGCCTTTGGAAGCTTTGCTATTTAAGTAACTATTAATTGAGACTTGGTGCACTATATTTGTAATGATCTGTTTGCTACTACCTAATATAAAGCACTCATTTTTCCTTATGTTTCCTAAATAATACTTATAATTTACCAAGTATCTGCCATGAGTATTTATTAATTTTAATTACATAAACATCATATTTCCAGAGAAAGATATGATCCATAAATATAAAACTAAATATATTGCTGAGTACAGGAAATGAAGTAGTATTTAATTACCATCAATTTCTATAAGTAACTGTCAAGGGCTAACTGCTACTACTACAAATCTCATGGAAAATGGAAAAATGTATGTGTTGCTACTAAATATTTTAATTTATTAAAGTTATACTTTCGCACTCAGAAGAGCAGATCAAATATGTACAATCATTCCTTTACACAATGGAAACTAGGTGACTACAGTACCTCCAGGCTGCAAAGTCAGAATAACCAACACTGTAGCTAAAAGTTATACTCTATATAAAGCCTGAATGTATGCAGTTTCAAGCAGTATAGACTGATCAGTTTCACTGAACGTTTGAACAGTGAAACTCATCGTACAGACAGTATCATAAGATACTATTAGTTCTCACTAGTTCAACACCAGAAAAATAACAGCAAAAATAACAACAGCAGCAACCTTTGATTGTTTTATTTTTAGTACTTCATTTCAGCTAGGACAAAAAAAGTCGGTAAGTGCCTATGAACTTTATCCTGCTTTTTCTACTTGAGTTTGAAACAGAACACAGATCAATGCTGTGAGCAATGTTTCCATCACCATGTTACTAGAAATATTACCTAAACACCCAGGTGTGCCACTGATGTGAAAGGAGATGAGTCATAACCATGAGATTTTATTTCAGAAGTTGAATTACATATGCATTCAAAATCCTAGCAGTCAATTACTTCATCAGATATCATGTTACACTATTATGGAAAGGCTTGTATTTGTGTGTCCTCCCAGTCAAATTGCTTTTCATGTACACATTTTGTGATGGACAGGAGAAACCAGATGGAAATGAGGAGATAAAGGGAAGATTGTTCCCAGTACTGTAAATATTATGACACAAAGGATATCACCTGGAATAAAGAAGAGAGTGAAAGACAGGAACCAGATGGAATGCAGTGATGACATGTAAGATACTTCTACCTCTATGTCATTGATCCAAAGGCAGCCACAGGACCTGTGACTCCTGAAGGTAAAAGCAATGACTCATCTTTATTTACACTATGTCTGGAATGCCTGTGAATTTATCTCACATTCGGGATTCCATGACTGTATCCCTGTTGTGAATTTCAAACTTCCAAGGGTTGTAGGAACTGTAGGTACCAAGCTACTTTTCTACTACAGAGAGCACTTCCAAGCCATCGCTGCAAACACCAATCCTGTAATACACATGCACATACATTATAGTACATGGCCTTTCACATAATTTTTTCCTCAATGTCCTTGTTTACATGATCTTTTAAAGACATTCACAAAAGCTTTTTTTCTAGCTATATTTCTGTTGGAGATTTAAGCATCAACACGCAGCATCTGACTGGATGCCAATGTAAATTCTTCCACAGAGTCAAAGCAGTTTACAGAACAGAGTCTGAACTTCACCAGCCCAGAAGCCTTTTTGAGCTTGGTGACGGAATTTACTACGCCCATTCAATATCCAATTCCTCAACACACCTAAACAGGTCAAAGCAAAAAAACTTTTCATACATAAGTACAAGAATATCTGCCTGTTCAGGGCAATTTCCAAATCAAATTATTGTTTACCAGCATGAACTGCATAGATGTTTCTGGAAGGGAAAAAAATCTTCCATCAATTTATTTTCCTATTCTTACCTATATTGAAATGGAATAGTTATTTATGCTCAAGCAAACAGATGAAATTAATCACCAAGTAGTTAAATAATTTGAAATAAGATCCTTACAGGTATATAGCTTTTATGGAAGTGTGAAAAGGAAAAGTTAAAATGGCAACATTGCATGACTTTGCTTTTTCTGCAATGATGGAAATTCAGTTTTTTAATAAAACTCATAGCCTGCTATGCTTCTCAAAGAGCAACATGTGAATGTCAAACATAATTTTCTTTCATTTCCAAGCAAAAGTCAAGATACTGCGTGAAAAAGTATGTAATTACAGACTGCACTTGATGTGACACTGAAAAATATCTGAACAATTTATGCTAGCTATTAGCCAACCATAGGACACTCTTCAGATGTGCTTTCCATCATATTTTAGGAAAAGCAGACACCAAACACTTTGTCTCTTTTCTTCTGAGGTGCTGTAAAGTTCAAACACTACAGTCATAATTCCAGGTCCTCCCAAATCCCTCTCTGTATCTTTCTGTTAACTCTCTCCTCCCCATGAATTTTCAATCCAGAAGCCAATTTCAATTCAAATTTGTGAAGAAGAGCTCTCAAATATATTAACTCCCTGTGAATTTCATGAAAATTGGGAACCAGAAGAGAAAGGCACAAATACTGTTGTCATCAAGGAAAAGACCACAGAATGGTTTTCGTCTTTTTCAGCATCAAATAATATACCCAAGAGAGCACCGCAATCAGTGGTACCTGATCTGCTAAGAGTTTGTACCTCGTGTCAGGCTGACACTCTGGTGGTCAGTGTAACTGAGGGTTACATCAGGAGCTCAGCTAGTACTAGCCGAGAGCAGTGCTGCGTGTTCCTTGACTGTGGCAAAATCTTCAGTGGGTTTTTGCCATTTATCATACTCAAGGGGATATGTATTCAAGACGTGCTCATGCTGGCAGTGTTCATCCCTGTGGAGCCTCTTGCATCTGATAAAGCAGCAATGCGGACTGAAGCTCTTTCTGTACAGGATATTTGTAACCCCTCTCTCTCATTTTGACAATCCTTCCCTCCATTCTTCCACATGGAATATCAGATATTTAATAAAGCACGAGCTCCTCTTGCAATCATAATATACTTGAGTTAAATGTGTCCTTGAACTCAAGGAAAGAAAGCCACAAGAAGCTTTACCAATTATGGTGGTTTCTTCGGGAAGATGTTTTCAGAGACTTGAAATTACTCAAATCATTTATAACATACAAATTTTTTTAATTATTGAAATGCTATACTGATAAATCAGAGAGCTGTGTACAAAAATCCAGTGATTTCTAGATATATATAAAATACACAGATCTCTGAGGCCTGAGAGGCTGTGGGTGGCAACCAGTCCAAGTTCTTCACAGCCCCTGATTTCTTCACAGCACCTGATTTCTTCACAGCTGCCTGGTAAGGAGATAAAGGGCTCTTTTGATATCATATAGCAAGTGTTCTGCCAATTGATTTTTTTGTATATATTTTAGACAGGGGTATCAATTTTGCTTATTATGATTTCTGACCTCAAACTCATTTGTCCTACCATATTTCTTGTTAGTAATATGATGAGTGGCAGAATGAATCCATCTTCTGTCATGGCCCTGTGCACAAGGGCTGTGTAGGAAAGATTTTTCTTCTTTAAAAAAATGTAATTCCGATGTTAAATGAAGATTCCAAAATTTCTGAGGAACTGCACTTTTCGTCTTAAAAATACAGCCTGCAAATCAACCAGTTTATGGGACATTGTCTACTAACTCTATTAATGCCTTTGTAAAATGAAGTCCTTAGGCAACACATATGGCCTGAATTTCTTCTTACCTCCACTTTTTTTTTTTTTTTAATCAGCACACCACAACAGCAGTCAAATCACTCAGTTTCTCAGGGGAGAAATCAGGTCCGTGTGTTCCTATATTGGGTTCATAGAACACATTATTCATACAGTAATAATCTGATTAACAGTTTGAGAATCCTAAGAGTTTTAATATGATTTCAGCTGTGTTGACTACAGAGTCATGCTGCTTAAGAAATGCAACCTCATTTTTTTCAGTTACTTGTTATGAAATTGATACACTTCCTATCTAGGTATGGTGAACACTTATTCTCTTGCCAAGCTAACTCTAACTTCTGATAGATGTGACAGTTCAAGCAAAACATTCTGAAGCTCTGCCAAAACCCTGAATTGCAGCGAATGTAACTTTATGCTTAGAAGAATTCCATTAACTTTTGTCTGCCTTGTTTGGTTTTTTCCACATGTTTTTTTCAGCAGCTCCTAATAGCAAAAATTAGAAAACAAATCAGGAAAGACTACTCTCTGAATATGTCTGACCTGATTTAGAGCTGAAAAGCACTTAGAACCTTCTAAAAATCCTGAAATTTCCCCGGAAGTCTTGCTTTTTTACAGAAAAGGTAAATAAAAATAATTCTAAATTGGATTTCTGCCTGACTTCAATTGACATTGGAAAAGCACATAACCTTGCACAACAATTAAGGGCAGAAGAGAGCTTTCAACAGTTAGGTGAAGCACATATCTTGAAGCATCTGTAAATTTACCTATTACAAGTCAAATCTGTCCATCATAAGAGAAAAATATTTGCCCTATATGACTTCTGTTGTCCCTTTTACAATACATAACAGATAAATGGACAGGGTAGTGACCTAAATGTAGCTTAACTTTTTTCATTTCTTTCTGGGAGACCTAAATAAAGAGAATTATGAATATTCACTCTACAAATTTAGTGGCTGTGGGACAAGTAATTTGGGATTGGGATTAAAAAGTAAATAAATGAAAAAGGAAGATAAATAGATCGATGGAAATTGCAAATTGCTTTGTTAGGTAACATATGTCCCAAGGGTATTGTTGTGAAACTCCACCACAGTGCTATGTAGTAACTTGAAGAGTTTCTGTTGCCTCCAAGCCGAAGGACTTAACATTTTAGCACAACCACAGAAGCTGACAAATTTAGTCAAGATACTCACAGCCTCAGTTCCCAAAAGAAAATGCAGCAGTTCTTCCATTTGATTGTGTCAGTAGAAGGCATTGATTAGAAAATCCCTGTACAAATCCTAGCCAGGCAATAGCACATGGATAGGTTTCACAGTGTATATCTCCTACATTATTGTAAAAACTAAATGGATTTTAAATCAAAAAGGTTTGTCTTCAATCTTGTGCTGATAATCCACTACAGAAAGTAAATCCTAGCATTCTGTGCCTTTGCTGTGAAAATACTTGGGATAAACATATTTTTGAGTGAGAAGTGTTTTACACATGGAAGGAATGCAATGGATATATCACAGAATGATTCGGGCTGAAAGGGATCTTAAGGATCATCTGGTTCCAACCCGTCTGCTGTGGGCAAAGACACCTTTTAATAGACCAGGTTACCCAGAGCTCCATTCAACCTGGCCTTAAACACTTCCACAGACAGGGCATCTACAGCTTCTCTGGGCAACCTGTTCCAGTGCCTCACCACCCTCACAGTTAAGAATTTCTTCCCAATATTTGATATATCTTCCACCAAAATATTTTGCTTTAAGCTACATCACTGGGTAGCCAAGTCCTGTACTAGGCATGCCAACACCAAAGACAGGGGTCAAAAGCAATAAATTTCAACAATATGGGTAATCACACGGTATCAATACAAGCCCCACCTTTCCTACCAGCTAATGGCAGTCTCCTCTCATAAGCAAAGGCCCAAGGAGATTTTCCATTCTCCTTGGTCTGAGGAGGTCTTAGCTATGATTTGTAGACAGCCCAGAACTGAGAAAATTTTCATAGGAATTCAGGATATACCTACATAGCACAGTGAATCAAGGTGAGCTTTTGGTTTGACTTATAATTTGACCCATGATTTGACCCACTTATGTAACAGAACTACAGTGGTTTCAGGCAGAAGTGCCTTAGACTGCTCTGGACTGCAACAAAGGCCCTCTATATGGTCGCTCCTGTTACATACTCCCCCACAAAAGCAGTGGGACCAGGCAAAGAAAGTGTATAGACTCCAGCACAAATATGGTAATTTTTTGTCCAGGGCAAGGTCAGATTGATCACCTGGCATGTCCAAAGAATAGCCACACTGATACATCATGATGAGGAACAGTTGGGGTCAAACAGCTGTCTGTATAGTAACTAGAATCACAAGTGTAAGATATATATCCTCCTGTTCTAAACTAGATTCTTCAGAGGCCTATCTCCTTCCATGCCCAAAAAACAAAAGAAATGAATCTTCAGAGTTTGGTGCCTTACGATCAACACACTTCTCAGATTTGTGGATGACATCCTCTTCCTTTTTCCTAGGAAAGCTCCTATCATGATACTCAGAATTCATACCCAGCAGGATATAAGTACTTTGATTTCTGGAAGCCTTTTGTTATTTCTGTTTTGCCTCTGTTTCCTGATGTTTGCAAATTGTATTCTACGCTGACACTGTGCCTGAAGTTTACACAGCTATACAGACTTATACAACAACTATATGTATACAAAAGCCTAAGTTTAGAATGGACAAGTTTGTCAGTGCTTATTTGTGAACCATGCAAAACTCTCTGTGTCCAAAACAAGAATGTGTGTGTATGCACACACAGACACACACACAGACACACACACACACACACACACAAGCTTGACAGATTTCCATTTTATATACTGAAAATAACCAGGTTTTCACCCATCAAAGGTATTCACATTGAAACATGTTGAAGTGTCCAGACCCATTGACAACTGGGTGCATCTGCCTTATAAACTGACTGTACAAATGACACCCAGTTAAAGTTTTTGTTTCCATTGATGCAAGGAAGACAAAGTAGACCCATAGGCAGACCTGGATGGTGAAGAACTTCCTAGGAAGGATGTAGCTGAATTATTTATTATATGAGGTGATTTTGAAATCAATAAGTAAATAAGGAATGATTAGTCAAGTTAGGAAATCACTGGTCTACACTTTCAGACGTATATCAGACAAGGTTGTAATGTCAAATAGAACTTAGGACACATGAAACCCATATATCAGAACTGCTTTATGAAAAAAAGTTTTCATGAAGTATGGCTTTATGAAAACTTTCTAAAATAACAGTAGCAAGTTTCTTTCTACATCATTTGTCTGTGGACAAAGAAGAAACACGAAATACATGAATAATTCTCTTAATGTGTTTCCACACAGTTAATGATTCTCCCAAGTGTTAAAAAGAGCTTCAAAATTATCCTGTGAAGGAGAAAAATGGAAAATTATGTGCAAAATAGATTTGAATCATTCAGATTCAAGAATTTTCATACAATTTAAAAAAGCAGCTTGACATATTTACAGGTATGTCAAGCCCATACGTATGGGCTTTTCCCAGTCTACTCTGACATAAAATTAAAATAGGCAGATTTTCTAGGGAAATAGCAACACAAGATTTTTATTTGACCAGCCTACTCTGTTTGACACTACAGTCAAATATTAACTGGAAAAAGTAGCAATTTGCATATTTTGCTAAGCTGATATTTACTGAGCTCGTTTCTGGTGAATAGATTTGATATGATTAAAACTCATTTCATCTTGCAACATAGTCTCTGATGGAAACCTTCAAGTTTTGGCTTCTGCCAAAACCGAATCTCAACACATATTCTTCTACTGTCCTAGGCTTCCTTTCTTCCCCAAGTACCCTGGTCCTTGGAATGCATTTTCCAGGAAATAGTTTATACAGACAGAAATTAATTCAAGTTTTCAAAACCCATGTTCCACAATGATATAAAGGAATACATTCCATTCTGATATAAAAGGGTTTCAGGGAGAGTTTGAAAGGAAAAACCACAATAACTGATGCAAAAGTTCTACACAGTCTCAAAGAATAGAATATCACCTATGGCTCTTGTATTTTATAGTCTCCAGATAGTTTTTTATGTGTTGTTATTATTAAGTTACCTTATATTCGTTTTTTAGCAATTGTAGCAGTGCTGTAATTTACTGACTTGCCATGCTTAACATTTTCACAAATTGCAAGTGGTCATTACAACCCAGTGGTTTTGGAATAGTTTTTTGTAATGAAGGGCAACATCTTGAAGTTGGAAGCCCTTGACCAAGGAATGAATTTAACATCTACTTCCTAACTTTATTCCCCATGTGAGCTCTGGGTTCGGAGGTGGAGGAATACTGCACTGGAAAACGCACCTCTGAAGGACTTTAAGACATCCCTAGATCTCCTAGCTTACAAAAATACCAGTCTAAGTAACCGTGTACGGAAAGATAGACCAAAGCACATTTTACAGTGACTGGTAAAGACAAGGCTTGTGTATTTTGTAGAAGTGTTTCCTTTTTAATGAGCTATTCACTTTCTGTACTCATTTTATTTAATAGCTTAGCCTCCTAACTCTCTCTTCTCTATGGTAGGGAATTACTTTCCAGAAATAATAGGGAATTTTAAGCATCATCATGTTGCTGGTATTGTCACTTGAAAATGTGGGTTGTCATCACCTCATCACCCATCCTGGTCTGCTCATTAGTGACACTCTGTATGGAAAACCTCTAAAGATCATTACCACTGTAGTCTAAAGCCAATGTGCCAACATAATGAAAAACAATTCAGCAGTTCCCTATGCTCTGTTAGTTGTGTTTGTCATAAATGAGTTGTGGAGATTTGGAGTGAATGATCCATATCATATTGAACCGTCCTTTTTATCGCTGACAATTGAAGGTGACTGAAAAGCTGGGTCAGTGTCAGACTGTATCTAATTGGAAACCTTTTCTCATTAACGTTTGATGTTGACTTGTATTAGTTGATGAAATTAGAACCACAGTGGAATGGATTTTATTACACAGAATGAGCTGGTTGAGCTCTCTTCCATTTCAATGTTTTTTTAACCCCACCCCTGGCTGCTGAGAATCCAGAAGCAAGGGAGTTGTGAGTGATGCAGGATTAAGAGGAAATTGAGTAAAAATGTCAGCGCTGCTCAGGAAATTGAAACCATGTGCATATTTGTGCCACATTTGTGTCAGCAAAACTTTTCTGAAAATAATTCCCTGTTGATCATCTGAGGTTTTTTTGTTTGGATCAGGAGTGGAACAGAGGTGTTTCCCGGGTAAAAGGAAAATGGTAAGGTTGGGTTTGTTTTTGGTTTTTTTTTTTTGGGGGGGGTGGTGGAAATAAGTGCTTGTTTTG
>VWZT01005631.1:98463-123111 GCA_013397055.1 Pachycephala philippinensis | reverse complement strand
GCCTATGGATTGTCAGATTGAGATAAATTCTGTCGCTACAGAAATTCAGTGCTGCAAGATAGAGTGTCAAGGGATACTATCACAAAAAACTCTGTTAAATGATCTTGTCCTCAAACCCACAGCTTCTCTCAAATATAGCCTTTTTTCACCAGAAATTCATTAAAATTGAACACATAAGGGATATCTTGCTCTCATCTCCTCAGGCATATCCTTAAAGCCCATAAGTCACAGCTAATTCTGGACAGAACCCCAGAACATATTGAAACTGGAAACTGTGGGATCAGATCTAAAAAGAGCAAGGGCTTTCTTCCCAAGCCACTTCCATGAATCTCTCAGAAGTTTTTCACTTCTATCCAAGTCATGATTCATGACCTCTTGTCTCAGAATTTTTTGAAAAAATAAAAAATATGTAAGTTGACCCAAAACTTCACTTATTTATACAGCTCAAAGGCATGCCAAAACCACCATGCAAATAGCTTAAAGTCCACGATCTCAAAACTTCTCCTTCTGAAAAACCAGTTAAACTGGTTTCAGTTCTCTAAAGTTCCTCAGTGTCATTCCAACAGAAGTATGAGCTGTTTTGTCAATGTCTCCTCCTTTTGAGTTTAGTCAGAGATGGACCCCAACTCATTAGATTTGTAGCTATTGTAATTTGTAATCACAAGCACTATATTGTAATCACAGATGCCATAGTATAAGAAGATAGAGAAAATTGACAGTGTAAATTGAGAAAAATAGAAGTAAGTTAAAAGTAGAGCAATATCAAATGTTCTTTTTGTAACACCTCTGTAAAAGATTATCTTGTATGTTGTTGAAATGTGTCGCATTTTCATTATGTTTTTTTTAATTAAGCTTACAAGGGGAAGAGCAGGGGCAGGCACTGATCCCTTCTCTCTGGTGACCAGTGACAGGACCTGAGGGAATGGCCTGAAGCTGTGTCAGGGGAGGTTTAGGTTGCATATCAGGAGAAGGTTCTTCACCCAGAGGGTGGTTGAGCACTGGAACAGTCCCCAGGGAAGTGGTCACAGCTTCAGCCTGACAGAGTTCAAGTGTTTGGACAACACTCTTAGACAGAGATTCTTGGGGTGTCCTGTGAAGGGCCAGGAGTTGCATTTGATTATCCTTGTGTGTCCCTTCCAACTCAGAATATTCTGTGATTCTGTGTTAGGATTTTGTACATCCTCCAGCACAGTTATGGTTTTACATTTTATAAATGTATTGTTTGGGATTTTAGAATGAAAAAAAAACTTGTTTGTGTTTGGAGAAAAAGTAATAAGCATTTTTCCTCTGTCTCAACTAAGAAGAAAACACAGAAACTTGCCTACTATTATGAGAAACTCACATTATAAACCAAGAAAATTATCTCTTGTATTGAAATGACAGTCTTGTTGGTTATGTTTAGCTGCCAGTGGACAGAATCATTTACACTTATCTTCAATCAAATATACTTTGATTTATGTAATGCAGTGCTTTCAAGTCTCATTTCCTACTCATGCATCATGAAAGTACACTAGTTGTTACTTTGCTTCAAATTCTGTTGCTGCTGGGTTTAAATGGTTCTCAGATTCAAATTTTGATTTCCTCAAGTTTTTCTCTGGTGTTATATGAAATCTTTGTCCCTGCTTAGAGAGGACATCTTTGGCTCAACATAAAAAGGCAGAAAAAATCATCCTACTTTAATCTTTTCCCCCCACAACCAGCATCTGAATAGTGATGAGTGTCTTGCAGTATCAAGGTGGTGCTTGGAAATAAACTTTGTTACAAAGAAGTTTTTCTAAACATCTCAACTTCCACAAGGTATTTTAAAAAAACTATGGTTGCATTTAAATTCAGATATATGCAGGAAGGAAAGGAAGCTAGAGAAAATAAGAAGAAAATAAAAATGAAAGTAACATGAATGTGTGATGGAAAGACCTGCAATTTCCACAAGCAGGTAAAAATGAACAATTGGCACAAACATAGGAAAGATAATTGGGCGATTTTTGCTTCAAAATAAGGTGAAGTCCAAAGGAGAAACACTGGCTTTACTAAGAACATCAGTGTTTTATAAAGTTTTTGAAAAGCATTGATTTTGGAAAATGCAGGTACAGACAAATCTGTCTTTATTCTTTATGACTTTCAAACAATTCCAAAATTCATTTGGATATGACTGTATGTGATGTTTGCACACACAGGGTCAACATGCTTGCCTTACTCAAATCCATTAATAATCTTGCCCTTCTTTACTTCCACTGTATTGATGAACCTTAATTATTAAGCAAACATCAGCCAATGGCATCCAAACATGGGCAATTACTGGTTAAACTCACATGGCTTCCTTCCCAAACTGTCTTTCAATGACCCTCCTTCTGAGGTTTCAAATGCAGTTTAAGAAGAGCTGCAGACATTTTGTTGGCACCAGACTTGAAACTCATAATGGGCACATTATTTGGCCACACTATAAAATAGCATCATCCATCTAACAAATGAAAAAAAATTTAATGGGTGCACTCTTAATTATAACAATTTGGAAGAGAAAGACATCAGCTGAAAGTGAAATGAGAAGGTCATTCAATGAGATTTGTGACTTTGGAGTCCCTTTTCAAGTTACAGTAGGTAATTGGACTCAATGATCTTAAAGGGCTTTTCCTTAATGATTAAATGATTATGTAATTCTCTGATGCTAATTCCCACCCAGAATTCCTGTTTTCCTTGGAGTTTATGAGAAATTTTCTTTTCTCCGGCAAAAGCAAGACATGACCACTTGATGCTTTTGTTCTGATTAGGTTTTTTTATTGGCACAGCAGTTTCTAATACAGCTTAGAAGTAAAGCAACTTTCTGTCACTAAAGGTCAGGGGAAAGGGGAGATACGCAGACCAATGCCCTACCAATGGGTGTTTGCCCTCAACCAAGATGGAAGACAGAAAGGGCATGAAGAAAGAACAGAAATTGGAATAACTCTTTCCAATCTCACAAGATTGGAGACAGATGCAGCTCTACTAAGCTTTGCATTCACAACTGTCTCTGTTGCACAGGTTCTAGTAAAGTTCACAATAAAATATGTATTGAACCAACATACTGGGTTTTTTAGCACAAGGTACACCATTCACAAGCTTTTATTCACTTCTCTCTGGAGGTAATTCCTGCTTCCTTTTCTCAGAAAAAAAATTGGTGCCTTATTTCCAAGAACCAGTTAATGCCCAGGGACCACTAGCACCTGTGGTGAGACCTGTGCTCTCCCTCCCCTCTACGAGATCCCACAAGTGGCAAGGCAGGAAACTGCAGGAGTACATGTAGTAGACACAACTATCTGCGCCACACAGCTAGATGTCATAGATTAAAGACATAATTGACAGAGTGGTGGGATACACTTCTTGATTCACTAAGTTACTTTCACCTCAGGCACAGTCAGTAGGCCAGACTTTTGGAAAAGGGAAACAAATGCAGCAATTACTAGAAACTTTTTAATAGCATAGGTATTGACACTCCCTTTTAATAACATAACTTTTATTAAAGGCTAAATAAAAATCCCGTTTTAGCCAGGGAGTCTGACTGGCTGTTGTCTGTTTGAAAAACAAGATAAATGAATACTCCGTCTCAGCAAAGACAACAGTCCATTATTACAAGTAGATATGTGTGACCCTAACCCAAGCTGTCTATAGGAAAATGCAGCTCTTTGGCACCCAGGAACACCAAGGCTAAATGGCAGACAATGGATGAGAGATCAAAACTTAATGATATATGATTGTGACTGAGAAACAATTTGCTTAACACAAATAAGTCATTATTTAAAAACTAGAGGACACACTAGTACCTTCAGTTTCAAGGGTAATGTCAACAGCATTGATAGTGCGCTAATAATAATTTAAAATTTTACTTATTTCTTTATTATCTTACGTGGAGCATCTTACTGACAACTCTGACTTGGTCTGACATGATTACAGTGTCTGATGGTCAACTTCAGAAAAACATCATCATAATGTTCCAGTGCTAAAAATTTTAAAAGCGCAATTTTTTTTTTCCCTTTTTTTTTTTTTTTTTTTTAAATTTCATTTTTAATTGAAATCTTTCTTGGCCAAACATATGCTGTTGCAATGATACGTTGCAATGGAGTGCAGCTTTCTGGTATTTTACTCAGAAATATGTTTTAAGCACTAATCTGATTGCCTTAATTTTGCAGGAAACAGGACTCTATCTGTATGGCCCTTCTGTGGCACATAAAGATGCAGCTCCTATAAATCACAGAAATGGTGACATTACTGAAGGGAGAGAGAGCTGCATGTAGCATTTTTCCTGACCTCTTTGCAAAAGAGTCAAGTCTAGAATTTAATGAAATGAAATCTCTTTCAAGGGAATCCGAATGAGGCTGCCTCTGGAGAACTGTTCTGGGCAAATTATTTCAGCTGGCCTCTGAGAAGATTTACACCTAGGTCTTCAGTGTCAGAAGTTAAGGCAGGCTGCATTCACTACCTGGAGACCTTCTTATCACTTCTTATCCTAAAGCCAGGAGCTGCCTCTGAAATTGCTTGAAGTAAAAATGGTTTAGGTACAGAAAAGATATAAACAAATTATTAAGAGCCCAAGATCACTATAACTTTCATATCAAAAAGTATTAGCCTACCTAGAAATTTCCCGACCATAGCAGGGAAAGAGATTAAAGTTGTTTTTCACTCAAAAAAGGCCAAAGGATGGAGTAAGTTATTTTCTTCTCATTAATAGTAATGGTTACTGTCTGTATTATAACAATTCTTATACTGGGCACAATCTTTAGTCAGAAAACGGTTTTTCCTGTAGTAAACTGAGCAAACTAGCATTTGAAATTTATTTTTATTATATAGTTTTCTTTATTAATTTGTGTATTTTTTCTTCAAACTACTAACTCCACCAATAAGAGAACAAATTTCAGTAAATAATTTGTTTGTTGCTTAACATCATTTACTACAAAAATTATACTCAAGTAAATTTCTTTATTACTCAAGCAATGAACTATTAACATAGTTTTATATTAATAAGCCACTACCCTTTCATCAAGATAAAGCTGGTGCTTTTTTCAGATCCTCGCAAATACTAATAATATACTTAAATTAAATGTTTTGATGTATGTCCCAATTTGCTTAATATTAAAGAATTGCAGTATCACTCAGCTGTGTGAACACTTATTTGGTTAGCTGTTCTTTAAAATCGCACATTTAAACAGTTTAATTGAAGCTGGAAAAATATCGTATTTAGGGTATTCAAACATCTGAATACATTTAAAAGGAAACTACCAAACCTCCTGATTTCTATTAGACAGAAACATCTATTCTTCTGCAGTACCGTAAATGGTCTGAATTCCTCACCTCAGAATACAGGCAGAAAGGTCAACAATTATGCAAAATAAATGATGGGTTTAGAACAATCACTGTATCCAGCTGTTACAAAGCAAGCAGGCTCTGAAAGCCTGCCTGCCAGGTGCAGGCCTCTTTTCCCTGTGGGGACGATCATGATTTCAGAAACCAATGAAGTAAACAATATTCCTAGATACCCAGGGAAAATACCTACCAGTATGTTAGGAAACCTAAGGGCCCTATACATATATATATGGGAAAAAATATTTTGTCTGATCGGTTTTATTTAAAAAGTAATTATTTTTATGAAATGTATCTGTAGGAATACTACAAAATTAGAATTTGAAAATAATTACCTAAAAAATTTCAGGGTTCCTCTTTGTTGGATGCATCATCACATTCTGCCATCATCACTCCACTATGCAATGACCTGCATTCTTGTCACTGTTTGTAAAAAGCTATCTAGTTTTAAGTACAAGTATTGAGAGACTTAAATGTGAAGTACCATCCCATTAGAAATGCTATTACCCTTTTGACAGGAAAAAATGGGTATTTTGTGACTAACATGTTCAATTTCTTTGTATTTTGAAGGATCAGTTTCACAGAGAGCTCTTCATATTTATCTGCTTTTAAAATTTGCCTAGCAGCTTCATCAAATACTTTTGAATAAAAATATAACCAAGGAAAAGTGGTTCAATTAGGAAATCATGTAAATAGAAGGTTTTACTAAGATTATTGGTTCTCCATGCAACACAGTGAATCCTAAAATTTGGATCCACTCTCCCTACTAACAAATGACTTCCTGACTAATCCTTCCCTCCCTTATTTATATTTTTTTACCTTTTTGTGCTCAGAAAAAAAATGAGGAACCATGGTCAGAGCCTAACATATGGTACATGGAGCTCTGCCAGTGCTTCTCTTTTCTAATTTGAAATATCCTTCCTGCTGTTTAAATCTTTGGTCAGCCTTAAGAGTACTCAGCAGTCCTCAGGAATCAGCTGTAGTGCTTTAGGAAATGATTCCTAAAGTATTGTTAAAATCAGTGCAGAAATTCACCAGCTACATTATTTCTTCTATTTACTTATTGATATCAAAGATCTATAACCTGGAGCTACAAAAGAATAAAGCATTTCAAGGCCCTTTTTGGCCAGCAATATGACTTCAAGTTTGTATAGTGTTCAAGATGCATAGAAATAAAACAGCAGGTTTGTAAGTGGTGCTTGTCTCTTTCTGCATCTGCCAAGCGTTATTCAAAATGGGAAGTGAATCTAAAGCAGAGGAGAAAATTATTAGAAAATATTTTCCTGATGTTTCATGGCCTATCCTATCACTGGCTGCAGGGTGAACAGTGAATAAAAGACCAGACCCGTGTATCTAATGTGCCTGGAAATTCCACATTCTTTGGAATTACGAGACCAAACTTTTGTAGCACAAAAGGAAGAAGCCTTATCAAGGATGAAATACTGGAGTATCATTTTATTATCATCCTAAAATAAAATTAAAAAGAAAAAAATTGAGAGAGGTGGAAGAAGCACAGGCTTAGGCAAAGATTTAAGGTTGGATCAACATCTAGATACAGGGATAAGCAGAAAGCTACCTGAAATTGTGAACACAACATTTAGTCAATTAGAAATCAGTGTTCTTACTGGCTTTGGTTGCAAGCAAAAGCAAGTTTCTGACATTGCTTGAGCCTATAGTGCAAGCACTGGCAGCAGACCACCAGGATCATACACTATCAGTCAGTCTGTCCTAGCAGCCTAGGGTGGTGAGACCCAGTATTGCAGAGAATCACAGGGGTCGATTTAGAGCCTTTGAGGGTGTGTAATGAGGAAGTTGCATTGTTTCTTTGGTTGTAAGGTATCTCTGTAGAAATCTGCTTCCATTGTTTGTGGACCAAAATCACTGTCACATTCACTGAAGGTAGTGCCCTGCAGTATTCCCACAAACCAGGAGGAGCAGGCACACCATTTTCCTGAGGGGAAAGACTAACCAAGGGCAACCCTAACTTCTGCCCCTTTTAAGCCCAAGAACAATATCATAAGCCCTAGAAGTATAATGTGGGACAAAAAAATAAAAGTTCTCAGATGATATTTTGGCAGTGTGACTTTCCCCTGGCTTTGGAATGATGAGAACAAGCTTAAATTCAGCCAGGTCTATTTTTACCCTAGCCAGAAAACAAAGGTCTCAGAGCTAAAATGTCACATTGCTTCTTATTTTCAATTTTCAGATTGTAGTCAGAAGCTGAGGCTGACATTTTGTTTTGAACTCTGATAGTTTCAAGAAAACAAAGGAAAAGCACAAAGGTGTGAGGAATTAAGGACAAAGTATCCCTCAGATTTGCTTCCAGTTTCTGGATTTTGGTTGCTCATGACTGTTAATGGGCCTTGTGCCACTCAAGCCTTTGGAGTACACATTGTCCATGCTGGCTGCAGCCAGCCTTTTCCGCAGTGCCGTCAGGGTAAGGAGCACTGTGGGTTCCTGGCCTTTGACCATATGCACAGATGCTTCTAGTTGCTGTGTCAGCTTCTTCTGCCATCAAAGCTAATTTATTTTTCTTATTGGGAAGCACTAATATTCCCCTCTAACTGTCCCCAGGCTATATACTGAGTGTTTTGTTAAGGTAAATAAAATTAAATTCACCTTAGACATTGTGATTATAATGATTTTACCCATCAGTTTTAGAGTATTGCACATGAAGAACCTGATTAGACACTAACTTGTCTCCCTGAAATAAACAAATGCATGGTAACATTTTTTAAAGACCTGACTTTTTGCCATAGAGAACCGTACTGGGACCAATTTTTTCAGAAGCCATTGCAGTTTTGATTAGCATAGATATTACTTGCCTTCTGCATCCCTCAATCGTTTGAATCTTGCTCCAGACTTCTCGAGTTTTGTGATTTTCATTAGTGAGAATGAAGGAGAGAGTTAACTCATGAATTCAAGCCTCTGGTGAAAGCACAGTGGCAAGCACCACACTCACACTGATAATCCTGTAAGTACAAACAGTTTACAAAGGTTCAAAGGCATTATTTCTTAGCCTTAACAGCCTTCACTCTGAAACCGAGATGAGACATTGTGACAATTATTCCTATTGCTGACTTACATATTTTTGGGGTACAGAACTTGAACAAGCCAAGAAATTACAATAGAAGAGATTGTTCAAAATTAAAGCTGGAGAACTGTTATCTCATATATGATTATCCTGAAGGAAATAATTTTTTAATGGTCTAGTGAAAGGTGTCTCTGCTCAAGGCAGGGGGTTGGAAATAGATGATCTTTAAGTTCTCTTCCAGCCCAAACCTTTCTATGATTATTTTGTAAAAGATGCTCTTCTGCCCATTAGACATTATTTAGACCAGTTACTGTTAAAGGTTGAATGGAAAATCAGGGGGTTATGTTACATTAAATTTTCCAATACCACTTTTCATTATTTGAAAAGCTTCTCACTGCAAATATGAAGATTTTAGCTTAGACAGCATGAGGAAGAAGGAAGAAGAAGAAGACTGAAGCTGCTTAAATTCTGATAAATCAAGATACCAGAGAACACAAGAGGATAAACAAACAGATACTGTGCTGGCATATTTGTTCAATACTAAGCATAGGCTCTTCACAAAAATTATTTACTAGCTGTTACTTGTACTGCATGTCCCCACCATTTCCCCCATTTTCTCCCTGGCTCAGTGGAACACAACGCATACGATTCTTCCATTACTCTCTCTTTTCTTTGTTCACTCTTTTTCTGAAAGCAGGTTTCCACATCAGGATAGCATTTAAATCTGCCTATGCAAACTTAGAGGAGCACAGAGCGCAGAACTGCATGTAATAAATGTGATGTATACCACAAGGCAGTCTTCTATCATTTATTTGCCATCGTGATTTGTTAGGGAAAAACAGGAGAATAAAAAGAAGAAATGGAAAAGCGTTGTCAAAGTCGCCAATATTTCTCTGGTGCGGGATTTCCCCAGGTGAAATTATTTTAATTTACAAATTTGCAAAGATAAAAAAGGCCCTGCTGTGAAAACCACAATATTCACTGTAGCGTGTGGTGCTGATGAGCTCCACCAGATGATAACGCAAATTGAAATCCCACATTTCTAAGACCTTTCATTAGTGGGGGGAGAAAATCATGTAAAGAGTTATAATATAGTTAATGGTACTGCAGGGTTGATCTCACTAATTTTACAATTCTGTTACGTGCATAGGTTATCATACTAATTAGCTTCATCTGGAATATTAGTCATCCTAATAGAGGGCTTTCATGTTTCCTTTTACTTCAGTTCTAAAGCTTGCAGTTTGATGGTTTCAGACTGCAATGAAATTCACAAATCTCACAAAAGAGATCAAAACTGGATAATTGGATTTTAAACGAACCACTCTGCTGTAGGCCTGCCACCAAAGGGAAAATAGCAAAAGAGAACTATCCAGTAGTTATCAGATTTAAGTATATGAGAGGTACACCCCAAAAATCAGAAGAAAATCTGTCAGGTGCCACATACTGCTTTCTTTATTTTTGTTGAGTTTTTTGGTTTTATGGTTTTGGGATTTTTTTGTGATCTCAGATTCATCCTGCAGACTGCTGTGACAACCAATATCTCTAAACACTCAATTGGATTTAAACTAAAGAGTTAAATTTTAAACAAGGCTTGTCACCAGCAGTGAGTGGCTCTGACAGAAGGTAAGCACTAGATCTAGCTCTTCGCCTTAGTATTAAGGCTTGCATTTAGCATCTATTCAACAATGAAAACACCTCCACTATGAAAAACAGAATCATGAAAAAACCTGAAATAAATTCTACCAAAAAAAAAAAAAAAAGAAAAAAAAAGAAAATGCCTTTCAAGGTTTTTTTCAATTCCTTAATTACTCTGCTCCTTTTTTATGTTGTTCCCAAGAGTATTATATCAAATATGCAATGGCAACAAGCCATTCAAAGAAATTTCACCACTCTGAGAAAAGATTCTAGAATGCTGAGAGTTTTTATGTCTGAAAATTAAATCAAAAATTATGAATTGAAATCTTATAATATGCTTGAGTTCATTTAGAAGAAAGCAGTCTTCAGTATCTACATTGACCCATTTGCGAATTGTCTGGTTCCAAATTACAACAAATTACAGTTCCAGAGAAGAACTGCTTCTCTAAGCATCCTGTCACAACTGGAGAACTCCTTCTGTATTACACTTTTTACTTGCTCTTAGTCCAAAGCTTAAAAACCAGAAAAGCAACATTAAATGAAAAAGTGATCATAAGTGATGTTGTCAATTGCATAAACTTTACTGTCAGGAAGGACAGTTTAAAAAGATAGTAACATTCTCTACACAAATAGGTAAGATATGCGGTAGTTTCTGATAAAATCTTTAATTTGATAGAGGATTGCCTTTCATTTAGATGGCTGCAGGTTTCATGGGCTCCAAAGAGTTTAGAATTGCCTCAGCTTCAAGGCAACTTACTAGCTGATCTATATTCTTTATTGAAAAAAGTTTGAAAGAAAATTTTATTTAATGGGCAATCACAAATACAACAGAAGCAGAGTTCTGAGTAAATTGTTCCTACTTAAGCAGAAGTTTGGCGAGGATTTGGAAATTTTTCCGCTATTCCTACTGCTTTGCTAAGGCCACCGTGAAATATCATGTTTGCCATGTTCTTTGAGGGCAACGAATCTCCAAGGTGTTTTAACCTGAATTATTTTTGTTAATGCAGATACCTTCCGAGGACAGGAAATGGTGATTTTCCATATCTGTTTGGTTTGGTGTGGTCTGGTTTTGTATTTCCTCCCAAAAAGGTGGTGAATTTAGGATCAGTTTAACTATTCCAAAAGTGGAGTAATTTATATGGGCAAAAAGGCAATGCTTTTATGTATTTAGTATCCTGTTGCAGTGGGGGCTTGTGCTACTTTGTAGCAGCCACAGTCCTCCTGGAGAGAGCATCCCAGCAGGAGCAGCGTTTCCAAGGGCACGGGCGAGCCTCCCTGGGCAGCGGGTGATACCAGCCAGGTAGCAGCTTCTGCTGCTACAAGTGATTCCAGCTCTTGTGATTTCAGCTCTTGTGAGATCACCTCTGGTGGTATCACCCAAGGCGACACGGGAAAGAGAGACAGGAGCCTCGTGTGGCGGTTCCACGGAAGTAGCTTCTTTATTGCCGGGCCACCCTGACGGGTCAGGGGTCTGCAGCAGAGCTCCCGCAAAGGGAGGCCAGGGACAACACTCCCCTACCCCAGGACGCCACCGCGGCCATATTTATGGGGAAAGCAGGGGTGGGGTGGAAACCAACTAGCCAACAGGGTGCAGGGGATTTACATAGAGAAACAAGGCATGCTGGGTTTCGCTGGTTTTGTCGCCGTAACCCAAAGGTGAGTGGCTTATCTCTGAGTCCTCCAGGGGTGTGCAGAGAGTTCCTGCCTTGGAGGCTCACAGCATCTGTATTATAAATATACATTTGCTGCTTTAAAATGGCTTAAGGAAACCTCAGACAGTAACTTTCTGCAGGTTCATGGCAGATTTTGTTTTCAGTGTCTCTTTTAATGTTCCTGTCCCAATAGAAAGATAAGTATTTTCTCAGCTAGAGAAAACACTGAAAGAAACAAAACCTCTCTGGTGTATCCCAGTGATCACTCTCCCAGAGCTGAAAAGAGACAAATGCCAAATAAGGGTTAAAAAATATTTTCATCTATGGCTCTGCAAAAATAGCATGAGACAAGGGAAAAATCATAAACATTTTTTTTTTTTGATCTTGAGAGTTTTAAAATCTCTTTAAAGAAAACAGCCAGTCACTTGAAAACAATTTTTTCCAGTTGAACTTATGGTATTCTTCATTTGTATCACTTTACACACAGTTAAAAGATTCAAAAATAGTGCTTAGTTTGGTTTGTCATTGAAGGCTTATAACTGAAAACACTTACACTACTTTTGGAGTTCTGATGGAGTCAGTAAGAAACAATTAAGTCACAGGAATCATTACATTAAAGGAAAGGCCTTCTGGTGTGTTTTGTATTAAATGGAAACAGCTGTTGTCATCATCACTGGAAGGTCTCCATAAAAATTGTGTCTGAAGAACACAAACATATTTAGTTATGCTACTACAAGAAGGTGTTTTAAGCTTCTTCCAGACTGGGAAGACCATAAACTGAATACTCCATTGTATGTTATTTGATCATGTTTATGCCACATGTTGAGGAATTATTCCTAAAAAACCAACTGATTTAAAATGTTGTCTGTCAGAAGTTAATGGTTTTGTTCTGAACACACTGTATGTTAAGGGATTCGTATTTGTAGGCTGGACTGTACAAATAAAATGAGGACTTTAATCTCTTGAAATGGTATGGAAGAAAGTCAGTGAAAACAGGAACAAGGGAGTAAGAAGTAAAAACAAGTCAGCAGCAGCTCTCTTCTTAAATGACCTCTGTGTTTTCAGTTATCTATCAATCCCTATTTCAGGGGATATTGCACAGTTTCCTGTGAATAAAATAGAGTGAAGGAAAATGTATAGCCCTGACTTTTGGAGTCCTAGATATTTCTCAGCTCCCTTTAAAGCTGAGAATGCAAAGTTCAGACTTAAAGAAAAAACATTTTGGTAGGTTAATACATCTCTGCTTGTTAAGGTTTGTGAAAGGGCGAATGCAGGAGGCTGAGGTTCCAAATATTTTTATGCGGAGTGGTAAAATGGGAAGTATTTTTAAAAGCTGGACTGTTCACCTTCTTTCTCAGACCTGTGGAAGAAGATGTTGTTTGGATGATGGGTAAGATGTGCTCTGTATACTCACACTAGTTCAATGTGATCAAGTATAGGAAGATGTCTATCTTTGCAGCTGAAGAGAACAGAAAAGTTGGTTCATTTTTTGTTTAAAAGGCCTAACCTCAAAAGATACGCAAAATCCTTCACCCTCAGGGGACTGGCTTAGCACACTGCTGAACCAGCCACTAATTGCTTTGTTAGATTATTTAATTAACCCTGAACAAACTCTCTTAGGGGATGCAACAAGAGACATTTAGCCAATCTCCCTCTACATGAAAACCTTGACTGGTGAAAGATGAGAAGGTAGAAAAAGTGGCCCCACTGGAAATTACACTGCTGACATTTTGCAGAGTGAGACCTACTCAACATAGTATTTAATCAGCACAAATATCATTTCACGCACCTATTTTTAGATTAATTTTTAAAACTTGAGAGTAAGACTTGCTTTTCTTGGGATTCACTTTGGAAAGTGACATTGCTTTCCTATCTCTTATCATCCCATCTATTTCTTGGGCAAGTCATTGACAGTAGGAGATGTAACAGCTGAAGAAGGAATAATGCTACAAATGGTATCAGGATACGAGTCCATTTGTTTCAAGTGATTTCTTAGGACAGCAACAGCTGGCTTCATAACTGTCCACTCAAAATTCTCTAAAAAATGTGATGCAGAATAAGATGGTATAACAAGTACCAGCTCTGAGAGAGGAGGGAAATAAAGCCCAGTTGCAGTCTATCATATATAAGGTATATTTGGATTGTGCCAAACAACTGCTTTAACAGTAAACATCAGCAAACACAACATATACTTCAGCACAGATCAGTAATGAGTCTTAATAGAAGCTCCACCAAAAAGAGCGGGTTTAGATTCAAGACTGGAAGGAAAAATTATCCAGGTTAAGAAATGATGGCTCATCTGAGTAGCCTCATATTTTGTGGAGGAGAAAGAAAAAGTTCTTATGTTTTCAGTCTAACTTTTGGAGGTTTTGGCAAAGACTTTGGAAACTGCTTCATAATTTGAGAATGATTAAAACAAATACAATATCCTACTATCCAGGAAAGCTACTGTAGGATATTTTACTGAACACGTCTGGTCCAGCTGGGGTGAGCAATTATCAAACACTGATGTCCATGCAGAAATTAAGCCCTACATAACTGAAAGTTTGCACAGCTGCATTTTTTTGGGAGCTCATGACATATTTGCTAAATTGTAATATCCAACACATGGCTCTTATTTGAATATATTTATTAAGATATTAAGTATACCAGAATACCAAAAAATGGCCAAGGCAACCATGCAGTGTGCAGTTTGAAATCTGAAGTACAACCGACTTTAATTGCTTCCTGCTCATGGATTGCTTTCCCTTCATATTTTACCACAGAAGACAAAAATGGCAGCATCCCATAGTCATGGCATGTACTCACTCTCATGGGATTTTGAAATGTAGGTTTTCATAACTGTATTTTTTAAAGACTATTATAGCACTGTGAATAACATCCTCAATGTCTGTTAGACTGATTAAAATATTTATTTGCTTGCAGAGCCATGAAAAAGTCAAAAGAGTAAGTGTTCCATAGGTGAGTCAACCCAATCAATGGCATAGCACGAAAGCAAGTATTTGGGGCAATACTGAAATAGTAGATCAAGGGCCCCTGACTCTACCATCATTTTCTGTTTCTGTATAAAGAATGACAGCCCAAGTACCTCTATTAACCTCAGTTTTTATGACAACTCTCAGACCAATCTGCAACTCTTAAAACATAACTACTTCTTTAGAGTTTTGATGGTAAAAATAACTACCTTAATTGTTTTCCAAAAATCTGTTGGAAATTAATTTCAACAACTGGATGGAAACCAACAAAGTGATCGTATCATTGATACATTGCAAAATATGTTTATCCTTGCATTAAAATCCTCTCACTATGGGATTCAGATGCTGCTGCTGCCAAAAAGCATGGAAGCAGTTGAGTTGTACCTATGCCAATCAGTAGACAGCCAGACACTGTGATAAATGGCATTCCCTCGTGCATGAAAGAAAGGCAAAAAACCAAACATGCTATTGGAGCTTTTCTGATGTCCAGCCATGGCTCCAGGCTCACGTAGGCCGCCACCAGAAGTGTCTGTGAGGATACCAGATATGCCAATTCAGCATCAAAACTTACCTGTATTTTGCCAAGGAGCACAAATTCAAGGCCTAAATGTTGTCTTGAGTTATGCTAGCAGACAAGCTATGGACACAAAAGCCTTTAGGGGCCTTTTATGCTCCCTTTCCCAGCATTCAATTGTGCTTTCCAGCCAAACTCTTGCAGATAACTTATTAAATGGGAAAATGGTAGAGGGTAATGGAAATATTTTTTGGTAGTTTGGAATGAGATTTGACAACCTATTCCCTCACTGGAATATTTTTGGCACGCTGTAGTTTACAAGAAAAGTTTGTATTATAAAGTAATGTTGCTGTGGTAATTGACTGTAGTGTAAATATAATTTCCTAGTTTATTCCACATTTCTGCGAATGTTATTTTTCTAGCTGGTCTTATACATTATTGGCCATTAGAATAGAATAGGGAGACTGTCCTTTATTATTCCATGAAGAAAGATATTTCAAAATTTGCAGTATAAATCCTGTGCTTTTCTAGTGCTCCTTCTCTGCTGCAGCTCAGTCATCTGAATAAGAAATAAGCTTACGCCAGTGTTAGGATTTAACTAGCAATGAATTTAACTTTATTTCGATATTTATGAAAGCTTTTAAAAATGTGGTTAAGCGGAAACCTTCCATGTGGTTTCAGTCAATATTTTCTGAGGAGGAGGACTTAAAAAAGCTGTGATGTTGTAAGTTCTTTCCTCATACCTCAGATTCCTCTGCCTTCCTTCTCTTCAGCTATTTCCCTGAGTCCTACCCTAGTTGTCCCAATGGTCTTGGAAAACTGTTTTTTGTGTGTTCAACTGTATTTTTAGCAAGGATGTATCCATGTTACCTATAAGATAAGCAAGGAGTTTGAAAACTGGGACCAAGAAGCCCCAGGCAGTTTCCAGGCCATTGCAAGTATAGCAATTATTACTAGTGGTACAGCAGCTGTGAGAGTTGTTACTTGACTTTATTCAGTTGCACTTAGAGCTCTTCAGAACCAGTTTGTAAACTGTTCCTTTGCTGAGGAATGTTTCTTGGGATTGACAGAAAACTGGATCTTGAGCACAGTTTTCCAAACCACTCCCCCTCCTTTTCAGAAAAAATTGAGTGTGCAAAAAAGCTAGAAAACATTAGCATGGCAGCAAAATAGAGTGTGTTTTATTAATGACCTAGAAATGCAATAGACACTGCTGGTTTGGGGCATATTCTGAGGTGTCTTGCACTGGCTGAGAATTCCTGTGTAGCCAGTGAAACTCAAAGGTGTTTTTCAGGGCAAGATCTTCAAAGGTTTAAATTATTTTTCTGGAGAGGTAAAGTTCTGATAATCTAATGTCTGAGGAAAAATAAAATTTTACTCACAGTCTGGAATAAGTAAGTTTTCTTTCCCCCAATAGCTCTCTTAATTGTAGCCCACTTGAACAGTCCTAAAAATAGGATTTTCTTTCCTAACCTCTGTCTTCCAAGGACTTTATTCTCATAACTGGATTTTCTATTCTGCTCACTCTTACCTGCTTTCCCTGTGCCCTACACATGCTGTATTTCTGTCTGCATCTGAGGAGGCCTAGAAAGCACCAGCCTACACTTCCCAGGAGCTGCATGATTAGAAAACTCTCTAACAAACAGTAAGCTGTGAATGAGAACCCCTTGGTTCTGGGGACTATATACAGAATTATAGTATTTACCCTGGAAAGGAAAAGTTTAGCCATTTGGTTTATATCATAGAATCATGGAATAGTTTAGGTTGGAAGGAACCATCAAGATCATCTCGTTCCAACCCAGGAACACCTTCCACTAGACCAGATTTTTCAACTCTCAGCCCTTGAGGACTTCCTAGGATGGGGCACCCACAACTTCTATGGCAACCTGTTCCAGTATCTCACCATCCTCACAGTAAAGAATTTCTTCCTAATATCTAACCTAAACCTGCCTTCTTTTACCTGCCTTCTACACCTTGTCCTGTCACTACATAGAATCATAGAATGTCATAAGCTGGAAGGAACCCTAAAGATCATCAGACCTGCATGTGGAAAGTGCCAGGGATGGGTCTTTCAGAATTTCTGTGAACAGCCTGTTCCAGAGTCTCACCACCCTAATGTGGCAGTCTGCATGATGGGGAAAAAAACTCACAGGATTTAGAAGTTACTTTGGTTTAACCTCGTTATATTTGCAATGCTAATGAAGGTTAAAAGCACATAGTTAAAAGTCAGATATAGGTGCAGATATAACTTTGAACTTGTGCTACACACCCAAAATCTTTGGAGTGCTTTTCAAAATCTAAAATTTCCAAGAAGAAACTATGTATAAAGTGACATAAACATAAACTGGTAACTGCAGAAAAGAGATGTAGAAAAGCAAATGAGACAGAAAAGACTGGCAAGAAAGGATGCACAACAACCAGTAACTCTCTTCTTGGAGAAGATAGATGTTCAAAATAACAGTGATTGAAACAGCTCTAAAACATGGAAACATTGAGAGCAACTAAATATTTCAATCATGACAGAAAGCTGAGGTATTGTGGCTAATAAGCTTCGAGGAACAACTTGTCTTAAGTTCTTTTCCACAAGCAATAGTTTCAAGACAACTGATAACTCTACATCAAAGGATGTCACTGCAGGGGGTCAGTAATGTCAAAGAAATCTTCTGCAACCTTATGTAAAAGAGACCTAAGCATATACAGTAAGTAATTTTCTGGACTATAAAACAACATGAAACAAATAACAAGAGAGCAACTACCACCATTTGATTATTGGGAACAGGCACTGAAATTAAAATTTCTCATACATGCTTTTCTTCTCTGAATCCTCTGGGATGCATTGCAGAAAGACGGAAAAAATTTGCTTATTGTAATAACATGTTCCCAAAAGAGTGATGAACCTATGTATTTTAAAGGTTGTTTTATTACAAAACACTAAAGCACATTTCAGTTTTTCCCCCGTTAAGAACACAAATAAAATATCAGTGACATCTACAAATAAAAGCATTCAAGGGTTCAGCTTGCTTCTCTTGTGCACATTTGGGTTTCAGTTGTTATCAATGGATTTTGGATTCAGCTCTTTCTATTTCTGAATGCTCCTAAATGGGAGAAATAAGCTAACTGCAGCTGAAAGTTAGGATACTAGCTGTAGCATGTATTTAAATGTATATGCTCTCAAAAATAATTGGTAAAAAACCAGAAAAAATAAATCTTAACTGGAAGTGCAATAAAATGGAAACAGAAAAGACACAGGTACATATTAATGAGCAGTGAAACCATCCAGGATGCCAGTGATGGTGTGAGTATTACAGATAACAGTAAGGAATGAGATAATTACATAGCTGAAAAGATAGTTGCTATCTCATATCATGAGGATATTATAAAGGGAGCTTCTCAGTCTCTTTTTTTCCCAAAGGAATATGCAGAGAAATTGGAACTCATCAGGTTAAGAACCTAATAAAAGCAAGTTCCTTGCCTCTCATTTGTAACATCTCCTCCTTGTGGTAATCACAGTGACTTCACTTTCTAATCTGGTGAGCAATTACTATTATGCAAGAACTGCACATTCTTTAAAATAAATCATTGTTCAAGTGATTTTAGTTTAATTCTACTAATGATTCCTAACCATAGGAATCTACGCCTTTAGTAGTGCAGCCCCTTCCAAAGATGGCTGCAACTTAACTGCAATTGTTATGCTTCGGTTTTCTTGGCATGTTTTTCTTTCAATAAACTATACCACTGGCTCATTTCAAAACAAGCAGTAGGCAAAGCAAGGTAGATAGAATCAAATAATTTTTTATTTAAACACTTCTCTCCAAATATCTGTGCCAGGTACTTTCTGTAACATTACAGTACCCTGGAGTCTAATTGAAGACCACTGGTTGAAGTCACAGACCTCTTAAAACAATTTATTTCTGTATTGCTGACAAAAATATAGTTATAAATACAAAAATATTCTGCTGCTCTTTTTACTTACCATAAAGATTCATGTATCTGGAAGGCAAAAGCACCAATGGATCTCAAGCTATAATGGCACAAAAGTGTCTGAATGAATACACCTTTGTGCACAGACCAAAAGTGGTACCATGTATGTGTGACAGGTATAGACTGAAAGAAAACCCAACTGCTAGGAAAAAAAAATTGTGGAAATACTGTTATTTTTAAATGATACTTTAAAAAGTACCTTTCTTTTAAGGGCTGTGAAATGAAGTGCTCAACAGGTGTGCATTAGGCAAACAATAAAAAAGTAGGGCCTCATGCTACAGAAGTAGAGACTACAATACAATAGTCTTAAGAATGTCTGCAAAAAATAATTCTGAAAAAGTGATTTTGTGTCTTTTGAGCAAGAATATATTTAAATTCTGAAAAAGCAAAGATGACTTCTTGCTGAAAGACTACCATGATGAGACAGTAAAACCAATAACTTTTATCTCCTATATAACAGTGGAGGGAGTTAAGCAATTGTGAAAAGTGTTGGAAGCTGCATTTAAAGTAGGTCTCAAAGGTGGATCTTTTCCCTAGGTATATGTGCTTGCAACAAACACAAAAATAGTAGAGTGAATATTTTGAGAAGCATGTATGATAACAGGACTGGAATGTGAGAAGGGACCACAATTCCTGCTTGGTGAACACAGAGTTTCTTAGGCTTTGAAGCATCCTGTGTATTTATTTTGTTCCAGCAAAGAGGCTCTTACGCACATCCATAGGCTATTCTTCATAATATTGTTCATTTGCAAAATACTTTTATCTAGCAAATTCAACAAAGAAACAAGAGTAAAAAATTTCCCTTTCAGGGCTAGTTTAGCTCTTCCTACATTTCAAGGGTTGTCTTTTATACTCGTATTTTCCTTCTTTGGGGTCCAAATGAGAGTGTCATTTAAAAAAAAAAAAAAAAAAGATATTTCTACAAAAGGGCACACATAATAAATAGTATGAAAGTGTTCTTTGAAAACTCTCCATCTTTTTTACTTGTTTTGTACTGGGAGTCAAGGAGATCGAGAAACCTCCTTCTGTCTGGCTAAGTCTCTGATTTTTCACTAAGTAAAAGTATGCTTGAGTTCTAAGGAAGTACAGAAGCTGCCAGAAAAAGTCTTTGTGGTTTTCCAGATCAAACTCACACTGTCAAAGGTGAGTTAAGAAGGGACAACTTTACTTTAGAGATATAGAGGATCTCAAGAGTTTTGCTAAACTCCTCTCCCACTGATTCACTCACGCCCCTGTCCCAGACATGTCATTTCTGATACTGACATTCAGCAATGATGAAAAGGCTCAGATCTGCAACCTCAGAGCATACGCCCAGACAAGAGTACTCTGCATTACCTAAGGAAAGTTGTATCCTTCAAAAGGTTAGAAAAGCAGTCTTGAGGAAACCAAGGAATACCTCCTTTAAACACTTGTAGTAGAACAAAGGTGTTCATCTCATGGATGTGGATTAGTTACTCGTCTTAATAAAACTTATTTCATGGTGCACCCTTCCTTTTTTATATTGGATTCAGAAATACCCTTTATTTCCTGTCATTTTTCATACATGGATGAAGTACTTTGATGTCTGATCAGAAAATATTTCTAAACAGCAAAATTTCACAGAACGCTCTCAGTATCCCTTGAGAAGCCCATATTGAACTTTCAGCTTTCAATTTTAATTACTTTATCAGAGAGAGGAACTGATGGGATCCCAGCTCTATCTTTGCTTCCATCTAATTCCACTTTCCAGCTCCTGTATTTTTCCAAAAAGCTGGGGATTGCTCTCAGCAGTAGTTTTTAGTCCTGTTCTGGGTTTAGCAGGAGGGATTTGCTGCACCGCAGCAGAAGAGGAGGACAGGAACGCACACACTGGAGAAGCAAAGAACATTAAAGCTCTAACACAGAAAAGAAAGGTATCACTTCTGCATGTTTCTGCCTTGGTATTTAGTAGCTGGTATCACATGTTAGGACACCCAAAATATTATTGGAACTTAAATGTTTTCCAGAGATGCAGAAACATGTCTTTATATCAGCAGTAAAATTTCTTATTTGGACAGTGTTTCTTATGTCATGCAATTCAAGGTTTTTTTTTTATTTTTATGTTGTTTTAAATATTAGGGCTGGCCAGCAAACTATTCTGTTAATTTTTAGTTGATTATATAATTTTCTGTTTACTGCTAGCTCCGTTTTCTGCTAAGATGGAGAAAAAAAAAAGCAACCAAACATTATACAACCATTTAGTCTGCACAATAAAGAATGCCTGAAAAACTGAATTATCTAATTGGCTAGGGTGTACAACAGCAGAATTCACCACTCAGAGCTTATTAGTCTGCTCATTTAATTAAGATTATGCAAATTCTTTGACAAAAAGTAGTATTTTATTATAAAATTGCATTCTCTTATTCACACATTTCACTGTTTGAATTGTACTAGAGTATGTTCATTTAGGACAAGCAGCTTTGATCATAAATATGCACTTATTCACGCCCTGCCATGTCTTATTGATTAAACAGGATATTTTCCCTCTTGTTAGAATGAAGTTGCAGTTCAAAGGTTTTAGAAAAACATCCACTGTAAGAAATTGGCAAAGGAAGTGTGTAGTGCACTACAACCTCCAGAGAATTGCATGATGTTCCCTCTTCCTAAGCTTCTGTGTTTATTGCTGAAAAAAGAGTGTGTGCAGTTTGTGCTGCAGTTGAAATTCAATAAATATTTGAAAAAAAAGGGTATACTTGAAGACAAACATGAACTGTGTTAAATGCCATGAAATCAGCAGACAGGTCTTCCACAGTTCGTTTATTTAGACGTATCATGATGTATTTCATCCAAAATGTGCAAGTTACCAGTGAAAGCTTTGGCTCATATCTCCTAACAGGAGTACTAATGTTGGGTTACACCATGTGATGATAGAGCGATAGGCCTGGTAGGCCGGAGAGAGAGTCTCTTTCCTGGGCCCGGAGGTGATCCTGGGACTGTATCCAGGTCACCGGGGATGGGCGGAGAGAGGATCGCAGCTTGTTGACAAAGCTGGACCTGTGAGAGGTGATGAATGCAGTTTGTAACCTTATAGGGTATTATTTACATATTACCATAATAGGCAATGTCTCTGCTTTATCCCAGGTGATAGGGGAACACTGTGGTGATCATCTTTCCTGTTTATATGATGTTATATCCTGTCCTATGGGGGTGTTTAGGGAATTTTGAGCTACGTAATAAATCACTTTGCACCAGAATTTGTGTGCGGAGTCATGCCCATGCGTGAACACTGCAACTAACCCTTCCACTATCTAACAGAAAAGCGATCCCAAAATGTAGTAAAATTATTGAATCCCAGAGACCTGTCATACGAAGTAGGGAACTCTCTGATGGTTTTTGTGTGTAAATTTCAGTCAAGATATCTGTGGGCTTTTTGCAGCCAAAGCAAAGAATGCAAAAGTTTTCTCTGTTTAGATAGAAGGATTAAGTGGAGGGGGGGAGAGGGGGTGTCACTCTTCATTTTCTTCCCTTCTTTTTTCCTTTTTCCTAAAATCTCTGTGTGATTTAATAGTTCTCTGAAACTCCCACTAGTAAGTCCTCCTATGGCAAGTTTCAAAATGGAAACCAAATATCTCCTGAGCCTCAGAGAGTACACTGAATAATAAAATAAAACAAGGTTTTGTACTCACAAAGCATTCTCTGAGGGTTTCTAAGCCTTTCAAAAATACATGAATTCTCACAGCAAGGTGAGTAAGAATAGGAGATGGCAATGAGATTATTATCCTCATTTTGCTAATAGAGATACCAAGATAGGAAAGTTGAACAACCTGCCAGCCTTGTGGTACATAGTCAAGATAAAGCAGATCTCATAACCCCTACTTCGCAATGTTAACCAAGACCATTGCCAGTGGCTAGCCAAAGTTCACTAACCTCAGGACTTTACAAAATGTCCCTGAGATATCATACAGCAACCAGAAAAGGCACAGTCCAAAATGCATTAATGTGAATGGGAATTTTTCTACTAGAATAAACACACTGAACTCTGAAGATTTTCCTGAACATAGTCATCCCTAGTGCTATAAAAATGGAATAGGTTTTGGCACTTCCTGCCACAGTGCCAGGAAGTAATCTAGTAATTGTCATTTTTGAAGGATTTTGGAGTTACTTTTTTAAAGCACTGTTTAGCACAAAATAGAGTTCTCGGGAGCATTTGTGTTCTTGTGCCTGGAATGACCAGCTCCACTCCAGGTGCTGTGGGTAGGCAGTTTTTAATCTGGGAGGCTGCAGGACATGAAAGGTGGGTTTTTTCAGCATTGTCTTTGAATACAAACAAGAGTATTATTTGTATTGTTACCCATAGACGTATCAATTTTTTGCTGGTTTCTCACTTCACGTGGTCACAAAACAATGCCTTTCCACAAAGCTAAATGAGTGCTACAAATTAAGAGAAAACAGCAGCTAATTTCAGGATCAGATTAGCCCTGCTCTACACCATTCACTTTTTAATATCAACTCTTTTTTGTTTTGGCTTTCTTCTACCTCTCTCCGCATAACAACCTTCCATGAGCCCAGCCTGTGGGTAACAGTGCCACCTATTGAGTGCGTGGCAATATTTGTCGTCATATTCAAAGGAAAGAAAATCTTATATACCATTTTTTATGATGCATCTGTAAATGACAAAAAGACAAAGAATGTCTTCCCAACTGAACCCAAGAGTGCTATGTATTTAGAGAGAAAAAAAATATTAAATTTAAAAAAATAGAGAATTTAAGAAGTGGTGTTTCCCTAACAAACACATCTTCAAATATTTTTTTTCCCTTAGAAAATCAGGAAGGGGGAAAAATCAAGGTGCATAAAAAGGTCAAGTACTTATGAGAAAAAAAACAGTGTCTCTAATAAAAGAGCAGTTTGTTTAAAACAGTTCAGATATAGTTCAGGGTAAGTTTGTCTCCTGACTCGACACAGAGAGGATTTTTTCCCCCTCATCATATTGGCTAGTCATTATGCTAATTAAATACTTTACTAAGCCAGGGTGTGCTAGATGTCACCTTGGAAACACTTCAAACAGTATTGAATAATATAAAAGCTGAATATAAGGCAGCCACATTACAGGGTTGTATTACAGAATGAACTAGCTTTTCTTTCTTGGCAGCAAAATTGCAAAGAGAGTGCGTATTTTTAAAAATTGCTGGAATCTCTAGAAAGTGAGGAAAACCAAAAAGACTTACAAGAACACTGATGATTTTTCCACTTTATTACACTTGCATATGAATCGCATTTTCCTGGCATCCTGAGCAATGATGACATATGAGAAATATGTATCTTTTTAGAAGACTTGTATTATTGTTGACTTGGGTATATATACTGAGTTTAATCAAGAGAAATCTTACTTATCTTGTATGCTTCACTTAATGGGCACTAGCTAGACAAACTAACCATTTCCTGCAGTGTGCAGAAAAATAATCAGATGAGAAAATTATCAGAATTTCATCAGTACATGAACACTTATCTCCACAGACAAGTGCATAAATGTGTGTACATGTTCATTTTAGCCTTCACTGAAACAGCCGTTTT
>VWZT01005631.1:75551-89048 GCA_013397055.1 Pachycephala philippinensis | reverse complement strand
GGGAGGGGATTCTGCCCCTCTGCTCTGCTCTGGTGAGACCCCACCTGCAGTGCTGCACCCAGCTCTGGGGTCCCAGCACAGGGAGGACATGGAACTGTTGGAGTGAGTCCAGAGGAGGCCAAGAAGTTGATCAAAGGGCTGAAGCACCTCTCTTATGAGGAAAGGCTGACAGACTTGGAATTGCTCAGCCTGGAAAAGCAGAAGGTGTCAGACTGACTTAATTAATTGCAGCCTTCCAGTGACTAAAGGAAGCCTAGACAAAAGCGGGACAGGGACTATGTACAAGAGCGTGTAGTAACAGGACAAGGGGGAATAGTTTCAAACTGAGAATAGCTCTAGATTAGATATTACAAAGATACTCTTTACTGTGAGGGTGGTGAGGCACTAGAACATGTTACCCAAAGAAGTTGTGGGTGCTCCATCCTAGAAGGCCAGGCTGGAAGTGGCTCTGAGTAACCTGGTTTAGTGGAAGACATCCCTGCCCAGCAGCAGGTAGGTCATATCTAGATGATCTTTAGGGCCTCTTCCAACCCAAACCGTTTTATGGTAATATACCATTTATTTTGAGAGCTGCATTTTCCTTAATGTAGCAACAGCAGAAATGTGAGTGGGGGTTGTCATTTTAACCATAGTTTAAGGTGGTAGAAGCTGTGTAAATTGCTAGCTATTTCTGTAAGTGTAATAAAATATGAATCCTAAAGTGAAATATACGATCAAAAGAAAAATGACTACTAGTTTTACTGTGTGAGCCCTTTACAAACCACAGAATACTTGTCTCACTTTAAACCTCCTTTCGTTTTCTGGAGGAAATGTTGCCATTAATAACAGTCATACTACCCCCTACAGAAAATTTTAATTGCATTGGTAATATTGTAGTTAAAAGTACAGTCTGGATTCCTTACAAAGAAATTTAGACTAACAAAGTCTTACAATTTTAAGATGAAAGACATGCAATATCTACAGAGTATGCATTATTAAATGACCATAATTCCAACAAGAGGAGGAATTAAGCAACGCACGGATAAACTGTTCACTTCATTTCCACATGATCTGGGTTACATGTAGTTTAGGAGCATATCTCAAGTTAGGTCTGACAACATATATACAAAGCCACAATGTTCACAGACATATCTGTGCAGTCACAAAGACAACCATGGCCAACTGTAGGGTATTTTAACTGCATGTCCTCACTTTACACAGTCAATGTGGTTTTCAAAGGAGCTGCAATGCAGACTGTCTAAAGCAGAAGATTTTTTATTGTGCTAGTTTGGGCAACATTTTTGTTCTCATCTTTGCAACCTTTAAGCAGAAGAAGCATCCAACAGAATCCCAATTTAAAGAGATTAAGGCAACAAAGCAGAAATTTGAGAAAGGACTTACTAGTGATTTGTTCAGAATTTAGAAAGGAGCATAAGACAGTTCACAAATATTTTCACAAAATTTAACTGCTAACTTTGCAGATAAACACTATATGTAATAGTGCCACCTGGTGACTGAATTATGTCAAACACAAAACAATTAAATAAGCGTATTAACTTGATTAACTATTCATAAATAAGATCCCAGCATCCCTGAATTGAGTGATATAAGTCCAAACAATTAGCAATATATTGCCAAGGGGCTATGGTTCAAAGTTTAATTTCAAATTTGAAAAATTTCAAGATCCAAGCTCTTTCTGAAAGCTGGAAATACATGTAATGTAACTCAGTGATGCCAAGGGTACTTAGTATGTTCAGAATTTGTCACCTAAGTGAGTCAACAAGATTTTAACTTGACAGAACTAGTTTATGGTTGAGATGTAAGTGTGAAGTTTAACTGCTAATATTTGCTCCAGAGTAAATACAGAGTAATTCATTTAGCATTGATTTGGACATGTCCATGGTTTAAGTGACAATCCATCTTTTTCTCAACAGAAACAACCGCTATTGGCTAAGAAGTTTTCAATTAAAAAAAAATAATTAGCTTTTACAAAACTCTGTTCTATTTTAAGTATTGTATTTTCAGTTAAGGAACTTGGAAGCAACCATCCACAAAAGTCTCACTAATAATTGTTCCTGATTAACACGAGAACATCAATAAAAAAGATAATTGAACACTTTTTTTTTAATTAAAATAATCAAGTCAAGGAAAACAGCCTACGTGACAGATTGCTTGTGTAAAAATAATTGACTCATTAATCTTAACCATATGAACATGTTCACATTAGCAGGGTCAGCTGCTAGAAAGGATGGAACCGTAGTTACATATTCACAAAGGTGTGAAGTTGAAGTTAGCCTAACTGCACAAAAGCTTTTCCTAGGAACTTAATGGAAGCTTTAGAGATAGCTTTAGATAGCTATCCCATGCCAAAAGCAGAGAAATTTTCAGTGACTCCCAAATAATGGCATATGGATTAAAAATCTTTTCAGCAAAGAAATGCCCTTTTATCATACTAAATAATCAGAACAAAGATGTTTGAATCACTGCCTGTGGTCTCCATCTGCAGAAATATATCCTTAACCTCAGTGCAAAGGTATGTGTTGAAACCATTTCTTGGTGACAAGGTAACTAGACCTTTTAAGCTAAATAGCTCCAGAGTTGAATTGGGTTCATGCAAAAGGATTCACACTTGCAGCGAACATTGGTAACAGCCTATGAGTCTATATAGACATTCAGGAAAAGTTTCCAGCAATGTGTGTATAGCTGCTGAATGAAATTGGTCCCTCTGTTGATTACACATTATGCAGGGTAAATATTTGTAGCTCTGCACCACCATATTGATGGTGTTGGCAGTGCCCATAACAGGCCACAAACTTTGCCTTAAGCTCACAGTTCAGGGCTTAGTTCCCAAAAAGGTTTGTCTGAATTTCATTTGGCATCCCTGGAGATTTATTTTAGTTCAGCAGAAAAAGCAATCATCTAATGACCAGGTAACTATTGTTTTATGTTTTGTTCAGCTTTGAAAGTAAACTGTGTTAAATAGCATTATGCAGAAATTTGTGTTTAGTAGATAAAAGCAGTAATAATGTTAATCTGTGTGGAGTGCGATAACTGTGAATTAGAAAGAAATAGAGCACAGATAAGCAGCAGAGTCAGATGGCATCAGGGTCCTTCACAGCCCAAGCACAGAGCAGTACCAGATGCCCTGGGCTACAGGCAGCTAACCAGTCATTCCCGGTCACCTTGGGAGCTGGGCAAAACCACTTCTCATGGTAATAGAGAGAAAAAAGGACAAATATCCAAACAAGAGTGAAACATACCTTGTATGGCATAACATGGACTTGCAGATCAGTGAAAAAAAAAGCAAGCTGCAGAGTGTATTGCTAAGCACACAAAATTGGCTACTAGCATATCCAAGGTGGAAAAGAAAAACCGCTAACATCAACTCCACCTTTCCGCCTGCAAATAGCTTAGGATACTGGTGATGGGCCATACCCCAAAGTCCTCAAGCTGAAGCTACAATTAACCTTAGGGCCCAGAAAGTTAGTGAAAGGCTGAGCACACCACCAGAGAAAAGTGTAGACTTCAGGAGGTTTGTCTTTGTGCCATTTTAACTACACGTGTTTTGATCTGTTAGCATCAGTTACATGCTAGTATCATTGCAACTGGGCTACTGACGTTCTTCAATTAAACTGTTAAGATTTTCATTAGACTAAAAATGGATTATTGGCTTCACATGTAAGGTGGGTGGCTTTCTGCTGTGAAAGGATTTTGAGTGTAAAAAGCTCACAGAAGTTATAAAGGCTGTTTTGTAACCCAGGTAAGATAGATACGTAGTACTTTACGTTAGTTTGATTATTCCATGCAGAGGCTGGCAGAAGAGGACAGTGTGTCTATGACACCATGCTGCTGCACAGAGTGTCTGCCATTCTGAAGCACCTCAGTTTTTCAATCCTGGAATTTCAGCCTTAAGAGAGCACAGAAGATACAGCTATGCATTTCCAAGTTGCTGCTTGATTAGACCCACATGGGGCATTTTCAGCTGTCCTCTATGCTACTGGACCATAAGATTTCTACACATGAAAGTCAGCTATTGTGATTGCATTGCCAATAATAAAACACTATAATAAAATGGGATGCAAATAAGTGCTTGGAGCCCAGCCAGCTGCTGTAAATCTCAGCTAAGCTGAGAGGACAGCTCCTTGAAACTATCCAGGCTAAAACAATTGATGGCAGTTGAAGATCTGGGTCAGCATGTTATAGAACAAGGAACTATCTCCACTTTGATTATTCTGAGAATAATTGTTGAGATAAGCTTATTACTCTGATCTTCTCAAACATCTGCCTTTTCAGTGTCCATGATTGCCATCTCTTAATTCTCTTTCAATTTTTTAGTTCAGAGAGCACGTTAGCTCATTAAAGCCTACAATATTTTCTTAATACACTGCAGGGTTTCCCCCAGAATCAATATGGTCTATCAAGTACCATGTCTTTCACTAGGGACTGTAAGCCAAAAGGCGAACCTCAGCAATCCAAGCACATCTTTTCTAGAGCAATATAAATAGCTTCTCTTTAAAGAAGTGCAAATAAAATTGTATTGTAGCTTATGTCTTAATCAATGAAATTTATCAGGTATTTTCATGCCTCCCCACTTAAAAATTAATATACACGTAAGAACTGTGACTAGTGTCTGTATATGACTTAACCATTTCAACATAGTTTTAAGTATACTCGTTATTTCTTTTCTAGATGAGGTCTTCATAAAAGATCCTTTAAATATGGCTTTTCTGATAGGGTCTTTTTAAGGCTTATGGAAATAGACTCCATGACCAGACCCAGTGAAAAATCTAGAAATACCCAGGCTTTGGACACCACAGAATTTAAACACACCAATTGACAATGCTGGATTTCAAAATAATTAACTGGTGATCTTTCTAAAAAGTTCTTCCTTTATTCATACCCTCTTCCAAACCAAGGAAAGCAATTTGCTTCACAATTTTAAACTATCTGCAGTCATTAGATGATTAATCAATCATCTACAACTTTTTATATGGAAATAAATAAAATTAATGTTTGAGAATTATATTGAGGGAAAAGGAAGCCACAAAACTAATTTGTGGGGACTAGGGGACAGTCACAGTGCAAATGCAAACATCAAATGCCACAAAAAAAGTAGGTTCACTTTTAAGTTATATTCAGAAGAAAAAAAAAGTATTCCAATGGAGCTTAGACCAAAAAGGACCACATTTGCCTGCAGCTGAGAGATCTGTGGAAGGAACACATCTTGTCTCATTCAGAAAGAGATTTGTAAGGGGTTTTTTACTGTGGGCAGTAACTTAACAGTGCAGACTTTAACCACAATAATTTTATAAGAAATACTGGAAATATGGGAGAGATATGTTTGGTATCTGTCTTGAAGGAAGGCATTAACTAAGCAAAACACACACATACACACACACAAAGTATCCTAGTGTGAGTTATTAATACTCTTCTTTATCCAGAATGATGTATTTTTATATCACTTAAACGACATACCTGTTTTCCTCACTTTTTTTTCCACACACGCTTTAATAAAATTCATAAATTTTGGTGTACTGCAGTTTGTTCTTTTCCAAATTCACTGATATATAAACACAACCAGTCCTTTTAAAAAGAGAACAGTTAGAGAGCTAGCTGACAAAGAAGAGACTGTGAGATTGACAGGTGTATTAAACAAACCTGTGAGAAGCTCCCAGAAGATGGAAGTTTTACCTTGAAATCTAAATAGAAGGTTAAAAAAGTTATTCAATATATTGTCTTCTGTGAAGATACAGTTATATCATTAATAGGTGTAAGGCTAACCAAGGTCTACTGAGGAAAGTCTGAAAAGTAAAAGATGAGGAGGAGAGGGGTTATGGAGTTTGTCATGGCAACTGTGTCTAGACATGTATTTAAACCCATCTTTGGGATGTCCCCTTAGGACTTCATCCCCATTCACCAACATTCCCAAATGCAGAGCTCTTTTCTACAGCCCTGATGATTTTTTCCAGACATTTCATAAAAATAAGCATTCATGAGACTATTTTTCCCCAAAGCTGTTTTTCATTGTTAAGCAGATCAGATTTCCACTCAGCAAAGACAGCTCTACAACTACATGGGCTTGCCAAGACACAGGCCTCGTGACCTCCAACTGCCCTCTCCTGTCTAGAGCTCACAGTGGAGTGATTTGCTTCATAGAATGTCTTGAATCAATATGATGTCATCTCCTTTTAATCTTGCTTTCTCTGAGTTCTAGAAACACCAGGTTATGGCTGCATAGACATAGGGAAAAAAATACAACCTGGAGCTTCAGTTAATATTCCTAATTTTTCCCTGCTAAAATAAAAGGAAGAATAAATTTTCCTTGAATTTCCTAATTTCCTATGATGTTTGATATATGAGATGCTTTCCAGTACTTCAGTATTTTTGCAACAAAACCAAAAACATTGATTAACAAAATTCATATTACTTTACAGATAAATTCACTCATTTTTTTATTTCATTATAGGTGACCCTTTCACAATTATTTCCAAATTCTCTCTTAAACTGATTCTTAGTAAATTCAGAAGAGACTGTAATGAAAGGCAAATATATTTATGCTGAAGTCCTTTTATATTCTGTTTCTCTTACAGTTTTCATGCTGTGTCTTTCTCTTCATCTCCTTCCAAGCCCTAGAAACTGTTTTATCCTCAAAAGCCTGAAGAAAAGTAGTAAAAAGAAACAGAGGGAATATTTAGTTTCTCATAACAGGCCTCTCTTCCCTTCTGACTTTTCATGCCATTGTAATATTATGTCATTATAAAAAGTAGCAAAATAATTCAGTTCTGTGATATTTTTAATTAAAAAAATTATCAACAGAATGATAACCAAAATTCATAACAGGATTTCAGAACCAAATATGCTTGGTGCTCACCACATGTTTTCATGTGTATGCATGCATATTAAACTGATGGAAGAAGATGAAGAACCTACATGGGCCAGGGAAAAACTAGAAGGCGAGTTCCTTAGATATTTATAAAAATTTAGAATAATTTTTTTTCCATACAGTTATGTCTCAGAAACATTTTCCTTCTATTTTCTAGCTGTTTCATAGCAGTACTACTTCTTTCAAGCCTGTGAAATCCTTCATAAACTGATTCAGATATAACAAGAGAAACTGACTGAAATAGCACAAGAGGCACTTGATGAAAGTGGTAGAATAGCAGAGTAGAACTGATGATAGTATGCACTTTTCACAACAATGAAACTCCAGAACTTGTGGCCAAAGGAGGCAGAGATGAGTATAACAGCATGTTCAGAAGGATATTAAATTTACTCATGAAAAAGAGGTTTCAAACTAGAATAAAGGGAGTAAATACGGAGGTGACTCAAAGCACTTCACAGAACCACAGAATGGGTCAGGCTCAAGCAGGGTCATCCCAGAGCACGTTGCACAGGACTGTGTCCAGATCCTTCTTGAATATCCCCAGTGAGGGAGACTCCACAACCTCCCTGGGCAACCTGTTTCAGGGCTCAGTCACTGCATGAAGTTCTTCCTCATGTTCAGGTGGAATTTCCTGTGCACCAATTTCTGCCCATTGCTTTTTGTCCCACTGGACACAAAAAAAAGCTCAGGATCACTGAGCAAAACCTGGCTGCGTCCTCTTGACAACCTCACTTCAGATACTTACAGACATTTACGAGATCCCCTCTCAGCTGTCTCTTCTCGAGGCTGAACAGAACCAGCTCCCACAGCTTTTGTTCATAAGAGATGCTCCAGTCCTTTACTCATCTTTGTCACACTCCGCTGGACCTGCTGCAGGAGCTCCATGTCTCTCTTGTCCTGAGGAACCCAGAACCATGCACAGATCTCCAGATGTGGCCTCACCAGGGCTGAGTAGAGGGGCAGGATCACCTCCCTCGACCTGCCGGCAAAGATCTTCCCAATGTCCCCCAGGACACCACTGGCCTCTATGGCCACAAGGACACACTGCTGGCTCATGGACAGCTTGTTGTCCACCAGGACACCTTCTCCACAGATGTGCTTCCCAGCAGGCCAGCCCCCAGCCTCTGCTGGTGTCCAGGGTTGTTCTTCCCCACATGCAGGACCCTGCACTTGCCTTTGTTGAATTTCAGGAGGTTCTTCTCTGCCCATCTCTCCAGCCTGTTGAGGTGCTTCTGAAGGGCTGCAGAGCCCCCTGGGGTATGGGCCCCTCCTCCCAGCTTTGTGTCATCAGTGAACTCACTGAGGAGGCATTTATGCCTTTGTTCAAGTTATTGGTGGAGAAGTTAAACAATACAGGACTGGACCAGTATTTAACCTTTGGGGACACCACTAGTGACAGGCCTCCAGCCAGACCCTGCACCACTGATTACAACCCTCTGGGATCTGCAATTCAGCCAGTTTTCACTCCCCCTCAGAGTCCACTCATCCAGTCCACACTTCCTGAGTGTCCGTGAAGATGTTGTGAGGGACAGTGTCAAAAGCCTTGCTGAAGTCATGGCAGACAATATCCACTGCTTTCACCTCATCCATCCATATAGTTGTTCCATTATAGAAGCAAGCAGGTCAGTCACGTATGATTTACCTTTAATGAATCCACGCTCACTTTCCTGTCCTTCACATGGATAGAAATGGCCTCCGGAAGGAGGAACTTCATCACCTTTCCAAGGATTGATGTGAGGCTGACTGGCTGGTAGTTTCTTGGGTCATCCTTCTTGCCCTTTTTGAAGACTGGAGTGACATTTGCTTTCTTCCAGTCCCCAGGCACCTCTCCTGATCACCACAACGTTTCAAAGATGGTTGTAAATTGCCCAGCTTTGGTGCTCATCAGCTCTCCCAGCACTTGTGGGTGCATCCCATCAGGGCCCATGACTTGTGAATGCCAGGTTTACCTGACTCCAAACCCACCCTCCTTAAGCCAGGAGAAGTCTTCCTTGAACCCTTCCTTCTCCCTAGTCTCCTGGGTCAGAGATCCCTGAGGGCTGGTCTTGTCAGTGATGACTGATGCAAAGGCAGCATTCACTAACTCTGCCTCCTCTGTGTCCTCTGTTAACAGGGTCCCACCTACGTTTAGTAACGGATCTACATATTCCCTGGTGTTTCTTTTGTTACTGAAGCATTTAAAGAGGCCCTTCTTCTTGTCCTTGACCTCCCTGGCTTTACATCCTTGTTCAGATTTAATTCCAGGTAGGCCTTAACCTTCCTTGTCTCATTTCTACTTACCCTGCAAACCTCATTTTATTCATTCCAAGTGGTCTGAGCCTGCTTCCATCTCCTGGGTATTCCCTGCTTATACTTGAGTAACTGACAGGAGTTCTTTATTCATCCACACAGATCTCTTTCACTCTTTGCCTAATGTCTTGTCCATTAGGATGAAACATTCCTGAGCTTGGAAGTGGTGCTTGAATATCAACCAACTCTCTTGCTTCTCTCTTCCCTCCAGGGCGTGTTCCCATGGTATTCTTCCAAGATCCCTGAGGTGGCAAAAGTTAGTTAACTTCTGCTGTAGCCATTAAAGATTCTGGTGTAGCATGAGTGACTATTGAATCAGGACATAACAATTTTTCTTAAAACCTCTATTAAACCTTTCCAGCCTCTTCCATCCATTCCAAAGTAAAGAAGATTTGGAAGGTAAAAAGAAAAAAAGGTAGAATATTAATATTTAGATAGTTTTTTGAAAAGGATATCCAAAGAAACAACTCTCCAAAATGGAGCAAAAAGTCTAGTTATCTAATTTGATATAGATTTTCACCATTTAATGAGGAGGATTATGTCAAAATTTTGCCTAGAGTGCCAGAAGGCTGGACCTAAAGACCAAAAAAGACTTTCAAAAGGGAAAGCAACACTGCTGACAAATATTTACAGTGAAAAAATTATATGTTGAAATAAAATATGACAAAATCAAACTAGTTCATTTCCCTATCCTCCTTCTCTTGGTTTTGGGGAGAGGATTTTTGTTGGGTTTTTGTTGGGGACCCTTCTGCTCTACTAGAAAATAAGGCAGACATCTTTATTTGGCAACATTTATGCAACGCATTCAGTGTTGAGCAAATGCTTAGTCCCACTAAAGACAAAATAACATAAAATCTCAGGCACCCATACATATTTTCAGGCTTAAGGCCATGATGATTTCTTTCCCCCTGTATGCATAACTGCAAATTTTTCATTCTACGTGTGTTGTGAGGCTTAAATTACTATCTAAGTAACTGCACTAGCAAAAGCAGACTAACAGTGTAGTCTGAAAGTCAATACTCCTACACTCTACCGAGATTAAACCTCTGACTCGCAACAGATCGCAACCACGCAGAATGAGAGAACAACTGGTCTTGTCAATGCTTATGGCTAACAACTCCTTCCATAAATGCTCACCACACAGAATCATACTTTTAAAATTAGGGTAGATTACTTTAGAAGCAGAGATACAGAGATTTGGGCTATTATAGGCAGAAAGTGGGCTAATTTGAAGGCACTGTTAACACATGGGAAAAAGCAAAGCTAAAAGAGAGAATTTACACATTGCAGATTGTTTGTAAGCAGACCCTATGTAACCTTATTAATTGGGTAAACAAAACACAGATTTTTTTTTTCATACCTTTAGTAAAGTAAAAACACAGGCATTGAACAACACGTTTGGAATTACATGTGGTGAAATCCCTCAATAAAAAGAAAACATTCTCATTAATCAGCACATACAGCTGCCAAATAATCTGTGATTTCCTCAGGTAGAGTTGTTTCAACAGTGCCGGACCTGCACTATGGCTGAGCTCTGATAGCTGTGGGAAAATTCACTTGTAATCTGCCAAATACTAAAGAATACTTTGACTTTGAACATAGTGGTAGCCATTCATTCAAAATCAGGGAACCAGTATCCATGATTTGTTTTTAGACTCTTTGGACACTGAAGCTGCAGCAAGCAAAATCACACCGGTTCTCAAGCTGAGAGTTTAGGTACTGCCTGAATGAAGTACAGCTGTGGCAACATGGAGCACTGTGGATGCTGCAGAACCCACCTAAAAACGTGTTGAAATGGTGTTTATAAGCCAAACACATTAAACTGCTCCGTGCATTTTTCTAAGGCTGGCAAGCTTCGAGGAGCAGTAATAACTAAGATCACTGTCCTTAAAACTGCAGGCAGGAAAGTAGCAGACTTTACTACTGCCTTTCTGCTTAGTGCTGCAGGGATGCCAACACCAAGCCAACAAGTATCACCCTGCCTGACAAGAAGATCCGCACACCTCCTGATCCCCTTTTTAGGGGTAGCCCAAAAGTATCCAGCAAAATGCAGCATCTTAACTTTGTCATTGGAGGTGAACAGGTCTTGGCTGGCAATACTGGTGATATTGTATAATACCTTAAATAAAATCCCCTAATTCAATATTTCAAACCCAGTACTGGCTTCTTGGAGATGGATGAATCCTTAAAAATCACATTTATCATCCCCTAAAGCATCAAATTCAAGGAATAGTTTTTCCTTCCAGCTTTTTATAGTATAAAGAATAAATTGTATCTAGGAGGTTTGTAACTGTTTTTAATTCCAGCAAGCGCTTAGCTATGGGCATATTAAGAAGCGCTAGCAGAGAAAATGCTTGACATTGTCTGAGAGTGGCTCCTTAAGTTCCTAGAAAAGATGGAAGTTAAATAACCTTGCTTATATTGGCTTACGTACACTTAATTTTATGGGTTAGGATGTGCATGATTAAGCCAAAGAAATTGTTATCTTCTCTTACATTTGTCATTATAACCTCAAAGGTAAAAAGCAGTCGTCTTTTAAATTACATTGGAAAGTTTAAACTCAATTTAATGTTAGGGTTAAAGGGAAATGGGGATGGGGAGTGTGGGGAGGAATTACTATTACCTAGCAGCTAGTCATTTAAGCAGATTCCTTAACAGGTCTCTGAAGAGTGCTCCCAAGGTGGGAATTACTTGTTTCTGGGATTAGCTCCCAATGAATGAAGTAGACATTGATAGCAATGGTGAATAACAACTAATAATGCATCTCCATTAGCATCTTAGTTCAAACCAGGAATGTTTTTGGGAAGTGACTTCAGGTTGTTCCCACTTAAAACACTTGACATCTCAGTCCAAATACATGAACTAGATGTCCTCTGGATGAAACCAAACTAGAAGAGGGGCTCCATGACCTCATCTAAAATTAATTTGATGATCTATTGTCAAGGAAACTTTTATTCTTATTTAGATTTTATCCGTATCTTCATTTTATAAATTTTCTTTTAAATATGTATCTTGTTTATCAACACATTAAGCATTTCAAGTATGTGTTCTGGAAGATTTTTCCTCAAATATCAGAGTTCCAAACCCCCAAAAACCTGAGGACATAGAAAATCTGTCTCAAATTCACTGAATAAACCAAGAAGCTCTCTCACACTCCTTATACCCAGAGCAGGTCACTATCAGTTTTTGCAGGAAAGCTAATGGATACATTTATTATAGTTTTCAAAATGTAATATGAATTTCCTGTAGCATTTGAAGATCTGGATTGGAGAGTACACATCAGTCAGAACCTGACCACTTCACAAGCTGCTCACATTCCTGCCTGCTACTCTGATCACAGATGCCTCAGCATTAATTCTGTCAAGTTATTCTTCTTGTGGTGCCCATGTGTCCTGACTTTGTTCTAGCTTGGGTAAAAGCTAAGCCTCTCACACTCTTGGCCTGCTATTGTGGGGCTGAGGTTTGCTGGCGGCTGCTTCCTCTACCGTTCATTCATTCCTCTGCAAGGAATGATTGATGCCAATTGGCTCAAACATGAGCCAAAATCACCTTTTTCTTAAAGAGTTAAATTGGCTTTGATTATTGGAGTAAAAGATGTCATAGCTAAAGTCTGCAGAGCACACTTCTGGGCCCAAAACCTACCAGTCCACTGTCCTCAGAAGCCCCGGCTGCACACAGGTCTCTGGCGACCTTGCGTGCAACCATTTCAGAAGGGGCCACAGCCATGAGCTCGCTTCTGACGTGCCAAGGAGCTGTGTGACCACCTGAGCCGCCAGCAAGGCTCAAGGTGCAGCTTCAGCATCAGAGCATGTGAAGGGAGCAGCTGCTTATTCAGCAGCAGCTGCAGAAGCAATGGATACGGAAGGAGCCAGTCAAGCTGCAAAAGAAGCTTCTGTTGTTTTAGCAGAAATCTGCAAGCTGATCTTTTCCTGTTTAGTGATACATGAGTAGTGGTATGGAAAAAGAATATCAAGGGCATGGGAAAGAAATCACTTTAAAATCTCAAGATGTATTCCATGTTCTCTATGTCAATTTAATCTAAAAAAAACATGATCTTTTTAAAACTTACTCCTAAATGAAGAGTACAGACTGTGTTTCCTCTTCTGAGCTGAGTAAACACAACGCTCTACAGTAAGAGTACCACACGTTATTGAGAGAGACAAGGCAATTTTAAGCATGGCATCTTCAGATATATTCTTCTTCTTCCCAAACCCAAAGACACAGAGCCTCCACCCCCACACCCCACAGTAAATCCGGGAATTTAAGTAGTCTGGAAGGTTTACTGATTATCTCGGTATAACAACTGGAGTACTGTTAACCTTCTGTTCCTAAAGATTACATTAATT
>VWZT01005631.1:19739-43850 GCA_013397055.1 Pachycephala philippinensis | reverse complement strand
TGGGCACTTTGGGGGACACCAGCTGATCTCCGAGCTTCGTGTGTAGCCTGTGTCCTGCCCTACGCCCTCGCCCATCCCAGTCGCCACCTGTCCTGCCTCCCTGTGTCCCGGACTGTCGCCCTGCCGCTTTGTCCCTGTGTCCCTGCCTGAGGCACATGCGTCCAGCCTTGCCCATCGCCGCGATCCTCGCCACGACCTGCCCAGGGTCCCGCAGCTCCTGTCCCAGAGCCCTCACCTCGTGTCCGGCCGCCCTCGCCGCGGAGCTGTGCCTGTGGGGCCGCGCCTCTCCGGGAGCTGCGCAGCCTCCCGCCGGCAGCGTGCACACTCCCCCCTGCCGCAGGGACGGCGGCGGCACCCCAGCGCTCCGGCGGTAATGCCCGCTGCTTCTCTCTGTCTCCCCCCTCCCTCCCCTCATCCTTTTCCATTTCCCTTCCTCCTTTATTGTATTTCCTGGCCCTCTCTAGTAGGGCAACTCGTTTTTGTTTTCTCGTTACCAATAAACAGTTCTCAGGTACAATGTTTGTCTCGGATGACTTAATTTCATTCTAGACCATCTCTTTTTAAAAGAACTCGCAGTTCCCCACACTGGAATGCAACATACATAAACATCAGTTCAAAAGAAATATTTAAACCAAAACTTATATATCCTGGGTAGAATAAGGACAGGTAGAGGCACCCATGCAACTAGTTCCTGGGTGGTATATTTCATGGTTGTTGTCTGTAAAGTCCCTAGGATCATAAATCTTAAGCATTCAGGACTTCACCCAAAAAATTCCGTATTAGTGAATCTGTGGGCTGATGGACAACTAAGCTGTGTGAAACAAGGTAGCATAATCAACAACTTGAAGAGTAAAAATGCTGCCAAACTCCTGAAAAGAATTAGAAGCAGCAAACTGACTCCAAATTGAATTAGGTTCATTCAGGAATTTATGAGAAGTATAGTTAAAAATAAGAATGTGACCGTGGAAAAGAGTGGAAGCTCAATGATACCATCCATTGAACCTTAGTAAGACCCTCCTGAGAAATCAAATCAGATGTTTCAATTCAAATGTGCCTTTACTTCCATTACTTAGGCATGGCCAGAAAAGAATGAACACAAAGTAAGGCACAGCAAATCAGATCTTTTAAAGCTTTATATAAGGTAGGCCTTGTGACTTAGCCAGTGCTTGAGCAAAGCTGTTAAGTGTTAATGCATATAATCTATCTAGCCAGCTAACTAGTTTAATCCATCACACAGTGTGTGAAAACATAAAAGCAACCCAGCTGTGACAAGTTAATAGCAGGGTGAGGCAGTAAAACGGTAACAAAAACACACTTTGATTAATGATTCTGAATTGTCCAGCTCTGGTATAGATGATTTTTGTCTAGGTTTATTTAGTGGCCAATCAATGCAAAATAGATCTGGTGATTTAAAGCATTGCATCAGATCAGAAATGTTGTCCCACACTGATAAAAACGGAGGAAAACACCACATTTTCATAGGAAGTAAAAGGAATAATTCATATAACTAGACCTGCTTTAAAACACACCAAACTCAGGGGTTATTCCAGTAATAGCTTCAGTGGGAGGCATGCTAATAATTTGAATGATGTAAGAACCATTCCATACTATTAGTCAAAGAGGCAAGGAAAACTTTCTTTGACCTTTAAAATGTGTGAGGCATTTCCCTGTCCTTGTATCTCAGTTTCCATTTCCACAACCCTACACGAGCAGTTTCCAAATAGGGTCAGGAAAAACAAAAACTATAAAATGTCAGATGAAAACGTCCTTTCTTGGTGTCTCTTAAATCTGTGGTTTTTTGGATACCCCACTTAAGTATAAAATAAGCACACAAACTCTGGGAGACATCAGCGCACTGAACAGTCATCCTTCCTCCTCTTTCAGTCCACAGGGTCTTTCCTGTTAAAAACATTATTGAATAAACACACAAAACAGTGATTTTGACCTCAGGATATGGGAAGCTTGAGGAAGTGCCTCTCAATCTGAGGAATTCAGGCATCTGTTACATCCTAAGGGAATGCTGCAAGCACCAAGCTGTGTCTCTTCTTGGCATTTTTCTTCCCAAATAGGTGTCCTACCACTCTGCAAAATGCCTGTAATAAGGTAAAGATTATTCCTAAGTAAGCTTCCTGTGGGAACTGTTTGACAATTGAACTTGTAACAATGAAAAGGGCAATGAAAGAAGATAAAAAACTATCTATAGGACCTTTCACATTCATTGAGCAATAAGAATGACCAACAGAAAATCTTCTACATACTGGTGGAGTGGAAATAAAAGCTAGAACCATGCATGCAGAAAGTGAAAAGAAATCTCTGTTTTCTGCACAGCAAGTAGTTGCATGGATTTTGCTGCTGTATGACAACATACTGCATGACTTGGGCAAAACACTTTTCTAGCCTGGAAGATCAGACTAACAGGAGTCCGTCTCTCTCGCTTGTGCACAATGCCCAGTATAGCAGGCTTGCAGTTTGAGGTGTTTGATAATGCTAACCCCTCCGACCTGCACAGCTGGTCATTGTGTGGACTTCCATGGGTAGGGGGCAGGGGAAAGTGAAAGTGATGAATGCATCTTGCCAATGAGGAGCAGAGTTATCTGAAAAGAACACAACATCCCATTTCCCTGAACACTGAAGGAATCACAAAACTGGAGATTGTTACTTCAATCACAGTTTCAAATATCTTGACCATCCACTGCACAGCACGCTGAGCATTCCCTTTGCTGCAACCCTCTGTGTGGTTTCTGTGGTTGCTTATGGCTTACCGCTCATTCTCTCACCCTTCACTGCCACCTTCTCCATTTGCTGTCATACAGACCTCTATCCAAACATGTTTAAATAAGTTGCATTTCACTCTCCACTCCTTAAGTTTTGAATATCTCTCATTCTTGTCTTTGCTGTGAGTTGCAGTGAAGTGTACAGTGACCTCATAAAAGGAATTTAGCATTTACTAAGTGATTTGATCAACAAAGTGCTGCACAAAACAGTCCAAAACAAGGCTGCAAAACCAAAAAATGCATCAGAGTTCACTTCTGATATCACAAGGTCTAAAACAAATACATTATAATAGTCCTGCTGCAGTGGCTTGTAACAGAAGTTGTAAGTGTCTAGACTTGAAACAAGAATTTGTTTCTTAGTCATTGCTAGATATATGGGTATTTGGGGGTTTGTGATGGTTTTTAGGCAAAATAATAACAAAATTCTGTGCGTACAAAGTAAAACAACTCAAACTTGGAATATCTGGCAAATTTTTAGAACAGTACCACAGCTTAATTGTCACCACAGCAACTAGCAACATAGAAAGGCTGTCATGTAAAGTGACAACATGACATGCCTGCAAGTAGCACAGCTGTCCTAAAGAGAACTAAATTGGCCTAAACTGCCTGTTTATAGCTACCCATGAGAAACTGCCTGCTGTACTAAGTAAAGGCTGGTAGCACGATATTTCCATCTATCACTTTTGAATGGGAAGTATGTCTGTCATCTCATCTAACACAAGTAGACATCTAACTATGTCTTGAAATGAACAAGGGACTTGCTGTGTTGGGAACTGATAGTAAAGTGGAGTCAAACGTTTTCAAAAAGGCTGTGTTAGAGAAGGATATAACCTGTACAGATTTGGCTCTACAGAGAAGAAAAGGAACACTTAGTCACTGACTATTTCTGACAGTTGATAGTTCAAGACCTTTGTTACCTGACATGTATTCTGAGCAGCCACATTCAGAATTATGTACTGAGACACCCATGTCCAACGATGTCTAAAGGGTAACGCTAGCCTACAGCTGCTGCTAATCCTTCAAGCACCTTTTAGAGATAAAAAAGTTCAGTGGGTCAACCTAACCTAGCCAGCTGTCTCCAAAAAAACACTTAGAAAGTCCTTTGAGATGTGTCAGATTAGAAGCAGTGATTTGGAGCATCATCTGCCCCGACTAACTGTAAGTGCTACTGGCAACGTCCAATTACATGCTGACAGAAACACAAAACACCACAACCCTGATGTGATAAACCAGCTTGAAAACCCACATCTCCCAACAGAACATGACTGAACATTCTAACAAATGAAAACAGCTAAATGGATGTGGCCCACCTTGGCTGTTTCCTTATCTCTTTTTTAAAGGTTGGGTTTCTATTTTGACTGCTACATGGAGTGGCCAGTCCTCATGGGAAAGGCATGGCTTCAGTAACATTCAGTGTGGAATTCAAAGTAGCCACAAGGACTAGGGAGGAGAGGTGCTTGATATAATTGACAGCCAGTCAGCAGAGAACAAGTAGAACAATGATTATGGTAAAGGGAGCATTGTATATGTCTAGCTACAACAGTTCTTCCCAGGTTTTACCTGCTAAATAAGAGCATCCTCCTAGTGAATGTTTGCATGAAGGAAGGGGCCAACATTTAAGATACTAATTCAGTTTCTGAGGAAAAATTGCCAGACAGAATATCATGTAATACAAGTAAAATCTCTAAAGAAATTAGTTGGAAGGGACATATGTCCCAGACAATTTCAATAATATTGAAAGCAAAGAATTGATTTTGAAAAAACATATGTGTATTTTTTGAATAGGAGTGGTTTTTTATAAACTATCTGTTCTCATTACTTCTTTAATTATAAAATTACTTTTAAAATAAGGTAATTAAAAAATATAGAGGATAAGATTTCTTTCTTTCAGACAAAGCATGAAGGAATGTGTTGCTTCTGATTTTCCTTTGAGTGAATGGGAATTAGAGGAAATATGCTAGGACATGTGTTGCAATTGCAAATATCAAGTCTAAAATGTTAAGGAGAAGCCTTCCCTGACCAAAAGAAAAGAAAATTTCCTCAAACCCAGGAAAATGTCTTAAACAAGAAAAATTAAAACCTTTAAGACAAGCCAAAATCTTTTTTTAAAATAAAACCTTATGATTGGGATTTTTGAGGTAACATTTTTCTGAAAATATTTCATCCTTTCTTTGCACTTTACTGGAGTCTAACATTGTAGTTTGCCAGACCAATAAGCTTTGTTTTCAGAGAAAGGGAGTTTTTGCTGCCGAGTGAGAATGTAACTGGTTAGTGGAAAACAGCCTCTGATGTCATTTTCCTGTATTATTCCTAGGAAACATCAATAAGCTTTATTAAATATATCAGGTTTATGACAGAATATTCTTAACTACAAGTTGTTATGAAATTCACAAATTACTGAAAACAAATAGACATTACACAAATGAAGAGAACATTTCTGTGGGTTATTTTTTTTCCACAAAGAAAGAGAATAATAATCTAAGCACTGAGGTGAAGAAAACTGGCAAGAAAAGTAAAGAAATAAGCAAAAAAAGAACATCCTCAGATTTCATCAAGCAATGTGGAAGGGGAAAGGCAAGGGAAAGGGAAAAATAAAGGAAATATACCTAGCTGAGACAAAGTTTTGCCAGTGTGCTGAGATGCATACTTTTGCATACAGAATTTGCCAAGCTGCTATAAATGAAAAGCTTGCAATAGAGGAGGGGGAGGGCATTGGGGGCAGTGGAATTGACAGCAATGAGCTTACTAAAATAGAACATTTGTATTTTGCCTGAGGAATAAAATTCCATATTACAATATGTTTCAGTGGTTGGAATTGCCTGAAGCTTTCAACCAGTATATTTATTGTTTATGAGTTAGTGGGCAAAGGACATCTACCAGATACTGACAGGATTGCAAAGGCCAGAAAGCAGAACAGCATTTCCAGCTACTAAAGCAGCTGATATCCTACCTGTGTCAATGACACCTTACTTCTTATAACATTTCATTCACCGGTTTTTTTAATGATCCCTAGTTATGACCCTTAGAACAATCCTTGGTCAGGATTACCTAAGTGAGAAGATAAATTTAAGTTCAGCTTGAGATCAAAATGATGGTCTAACATGTTCTCCTTCTTACTTATGACAAGATAGATTAAAAATTTAAAATTCAGAATTTGAATGCTTGCCAGAGAGGAAGTAGATACATTGCTCAGAAGTAAGGGGTGAAAGGCTGATTCAAACTGGTGCCCTGTTTTGGCTCATCTAGCAATATAAGAAATGTATGCAAACAGTTCAGTCTAAATGACAATTTATCAAGGAATAGCTTAAAAAATACAGAGAAATTTCCAAATTCAAGATCAATGAGTGTGGTTAATCTTAAGGCTGTTCAGTATCCCTAAATTACTATAGGCTGCTGTTACACACTATAATAGCTTGCTGAGCATTTGTTAACTCCAGCAGAGTATATGTGCAATTATTTCTAATGAACTCCCCAGCCCCTTAGGAAAAACTAAAAGTCCTTTTGAATTGGTTCTACCTGTTGGCTGCATTAAATTTGGAAACAAAAGCCATACGTTTTCAAATCTCCCCATACGACAGGGCTCAGAGCTAGATTGGCATGTTTATTTTCAGAAAACCTCCCAAAGCATTTTAGGCATGGCCAAACTAATACATCTCTCCTTGACAGCTGAAGAACTTTTATTTCCTTAGCTAGAGTGTAACAGATTGCTTGCAGTTTAAGTCTCGATGTTTAGGTTGCACTGCAAAATCTGGCTGCCTGCTGGGGTTGTAAAGAGGTTCCATGCAGAGAGGGGAATTCTGGGAACATCTGCCCACATAAACTTTATGCAGCCAAGGAGTCAAGGGAAGGAACAGCAATTTGTGGAAGGTGAGAGAAAATAATTTTCCCTCACATATCAACAGACGTTCTACAAATACACTAAACTTTAAAAAGTCTATCTGCTCTTGAAATTCTTGATAACTTAGCTGGCAGAACAATTTAATCAGAAAGATAGGACTCCATCCTAATGGGGACACTATTTTTTTCATTTTCAGAACAACTTTTATTTATGTGTGCTTTCAGGTATGCTTGCTTTGACTTTCCTCTATATCGCAATGTAATTGGAAAAATACAGCGTCACATCAGAGGATTTCCATTTTCATGGCAGATTTACATGAGATTGCCTTTATCTGGAAGATTCTTGATCACCAGTCAAAGTAACAGCTGGTGCACTCTGTTTCAGCTGTATTTGGACATTGGGGAATGTCATGTTATCAAAATGTTTTAAGTGCACCTATCAAAGCTGACATAAACTGGAACCTGCAACATCAGCCAAGCAGACTGCAGGTTTATTGCATGGTTTCACATCACTCTGCAGAAAGTAAATTGTGCACAGGAAGTGAAACACAGGAATTATTCTAATGCTAAACTGACTTAACTTTCAACTTTCCTAGACCATATAATTCATTTTAGGTCACAGAACTTCTTGGGCTGTTTCTGGAATTTTAAGTGTTTACTGTTCAACAGCCTGTAAATGTCTTTCCAAGATCAGCCTTTAAAAGATTATGAGGCCCTAAACCACTTGTTTTACCAATATTTTATTCACACTCATGAACTTTAGTAAATAAAATACACTTTAGGAGTACAAGTATTCTGCATATGTTAAAAGGTTCCTTTTACTGAATGTACCAAAGAACACTTTTGTCAGTGGATAGCATTGAAACCCTTGCGAAAACCTTTATATGGTGTTAGATCAAGAACCGTTGTTGGCAGAGAGTTGCAGACAATCAGAGAAGTTGGTTTTTTTTGTGTTTAAATCAAGATTTTTCCTCATAAGCTCTTAATTATACAAAGAGATTATGCTAGATGCATGCAGTATATCAGCAGCTTGAATAATTTCCAGTTGCTTTAGCCAATGATGAGTTCAAATGATTTTTTTCATAATTCCCATTCTGACACTATTATTTCATGACACATTATTTTGTTCTAAAAGAATAAACGACGCATATCACCGAATGGCCTACAATGTATAAGATGTGCACACGCCAAGTGTTCTTTTCACAGTGGATTTTCAAAAGGCTTTACAATTCCCATTTTGGCATAAAATTAGGCCATAAATTGACTGAAGGCAGCTCCCTGACTGAGCTAGAGTTCTGCAGCCTGAATTTCTAGTTGCCAATCAGGAAGGCAAAAAGAATTTTAAGTGCAAACAGCTCATGTGTGCAGGAATAGACTGTAAGCACCAGGTAGAAAGAAATGAATTCATAGGAATCAAATGCTGCAATGAGGATGTTGCTGTTCAGCTGCCAAGTTATTCCCAAAGAAAAGAAGATATAGGCGAGCACTTCAGTAGCTATATTCTCAAGTCTATGTCTTTTCCTGAATGTCCATGTACATCCCTCTTTAATCTCTATTCTTAGAGATAAGAATGCATATTTGCAAAGGAGCTTGAAACATTTAGGACTAAAAAGCAACCTTAAGCTTAATGTTCTCACTCGTAGCTCACACACAGCTTGGTGAAAATGAAAGAACTGCAGTCTCAAGAATAAACAGGGAAGGCTGAATTTACTGCTGAGTGTCTTGTGACCTTTTCAAGTACTTAGAATAGTAATCATTTAGAACTTGTAAACAGACATCCCAGATGATGTTTGCTGTGAGTAACTCTACTTCATCCTCCGCTACAATATTCAGCAGGTGTCAAGAGCAAATTTTAGTGAAACTCACATGGATATAGCAGAAGTTTGGAATCTCATCCTAGCTGACACCCTTGGTAAGCCAAATAAAACAATTTACCGTAAACCTTGGTGTCTATGGGAAAGCTGTGTTCCAAAATAAGTTTTGTGAAATGTATCCTTATAAAGTTATTTCTGCTTTTCGAGAGAGAACTAATCTTTCTCTTTTTAAGTAATTTTTTAAATCTATGGTCTCTGTTCAGATATCTTTAATAAGCACATGCTGGCATTATTAAAAAGTAGTGGATTTTCATGTTTGTACATGAAGACCCAAAGGTCTTTAGCAACGTTTCTCTCCTTTTTCAGTTTACTCCAGGTTTATGTGCACCGCTTCGGGGCAACAACTCAAAGTCTCTGAGCTGATGGCAGTCTGGGCATCAGTCTGCACATGGGAGATGGTAAGCAATTGCCTTTGTATCACTTGTTTTGTTCTGTTTTCTTTCTCTCTCTCTTTTTCCACATTCCCTTAGCTTATCAAACAATTTTTATATTAACTCATGAGTTCTCTTGCTTTCACTCTTCCTCTTCTCATCCACCATCCTCCTGGGCATGGGGAGGGTGGGAGGAGTGAGAAAAAGCCTGTGTGGTACTTAGCTGCCTGCCAGGGTTAAACTACAGCATCAAGATAAAGCACTAAGAATCTTTAAAACAGAAAATCTATGATGGTACATAAAGAGAATTTTTCGCAGATGTGGGTGGGGTTTTTTGTTTTACTGAGTCCACTATAGATGAACATTAACTATTCAGGTCTAGTGTTAAAAATCAGCTGCCTTTTCTTTTGAAAATAACTCAAGAGGGAAAGACCAAGCACACTGTTAAATATCTTCACTGACAGGATGATCTGTCATTGGGAAAGACTCCCCAGGAAAGTGTTCAGGGCACCAAGCCTGTCAGGGTTCAAGTTGCAACTGGACAACATTCTTAATCTAAGGTTTCATTTTAGTTAGTTCTGCAAGGAGAAGAGAGTTGGGTTTGATGATCCTTATGGGTCATTTCAAACTTGTGATATCCTAGGATTCCAAGCAAATGTTTATATATAAGCATCAAAGCAGATTTTGTTGAGAGGACCATCAACAGCACATCTCATGGTTCTTCACACTGTGAGTTACATTATTTGTCGGTCCTCTGCAAGCATATCTAAAGAACCATGAGAAGAAGCATGTAAACTATATGATAGGCAGTATTTAATGTAAATCTGCACTCACACTGGAGTGTGGCAAGATTTCCTGTTTTGGCCAACACTTTCCTTCATTTAGACCACTCAACTTACTATTTGCTGCACACCAAATAGCTGAGCAGCTCTGCAGTATGTATGCCAGGAGTCACCATTCCCTTGCTGCTACAGAACTGCATTATGAGTTTCTTAGGTGGTGTTCATGACAAAATCATCCCCAGTTTGTCTCTTTGTCTCATCCAGTCACCAATAACCCCATCTGATTTACATCATTACCTGGAGCTGCTGAAGTAGACTAAATTCAAAGATAGAAAGACAGGTAATCCATCACTTCACTTCACTGTTATTTTCTTACATTGGGTTACTGACCTATAGAAGAAAAACACGAAATATTTCCATGCTCTGCAGGTAGCCTTTTAGCTCAAAGGAAGGTCTTCCTGAAGCCACTGAGTTACCTCACCCAGTACTACCTCTGTTTTTGACAGGCACTCACCTTCTTCACCAAAGCTAACCTGACAGATGGGCTGAAAGCCAAGCCCAGAGGCTGATCCCGGCAAGACCAAACATCTGGAATCTTTTGTCAGGTGGCTTCTGCTTTTGCACTTGAGGGTAAATTTGTTCAATATCCTTTAGCACTCTGATTAAAGAGGAAAAAAAAAAGATAAAAACCCAAAAGAAACTTTACAAAAGCCTGACTTTTTAAATTGAGCTTTGAAATGTGAATAAATCTTCACCTCTGAAATCATCATAGAAGTACAAAAGGCAGAATTCATGAGGAGACTTCAGGGCACAGAAAATCAGATGTAACATGAAATGTCAAGGGTGAAACAAAAGCAGTTATTACTCTGGCTTCTCTCAGTTATAACTGTGAGTGCATGCATTTTAAACTCCAAGCTCCATTACATTGTAATCCTACTCATATACCCCTGACACCATGGAGCTGTGCTATTAATGATGTTGCTCTTTCTCAAGTCAGACCTAAACTTTTCCGTTTCAGAAAAATAAAGTAATAATTAAAATCTATGCTCTCCATGTGTTTGCACTAAATATGAGCAGTGGTACCTAGAAGGGAAAAAAAGATTCCGTCTTCTGCTCAATGTGCCTTAATAGGACAACTAGGATCAACATTCCCTAACATTTTGTGCCAGTTTGAGAACTCACTTTTTTCTTTCCACTACTCAAGCCAATAAGAAATTAGTTCTGAAGATATAAAATCCACTGGAACAAGAAATCAGAGTTGCAGTTAGAACCTCATAGGAGTGAAAGAGGGAGCAGCCAACAATTAGCTGATACTGTGCTGTCCATTTGAGGTACTTACGTTACCTAGAAGGAGAAAGGGACATACTGTGAGCGCAAAATGTTTGTCCAAGGACACAAAAGCAAAAGTTTTGAGATAAGAGTCTGGAGAATTCCTGTTGAGACCTCTACTTCATTTACTACCCCATTCTGCCATCACTATATACCCCTTAAATTGCAAAGTAACTTATTTCCTTACCCTAAACCCCAACATGTTACAGTAAGAAGAACACTATGATTGCAAAAAAATTAAAATAACCAATTCAAGTGGGTGATTTCAATACATGCACTGTTACACCAACCTGTCTCAGTAGCATTTTTTTACAGTTGTTGAGAGGTCAAAGAACCTTGGTGCATTGACAAGTGTCTGTCATGATCAGCAGCACAAGTGGTCATGATCAGCAGCACAGCATCTTTTGGAGGCTTGTCGTTAGTGGTGTCCCCCAGGGTTCCGTACTTGGCCCAGTATTGTTTAACTAGTTCATCAACAACTTGGATGAAGGGGCAGATGCCTCCTCAGTGAGTTCACTGATGACACAAAGCTGGGAGGAGGGGCCCATACCCCAGGGGGCTCTGCAGCCCTTCAGAAGGACCTCGACAGGGTGGAGAGATGGGCAGAGAAGAACCTCCTGAAATTCAACAAAGGCAAATGCAGGGTCCTGCATGTGGGGAAGAACATCTCTGGGCACCAGCAGAGGCTGGGGGCTGGCCTGCTGTGGAACAGCTCTGTGGAGAAGGTGTCCTGGTGGACAACAAGCTGTCCATGAGCCAGCAGTGTGTCCTTGTGGCCATAGAGGCCAGTGGTATCCTGGAGGGCATTAGGAAAAGCATTGCCAGGTCGAGGNTTGGGCCTGTTCAGCCTCAAGAAGTAGAAAAAATACCTTAAAAATTATCTAAAGCAGGGCATGTCAAGAGCCAAGTTCTTTTTGGTGGTGCTTAGCAGTAGGACAAGAGGCAATAGGTAGAAACTGATGCACAGGAAGTTCCACCTGAACATGAGGAAGAACTTTACTGTGCAGATGACAGTGCACTGGAACAGATTGACAAAAGGGTTATGGAATATTCCTTACTGGGAATATTCATGAAACATCTGGATGCAATCCTGTGGAATGTGCTGTAGGATGACCCTGATTGAGCAGGAAGATTACTCACAGTGGTCCCTTCCAGCCTGACCCATTCTGTGATTCTGTAAACCCAAGATCAAAAGATTTTGCAATCCATACAGCTATAACAGCAGATTCAAATTCCATTTTGTTGTGTTGCATACAGCCTGTTCTGTTCCCTAGGTACTGTATTTACAGGGCAGATTATGTTTACACAATCCAGACTTTTTAGAAGGAAATTAACCCTGTAAGAGTATGGTTGTGATATGAGACTCATAATCTTATACCCGTGATGAGTGTCTAGTGTGCTTAAACAACCATCAGAATTGTCCTGTATGGCTGTTTAGAGGTTCATTGGGGAAGCAGTTTGGATTGTTAGAAAATTCAGATGAAACAGAATGAATCTGTAATCCACATTGGAACTGTAAAATGACAGTGACTTCAAAGGAAAAAAAAATATATAGTTGGCTCCAGTTTTTCTTCCTACTTCTTTTTTGAATAATTGTGTGGCAGGGTTTCTATACACTAATCCATTTACAGAAATATTGAGTATGCATTACACATCAAAATAAATAACTTCCCCACATCCTTGTGCTCCAAAATATGCAGTTAATTAAACTAATTTGTCAGTTTTTGTAATTTGGAAACTTTTCCTGTCATCCTCTCCAATCACTACTTATTTAAATTTCATCCTTGGCCAGTTTCATGATAATGTTTATCTGCTCCAGAGGATTGGAAATGAGAGTAATACACTGCCATACCATTTAATTTCTTTCTTAAAGCTGGAAAAAGCAAAGCATCAACTGGCCAGTTAGATAACACCATGTCCCATGTAGGTTATTTGCTTATGATAGCTGGGGGCTAATTTAATTCCTGAGCTGCTTGTTTAATGGTTCTGAGTGGGCTTCCCTACAGTTAAAAATGAACTGTACATAAAGTTTCTATAAAAATTAAATGAAAAATTTCTCACATCAGAGCAGGTTATATATTGCTGCAACACACATTTAACATATTTTATTATCTGAATGAAATAGTAGTTCTCTACTATTTGTATATAGTTTTTTAATGGCATTTATGTTGTAGAATAAAGACAGAAAAAGGGACTATCAAAACCATATCAACATAGTTTTTTCCCCAGATGTCTTGTTTGAGCTTTATTTCTGATTTCTATTTTAACTACTTCTGAAAAGTCTAGCAAAGAATTAATACAGGTTATCTAGGTCAAATAAAGAATTTTTTACATTTACTTTCATGCTCAGTGTGCTTTATTAAACATTTAGTTAATTCCAAAACCATTTTTTTCAGATGCATAGTGTGTGCTTCTGGTTTTGCCACCCTAGGAAATTGAAGGCTCACATGAAAAAGAGTATTTTTAATGCTCTGTCTGCTAATAAGAAAGTTCCAAACTCCCAGATCTGTGAAAATCCAAAGGGGCATTTGTCTGTAGAGAAGTAAAGATTGTTTGCATGTATCCTGTCTCTCCTTTGGGGAGCACGCTATGGAACACTATACAAGGTAAAACAAGTCCATGTCCCAGCATTTTATCATCATACTGCTTCTTTTGGTGTCGTGTTCCCTACTGTATACCAACTATATCTTGAATCAGATGGAAACCATTAAGATGTCATTCCTGCCTCTTGATTGAGTCTAGCTTTGAACCAACTTTGCTACCAACAGCAGAGGCATGTGCCAAGCATTTCCAGTTGCCTTAGCTTGTGTTCTTACTTACACTGCCTGCCAAGCAAAGCAAAGAAAGACTACTAAGCTCAAGAGAAAGGGATCGCAAGAAAGGTACCATGGCATATGTTGGGGCTTAGGTTTTCTTTTCTTCTTTAGGGAATTTTCTTCCCATTTGTTGTCATAGGGATGGTGAACAGATGTCCATTTAAAAGACAAAAGATGTAACCAGGGCCTTTGCAATACCATTGAAATGGTCCTGAGAGGGGAGGAGAAGTGCTGTGCTGTTTGCAATTTCTTAGCTGGGGGTGGGTCAGTCTTTGCACAGTTGGGAGGGTGCAGAGCTTTGGGTTTTTGGTGCAGGACTTCTCTGGCCTTGTGCAGGACTCACTGCTACAGCTGAGCCTTCCTTGCCATTTCTCCTTGCTGTCATTGGGCCACTGCTCACAGAAGTGGTCATTGGACTGGGACATTTTGACATCTGCCCTTGCTGGGAGAGAGACCCTCACCATCTCCCTGGGTGTGTCAGGGGAAACCTGGCCCCCACCTCCTTCCTCTCTCTGGAGGAAGCATCTCCCAGCTGCTCCCTGGAGCCTTGGCTGCTGCTGCTGCTATCACCAGAACACTACACAGGATACATGAGAGCCAGGAGAAACCTGAAACACCCATCCCCTCCACCTTCTCTCCCTCCCTGGGCCTGCCATTACCACCTGGGGAGGCTCAGAGCTCTGGAGCCACCTAAGCCAACAGTGCCCCTGCATCCATAGGGGACTCACTGCAGCTCCTCTGCCTCACATGGAGCCCTCAGCATCCCTTGCAGCCATGGGGGAGTCACTGCATCCATGGGGGAGTCACTGCAGCCCCTCTGCCTCACACAGAGCCAACAGTGCCTTGTGTGTATACATATATATCTTTGAATATATTTGTACATATGTATATATATTAGTAAAGTACTGTTATTCCTTTTCCCATATCTTTGCCTGAAAGCCCCGTCGTTTCAAAGTTATAAAAATTTGGAGGGAAGGGGTCATCTTTTCCATTCCAGGAAGGTTCCTGCTTTCCTTGGCAGTCACCCGTCTTTTAAACCAGGACAGCATATAACACACATGCGGCAAAAACTCTGCTGTTTATAATAGGGAAGGAAACTGGAAAGATAGTGAAATAGGAAGAATTTCACAGACCTAATAGCGGTAGCTACTGATCAATACTAATTCTGCCATAGAATTTGAAAATCTGAATTTCGTAGTCTCTTATAGCAGAAGTATGGTTGCTTTTTTTTTTTGCCTTGTATGCAGGGACTTTAAAGTCACTGCTGTCCCTTTGCCTGTAAGAACCTTTATTGGACTTCAAGAGAAAAAGAGGAGACTGAGAAGGATACAAAAAAAGTTAGACTGGGATGTTGAAAGGCCAAAACAAAACTGCAGTTTGAGTATTTGACCTACTTCCTCTCCTGGCATTCACCTGAGGATTTCAGTCTTAACCTTGTTTCCACTCAGCAGTTATATGGTAATAAGCAACAGCAAGCACCATTTTAATAAGAGGCATTTTGCCTTATTGTCACAGAGAGCACTTTTCCTTAGACTTAAATCTCTGTTGCAATGATGTTTTTCTAGTTAAGGTTTGTGTGGACACCCTTGTAACCAGCCTTCTGGAATTTATTTGGTACTATCCTAGTATATACCAGCATATTTGTATTTTGTATGTGTCTTCCACTCTTCCAAGTCATCTGACGAGGTGTCATCTCTCCATTTGAATGCGGGTGGGCATCCAGGACTTATTATTGACATCATGTAGTAGGGAACTCTCAAAGGGTCCTTACAGTATTGTGATTCTGATGGAGTAACTCAGTCATTAACAGCTGAGGGTGGATGGGATGGAGCTGATCTCCTTCACAGGATTTGTATGCTGCTGTGTTTTGGATTGGTGACTAAAACAGTACTGATAACACACCAGTATGTTCTCTGCTGCTGAGCGGTGTTTGCACAGCATTGAACGTTTCTCTTTTTTCCATCCTGTCTCCTCCACTGAATAGGCAAGAGGATGGGAGGGGAAAACAGCCAGCAGACTTGACCCAAATTAAGCTAAAGGCCATTCTGTACCATATGACATTATGGTCAGCAATGAAAGCTGGGAGAAAGGAGGAGGAACTATGTACACCCATGACTGCAGCGTTCCCTTTCCCAAGCAAACATCACAGCACTCTGAGGCCCTGCTCTTCAGTAACAGGGAAAACACCTCCCTGCCAATGGGAAGAAAAAAATTTCAATTTTGCTTTGCTTGCATGCTCAGCTTTCCTTAACCCATTAAACTGACTTTATCACAAACTACAATCCTTCTTGGTTTTGCTTTTTCTAGTCTCTCTTCTATTTCATCAGGACGGGGGAAGTGTCTGTGGTGTTCTTACCCACTGGACAGGGACAACTCATTACAAGAGTAGGAATCTTCCACATGGCCATAACAAGTGTCATATTTCCTGGCAAATTGTGTCTTATATTACTATTTTTCCAGTGAGACCTGCAATATTTTATAACATGTTAACTTTTGACAAACAGCCTTCTATGGTATTCTTTCACTCTGACCTGTCTTACAGCCACAGCTGAGAGAGTTCAGACATAGCATTCAAGAGAAAGAAGATATTGCTTACTTTACATCCAACATTACGCAGAAGTTTTCAGTGTAAACAAATGACCTTACCACTCAGCAACACTAAGTAACTGTCAAATGGTAATGGTTAAGTCAGTGGTTTCCCCATGAAAATCCTCAGCTTCTTAGCTTCATAATTTGATCCTCAAAATTCCTGAAATTATTGTTAGAAACTGGCAGAAACTTGGTATTGACCAAGTAAAACCTTAATATTTGGCCTCTCCCTGGGAAAGAATTTGGCTGGCTGTTGTGAAAAAAAAGTAGAAAAATACTGAGTTTATCACCAATTATGAAATGAATATGTCAGCTAGTGAAGTCAGCTTTATGGCTATCAGATAGTTCTAGATCCTCCTGAAGATTTTGTTACCATGAAACAGAGACAGGGTGAGACTTCTCATCTTTTTATGCAGATGTGCAAACATCTTTTGTGTTTCTTTGGTATACTAACTTTTTCCAGTGAGTTAATCCTAACCTAAAAAATATGAACTGTACACAATTTCATAACTCTGTGTTTTAAATATCATATCCCGTTTTACTAAGGAGTCATCTAAATAATAGCACAGGATTTGTTTCCACTCAGAGTAAATAGAATAGGGACTTAAAAAGAGTAAATTTGAATTAGCAGTTAACAACAATACAATATTTTTTTTTCTTCTTAGCTTATCACAAGCTCAAAAGCTCTCTATTTTCTTCACTTTATAGAGAAAACTTATGCATCTGTAATTTGAGTAAACTATCATCTAATTAAATAATTTAGATTGAATATGCTAATGTAAAGGATCATAAAAAAAAGAATAATTACAAAGGGACTTCAAGAGGATAATTGCAAATGAAGAATGTTGGCTCCAAATAAAATTCTTATGTTCTTTAATTACTGAAAACCCATCTAAACAAAGAATTGAGAATATCTTATTTAAGCATTTTACACAATGAACGTCTCTTCAGACCCTTGAAAAATATTAATATGATCATGTATTTGTTAGATATCACCCAACAATTTGCAAAGCCTGTGAGGTCTAGGGAAAAAAAAAAGCAAACATTCATCAATGCCCCTGTTCCACAGGTCTGTGGGTAGTCTCAACACTGTGTCTCATCCCAACAGTAAGGCAGCTCATGCCTTCATCAGCATCAAATTCCTGAAGGTGTCAGAGAAGGAGTTCCACTTACCCAAAGTGGCTTCCCGCTAGCAACAAGATCCAAGCTGCTTTGGAAGAAGAAACAAAACCAAAAGCATTTACTTCAGCAAAGAGATGCACACATACATGAACAGAGTACTGCACTGCAAACAGGCATAACAGGCTCTGTGCCTCTTATATCCCCTTTTCTACAATTAGTGGGTTTGAGTAGCTCTCATATTTTTCCTCAAATATCTACTTTCTCATGCAGTGAACTGTTTGCAATGCTGGTACCTGGAAAGATTGTGGCTTGTTTTTCCTTTATACTAAATAAATCAATATTTTGGGGAGCTTCCACAGGTTAATTGCACATTTTAAAATATTTTCACAGTCCAGCCTACCTGTAATTTCACCAGTATCAATAGGAGGTCTTCAGAATATTATCATTCAGCCTTTGGTCAAGAGATAAAAGTTTGCAAGGTTATGTTGTTTAATCACACTTAGTAAGATGTGCCTCTTACCAGTAGTTATTTCAGTATCTCTATTTTCTTTATGGCATCCCTATAGTAGCCTCAGATTCCATTTACATAAGCAGTCCCTGCAAATTTTACTTAAAATGCCAAAACAAGTAGCAGATACGGGGAGATGATGCAAGTTCCTAACCAAACCATCTCCTTAATTTGTACATGCCTTTTATAACATGGCACAAGTATTTAAGAAGCATTCAACTATTAGAAGCACTCAAGTATTAGAAGCATTCAGTTTCATCTTAGGAAGCTGAGAAAGCAGTTACATAATTTCTACAATACATATTCTACAAGAACTACATGTCCAAAGGAAAAAATATGAAAGAAACATTTAAGCTTTAGTTGTATTTATTTATTAGATAGAAAGCACTCATTAGATGAAAGGTAAAAAATACATAAAACCTTGCCTTTTTATTTTTTCAAACCCATTTGGATCATCCAGAAGCACAGCTGAACTACAGGTATATTTCTGAGCAATTTCAGCATTAAAAAAAAAGACAGTGTTCTGAAAAAAAAGCGAAACTGGAAAACATCTGTCCAACACACCATCAGAATATTCATCCAAATACACAGAGCACCAAGGTTGAGGACAACAAGATGTGAAAGAGCCTAGACGCAGATAATCTTAGACTGTAAAAGAAAGAGAAAATCATATTGAAAAGCTGAAAATGTGAATACAAGAGTTTGTTTTCTACACTGGTATGATTTGAGGATATAAAGAATTAAGCCTTTCTTGATAGACAGAAACTAAAATAACTGTGTATGTAAATAGAATTTTGCATAATTGTGCAAGATCTATTACATTTCCAGGGAAAAGATCTTGATTGAAGCCAGTTTTGGTTTATAATTTCTTTTGGTGTTTCCTTACATACATATTATTTCCAATTAATGTATTTCAAGTTTAAGGTGTAGAGTTGGTTGTAGTTTCTGAAAGAACACTACTGAAAGCTAGTAAGATTTGTGCAGCTGTAAGGGAAACCCTCAGAGAAATAATGGCTCTGAGTTGACTACTAAGTAGAGAATTCAGCCTGCTGAACCTGGGTTTTATGGGACAAGCCCTTTGTATTGCTGTTGAAATAATTTAGTAGAGACAGACTGAGCAGATTTCTAGGCTTCTCTAGAAGTATTTAAGTGAGAAAATACAATGTACAGATGCAATAAATATCTGAATTTCCTGGGCTTGGACCAGGAAGAGAAGTATACGTTGCACTGAAAATTGTACTTGTGAAAAACCAAGAGATGAGAATTTATGTAAATTTCAGTATGTGTGTACACAGCAACAAACACACGGCAGCTGGGCTGCATTCCTGGAAAAGAGGTATAAAATTAGGGAAAACATTAGAAATATGCAAACCCACCTATAACATAACTGCAGAAAAAGAAGGTAGAAAAAAATAGGAAATTATTTTTGCAGTTATTTCTCACATATTGTAACTTGTAGGAACTGAGATAAAAGAGAAAATGAACCTTCCACCTATGACTGAAGAGAAGGCCTGCAACTTAAGAAAAAAACAGTCTCACTCAGCTTTCTTAAAATTCTCTGGTTCTTTTTTAACTTATTTACCTCATTTTGATAGTGATTAGATAAAATATTTCCCTCTACAGAGATTATTTTTGCCCTTAATAAATGCAGGATTATTGAAAATTGAGCCAATCTCTAGGGCAATTGTGCTGTGATATGATCCTGTGTGAGCTGGTGAACAAAGGCTCAGGGTGACTCAGATGCACCTTCATTGATGGCACCATACTGTTCTCACCTGCCCAATTATCTAGCACTCAAGGGGAAAGAACTGCAGCTCCCTAATTGGTAGAATTTATGACAACTTTTTTTCCCTTTCAGGAAAGTTGCCCTCTGAGACATTGACTGAAACAACTCTTTAGATACAGTATCAGCACAACCCAATATAGCCGTGTCTCATTCTAATTTTGCAAACCATACATACAGTATGTGTTCTTAATATCTTGTACAAATCTTTCTATGAGTTTCAATAACTTACTAAAAAAGTACATTCAGACTTTGGTAGACTGGTGGTAATATTGCTACCAACCTACTCTCTTTTCCTGCAAATATCTGCTTCAAGAATCTAGCTTGCCCCAGATGCCACAGCTGTTCCTACAAAGTTCTGCCAACACTTTTTGAGCTAGATTTTCTGCTGTGGTTTTCACAGGAAATTCCACAGAAGCTCTCTCTGAAATGTCAGGTGAAGTATGAATGTCCTTTCTAGCAAACCCAGGAAATATTCAGTGCTGCAATTACTACGATGAGAAGCACAACATCTAGTTAAATTACAATCTCTTTGAACCCAATGTCTTCTGCCAAAGTTCACCCTGATCATTGACACATAAACAAACGATAACATTAAGGTGATTATCTGAGACATGAACCAATAGACTAAAGCTGCATAAAGAACAAGTAGTGACAGATGTAGTGCTTCAGTTGACTGAAACAGACAATTTTTTTGGAGCTTCATACAAGCAGATTGTTAAACAGGCTTTTTTTCGGCCAGTTTCAGGAGCAAAGAAATCAGAATCTGAGGAGAGACGACTGTCTACAGCCTAGCCCAAGTCCATTCATTACCAACAGAGGCTACCTGCCACGCTGCAAAGTAGCTCCTGACTTCCAACAGCACAAACATGATCCTCATAGTGTGCAGTGGTTATGATTTTCAAGAAAATGTAGGTATCTAATTCCTTTAAAATGAAGAAACTTGATTGCTTTTATATTAGTTGTATGGCTAACAACTACTTAATTCACCAGAATTAGGTAAGTATTTTCACCCAACCAAGCCTCACCTGAAACCATGTAGGAGTTAACCTGAATTCTGAAGGAAAAAAAGTAGGATTCCGTGGATAAGAAGAAGATGATGCAAACACAGAAACAAAATCCTACCCTTCAAGAAACCTAGGTGAGATAAAATTACACTGACTCTAAATATATACTTATATATATATAATTACATTTTATTCACTCCAGCATAAACAGTATACTGCCTACCAGAGCACTCTGTGTATCCGTTCTGGGAGGAGACTCCGCTTCTACATCCCACCTGCACATTCCCTTCCCCATACACAACCTTATCAAAACCAGATAAAACATAAATTAAGTGATTTGGAATATATTCTGCTGTCCTGAAAAAATAAAATTTAATATAATGAAAGATCAGATTTTGGTCTTAAATCAAACTGTTTTGTAGAAAAGGAATATGGAATATTTAGGTAGTTTTCTTTTCAAGAAATGTGGTAAATTAAAATTATTGACTGCTTTGCTGAATAACAAGTTTTAAAATATTTTTAAATACTTTTGGGAATATTGAAATTATTTATATACTTTGACAATGCTTGCTGCACAACATTTGTTGCTATTGCTTTGCTTTAATATCTATACACTTACAGTGGACAACGTGTTATTTTTTGGTCTTTGGATTGCTGAAATTTCCATGCAAGGACACGAAAGATATCTAAGATAATACAATAAAACTGTGAGTTTATGGCACGCTAAAGTCACAGGCATTTTGTATTTGAAGGTGTTATATTAGTAGCACCTGAATTCAAATTACCATGAGTTCCACTAAACATAATTACGTTATCCCTAACTATAAGTTGTTGCACCATAACAAAGATTTTTATAGTTCTGCTTTCAAATATATGTATTAAATGTAATACAGAATGTATTAAACTGAGGAGCTTGAGATGCCAGGGTACAGCTACAGTAGTTTGAGAAATTGTGGCAACCAAATACACTTGAATTACCTTCTAAACCAACAGCAAAAAGTATTCAGGATGGGTTTTGCCAACCAATCTGTGGTCATTGGTATTACCAAGCAGCTTTGCCAGATATATTGGTAAGAAACAGCTAGAGATGCTATGAATTCATTCTGTGGACATATCCAGAAACTAGGATTTGCTTGATTCCCAGACAAGACTGACTACTTAAACCTGCTGCCATTCAAATGCTCCCATCTTTTCACCTCTGATGCACAGGCAAATTGCATAGAGATTGGCAAACTAGGGCTAAGTGTCAGGTAATACAGATTTTGGATATAATATAAAACGGGTATGTGCAGAATGCCCTGTTTGCTCTCTGCTGAGGGATATAAAAACATGCCTTGGACTATTTTTACAGACTGCGGTTTTCTAAAGCACATTATTTGAATATAAAATTCTTTGTCCCTTTTCCAAGATCCAGCTCTTCTCAAACCACATACAAATTTACCTTTTTGGTACTATCCTTTACTCCTGTTCTGTCTTGTACTGCATCTCCCCAGTCCTCAAGCTAACCTCAGCTTCTGACAAGACTGAATAGTTTCATTTCATCAAGACCATTTCTGTTTTGCTGAGCCTGCTGTGAAGATTATGAAACAAATTGGCAACTCTGGCTAAACTGGCCTTCCGAAAAAAAATCATCTGATTTTGCTCTTACTGACAACCAGAAAAATAAGCACCCTCCCTGGATGGGACTTTGTTCTTTCATTCAATAGTTTTTTACGCAGGGTGTCCAGCTGCAATGGGAGCATGGTACTTACAACTTCTCAGAAGACAGTCCTGCCATCCTTCATTATCACACACACTCCCACACGGGTCTCCACTCTGTACAGCTTCCCCCCAAACTTGTCTTTTGGGCAACAAAGGCCATTAACTCTAATAGCAAGGTGAAAATCACATAATCTATGAAACCAGACCTCAACCCCTTGTCACTCTTTAAGCAAAGAGTGTTTAAACGAAGGGGTTAAATTAAACTCTGTAATGTTCACTGAGTTAGATCTGAGAAGCCTCCTGCTACTGAAGGGTGGATCTGAGTGCTGATAGGGGAGGCTCCTGACTGAGCAGGCAATAGAGTAGAGTGTGTACCTCCTGTTCTGTTGCAGAGATCCACAGTCTGCTCCGACTCGGATCAGCTGTTGTTTTGTAATTTCTTTGGGCCACCTGCTGTCAGTACTAATTCTGTAGACAGCAAAGCGCTCAGAGGATAGGTGGGGCACACATACTCTACTTCAGTTGAAGTAGGAAAGTGTCAGAGACTAATACAATTCTTAAAGCTGTACTTTGCATGTGCTATTCTTTCCTAGGCATTAAGTACAATAAACGCAGAGTGTACAAACCATCAAGTTTAATGTACTAAAAAACAATTAGTAAATATGATCCTCCAGAGAAGTTTCCCTCTATGTCCTCTCCTTTCAAATATTCCTTAAGCTTAGTAGCAAAACTGAGCATCTCTCACCTCATGCTATTACTTTCTAGTAATTTGTGGATGGTTGGTAATAACACTGGAGGAAATCCTCCTCCCAGACTAGCACTGCAGGAGTGCCTATCTGCAATGCAGATGCCTGCTGCTTTCAGTATGTGACATCCACAAACGTCAATAATCTTAGAACAGCAAAAGGGAAAGAAAAGACGGAAAAAAACCCTTTACCAATTAGGTGCCAGTTATTTATCCATGGATCTTACCTGTTTTCAAAAGATTAACCATCTGATCAGATTATGCTAATATAAATATACAATAACCAAACAATTTTTCCATCATATATCAGGTATAGTGAGAGTGAAGGGGATGTAGCACAGAAATATTGTAATTCACCAATCTTCTAGGTATTTGGTGATGCCCAGAGCATCTAGTTCTTCATTCTGCTCCTAGTTCTTCTATGAACTCTGCTATATAACTTCAAGCAGGTTACTTCATGTTCTTGTAACCTGCTTGAAGTTATCCCAGTCCCATGGGCTTTACCTATAATACAGAATAGAATCATAGAATCATTTAGGTTGGAAAAGACATTTAGGATCATCAAGTCCAACTGTTAACCTGGCACAGCCAAGGTCACCACCAAACCATGTTCCTGAGTGGCACACCTACACATTTTTAAATATTTCCAGGGATGGTGGCTCAAGCACTTCCCTGGGCAGCCTGTTCCAATGCTTGACAGCCCTTCCAGTGAAGCAATTTTTCCAATTTTAATGTCTTGTCTTACCATTTGTTACCTGGGAAAAGAGACCAATCCCCAGCTGGCTGTAGCCTCCTTTCAGGCACTTGTAGAGAGTGATAAGGTCCCCCCTGAGCCTCCTTTTCTCCAGGCTGAACAACCCCAGCTCCCTCAGC
>VWZT01005630.1:0-11193 GCA_013397055.1 Pachycephala philippinensis | reverse complement strand
TGTGTCCAGAGGAGGGCAACAAGGCTGGTGAAGGGTCTGGAACACAAGCCCTATGAAGAGCAGCTGAGGGAGCTGGGGTTGCTTAGCCTGGAAAAAAGGAGGCTCAGGGGAGACCTTACCACTCTCTCCAACTACCTGAAAGGAGGTCATAGTCAGGTGGGAGTCAGTCTCTTCTCCCAGGCAACCACTGACAGAACAAGAGGACACAGTGTGTTAAGCTGTGCCAGGGGAAGTTTAGGCTAGACATTAGGAAGAATTTCTTCACTGAAAGAGTGATTGGGCACTGGAATGGGCTGCCCAGAGAGGTGATGGAGTCACTGTCCCTGGAGGTGTTTAAAAAACAAATGAATGTGGCACTCAGTGCCATGGTTTAGTTGATAAGGTGATGTTAGGTCATAGGTTGGACCCAATGATCTCAAAGGTCTTTTCCAACCTAGTTAATTCTGCGATTCTGTGATCTGCTTTAGAAAAAATACTGCAAGCTTATGAATTATGGAGAAGAAACAAAATACCAGTTACAAAAGCAGTTCTCATTCATGAATGCTCTCTTAGGAAGAAATTTTCTCTCCTTCCCCCCTACTTCTTGCTTTCAAAGGAGTCTTCATTTTGTTATTCTTTTTTGAGGTCCCTGTAGAAAACCTTGACCAAGTAGTATTAAATGTTTTGAGATGCACAAACTGGGTGTTGTATAGACTAGTTATCTCAGCCTTTTTGATAACTTTCAAGACATGCTTTTATTCTTGTGTTCCTAAAGAAATAGTTTCTGTGATAGTGCCCTCCGTCTTATTTGAAAGAGGGGTAGAGGGTTTAAAAACACAGATTTCATCAGAATAATTATCTGGGGAAAGGTAAGACTAAATTTATGCTACTATTGAAGAAAATGCAGTCAGTTCTCAGGTTTTAAATATTTCATTTGGCAATAAACATCTGGCCAGTCAGCAAACATCCACACCTTATACTCTGTTGTAATATGGATACAATTGGAGAGCAAAAGGCATAGGCCAGATTTCCTATTTCCTATAATGTCATCAGTCATGCTACTTTAGAACAATTAGTAGGAGAAAAGCCATATTGTTCACTTCTTAGCCATTTCTTCACCCTTCTTCACTGGATTTGCAAAAATATTATTGAAAACACTGATCCTGTAGAGGTATTTTTAGGTTTCTAATTTGGCCTGCAGAATCTTTGAGATTGAAAATAATGAATAAAACCAGAAAAAACACAGTTTGACAAAAACAACTTGGAGTCAATATGAAGTTTTTATTGACGAGTGTGATGTCATATGGTATAGAATATTATTTTGGTCAATTGGGATCAGCTGTCCCAGCTGTGTCCCATCCCAACTCCTTGAGTGTTCCCAGTCTACTTGCTGGCAGGGCAGTATGAGAAACAGAAAAGACCTTGATGCTGCATAAGCACTTTTCATCAATAGCTGAAACATGGATGTGTTATCAACACTTTTTTAAATCACAAATCCAAAACACAGAACCATACAAGCTGCTGTGAAGAAAATTAATTCTATCCCAGCCAAAACCCAGTGCAATTGTTAAAATCTGTTAGTGTAACCCTTTAATAAAAGAGATCTGTCAGTGTGTGGTGGCTATTTGAGAAGACTTTCAAGCTCTTTAAGCAAATTTGTCAGAAATGCATAAGAAGGGCTATAGATTTTTTAGTGCTTCTTAACCTGAAAGCACCACATACCTTTTAGGTTGCACAGCAACTGACTCCTAGCAACAGTAGCAGATTGAATTTTTAGGAGCGACATGTCAGATGTAATAATAAAGCAAGAGTACAAACAGTTGTAATGGTTTTCTTTTCATAATAAACTAGTTTGAATTTAAGGAACTTTTTGTCCCTCCAAAATAGGAAGTCTCCTTCTCCACTGACCTTGGTGTCTCCATGTTGTGTCCTCACATGTTCTCACCTCCTCCTTTTCTCTGTGTAGAAAAAAACTGTGTGTGCCCCACTTCTGGCACCAAAACTAATAAAGCTGTTTAGAATGAGAGTGGCTGTCAGGTTTTGGTGTGGGGGTGGGAATATTTTTTGTCTAATTTCCTTTTTTCTAGCATAGTACTATGAGATAAAACAGAAAGAATCAATAAATGGAGCATTACATAAGAAATTTAATGCATGCTTAAGGCGATTTGTAAATTTCAACTTCTCTTGTAAATTAATTCATTGTAGGATTTCTTAAAAGTCACCAGCTAAACAAGTAAACATTTTGGAAGGAATCAAAATTCTTTTACTTTGGGGTAGAAGTCAAACTAATGGAGTTAGAAAGAGATCTCCCCTGAACAGGTTATACCATAACTGCCTACTGTAGAGATTCTTGTGTCTATGTGAAGTTTGCTAAACTCATTTAGACAATTTTTATGTTCCAAAATATAGATGGTCAGTGTTTCATTGCTTTTATTTTTTTCTGTTGTCTTCTCTTGGTTCAGCTAACAAATATTCTGAGGCAATTTCTCTAACTTTTTTTGAGATGAATGTTGATATAAAATCCTATATTGATTTTTAAAAATTTTATTTGCTAAACATGATAAAATTGACTATTTTAAATCACTCTAACCTTTTTCAAAAAGGTTTGTGAAATTCTTGTGAAGATTTGTATAAAAGTTACCGAGGGACAAATTTACTCTGTCATACCAGTCTGTCAGTGTATGTTTTACCTTTTAAAATCCTTTGTATTAAAGGTGTGAAAAAGGTAGAAAATATGTGGGCAGGTAGGTGGTATGGAGATGGAATGAGACAGAGAAATAAAACATGCTTCTGCATGGACTCCTCTCCATGGGCCACAGTTCCTGCCAAGAGCCTGCTCCAGCATGGGCTTTCCATAAGCTCCAGCATTCTTTGGGGCATATCCATCTGTTCCAGTGTCATCTTTGCCACGGGCTGCAGGGGTATCTCTGCTCTGGTGCACCTTCTCCCCCTCTACTTTCACTGACCTTGGTGTCTGTGGGGTTGTTTCTCACATTCTCCCCTCCCCCCCTTTTCTCACTGCTGTGCAGTGATTTTGCCCTTTCTTAAATATGTTATCACAGAGGTGCTACCAGCTTTGCTGATTGGCTCAACTTTGGCCAGTGGTGAGTTCGTTATGGATCTTGCTGGAACCACCTTTGTTAGGCACAGGGGCAGCCCCTGATCTTTCTTCACAAAAGCCACCTCTACAACCTCTTGTGGTCTGAACACTAATGGAGCCTGACAACATGTTATGAAACAAAGCTTTATTGAAGCAGTAAGAAAGATGAGCAATGATGTGCCCATATGGCACAATTACCATTAGCAAACATAGGATCATAAGCGATGTCATGACTCTGGTGGACTGCCAGGTACACTTGATGGCTGGGTCATCTGACAGCAACTGCCAATCGTGCAATTGCCTTTTGAGTGTGGGTAAAATTTGTGCCTCCCCTTGTGTATTGGTTTGGCACGGCCTGGTTTTAGGTAGCAGGGGGCCACAAAGATGGCTCCTGTGAGGAAGCTGCTGGAAGCTTCCCACCATGTCCAGCAGAGCCAATGGCTGATGGCTCTGAAGATGGACATGCTGCTGGCCAGAACTGGGCCAATGAGAGAGGTTAGTAACGACTCTGTGATGACATATTTAAGAAGAAAATCAAAACAAAGTCACGGGTCTTTTGCTTGTAGTCAGAGAAGAGGAGGAGGTGAGAATATGAGGGAAAAACAACAGGGGGACACCAAGGTCAGTGGAGGAGGGGGAGGAGGTGCTCCAGGTGCCAGAGCCAAGATTCCCCTGTAGGCCGTGGTGAAGACCATGGTGAAGCAGGTTGTCCCCCTGCAGCCCATGGGCCCAGGGGAAATGCAGAGATCCACCCGCAGCCCGTGGGGGAGGTGCCCACGCCGGAGCGGGTGGATGCCTGGAGGAGGCTGTGATCCAGTGGGAGACCCGGAGGAGAGAGAGGGCCCTTGCTTCCAGGCTGGAGCAGCCTGTCCTTGGAGGACTGCACCCTGTGGAAAGAGAGAGCCACGGCACAGCAGTTTTGGGAGGACTGTGTACCCATGGGAGGGACTCACGCTGTAGCAGGTGCAGTTTGGCTGCTGCTCGTGAGAGTGGACCCACGCTGAGAAGTTCACGGAGAACTGTCTCCCATGGGAGGGACCCCACAGCCTCATAGGGGATGGACTCTTCTCCCGGAGTGGTGGAAGAAAATCTTGGTGATGGACTGACCAAAACCCCCCTGCCCTGCCTCCCTGTGTTGTCGGTGGGAAGGAGGGAGGGCCTGGGTGGGGAAAAAGGTGTTTTAAGGGCTTATTTTACTCCTCATTACCCTCCTCTGATTCTGTTAGTAATAAATTTCACTTAGTAATTAAGGTTGAGCCTGTTTTGCCCTTGAAATATTTCTCCCGCTCTCCTTATCTCACTCATGAAGCCTCCGTTAACCCTTTTTTTCCTCTTTTTCCTCCTTTGCCCACCTGTGGTAAGGGAGGGTGAGCGAGCGACTCTCGTGGGTGCATGGTGTTGGGCCAGTGTCAAACCACGACACCTTGACTCCACCAGGTTGTGTTCTGCTCCTAAGAGGAAGGGAGCACCCAAGATTTGTAGATGCCTGTGGCTGAAAAGAATGACAAATATCAGAAGGTCTGAAAAAAACTTACAAAGTTTTATTAGTAAATTATAAAGTTGGCATGGAAATTGGTATAAGTTAGTCCCTTATCTTCTAGTAGCAGGAAAAATAAAAAAATAGAAGAGGGAAGATGGAGAGAAAGAGAAATAGAGAGGTCAGATAGGAGAGGAAAGGAGATCACCAGTCCTGGGTCCAGTGTTGATCTGGCTGACAGGGTGTCCAGGGTCCTGGGAGGAAGCCACACGGGCTTTGTGAGGGTACCTTTTTATAGATAAGTTTTCCCCACACCGGAGATAATTTCCTCGCTTTCTATGCAAATTAGTCATTATACGCAGTTTGTCCTAGATCTTTCTGGAAATGGGTTGGGAGGGCTTTGGGGGTCTGTGGTGGTCTCATCCCCCCTCTACTGGTCTTGCCTATTACTTGACCTCATTCCTGCCCTTGCTCTGGACTCTGTTGTACTTATCTCCAGGAGCCAGAACAAGGATGTTTGTCCTAGAAAAGTGCTGCCCTACCTCTGCATGGCCCCTTTTCCAGTCACATCCTGCTCTTTTTTGCCCATTTGCACAGCGTGCTCTTACTCAACAATCTTTGTTTGGCTCCATGGCTATCAGTGTTTGACATAGGCATTGGCTCCTTATCTTCTGGTCTTCTACACACCAATGGTAGTGTGATTTGAGAGAATCATACCTTACATGAAGAATGTGGGCAGCATCCTGCCTGTGCTTCTGATATTGGTCAAGAGGCAGGGTATCAGGAAGCAGGGTGTCACCTCCCCCAACTACAAAATCTTGCCATGTAAATCTTGTTTTGTTTTAAACCACACTTTGTTAAATGTAATGAGGCTATTTCATTACTTCATATGCCCTCGATAGAGAGCTAGTGATAGAAATTCATCTAAAAGAATGCCTTGCATGTCATAAAGCTTTATTTTATGACATAAAACCAAAATAAAAGGTGGAAATTAAGAAACCAGGCGGATGCTCGCTTGATACCCCCCCCAACCCAGTGGAATGGGGAGGAGAACCAGAAGTAAAACTTGTATGTTGAAATTAGAACCGTTTAATAATTGAAAATAAAGTAAAATAATAATAATCCTAAATAATAANAAATAATAATACTGATAATAAAAAGGAAACAAACATGTGATGCACAATGCAATTGCTCACCACCCACTGACCAATGCCAGACCCCCCTTCCCGAACCCAGATCGGCCACCCTTCTGGGTAACTCCTCCCAGTTTATATACTGGGCATGATGTTCTATGGTGTGGAATATACCTTTGGTCAGTTCAAGTCACCTGTCCTGGCTGTGCTCCCTCCTAGTTTCTTTTGAGAACCTCCTCACTGACAGAGCATGAGACAAGAAAAAACTCCTTGACTTAGGATAAATACAACTTAGCAAAAACCAAAACATCACTGTGTTATCAATACCATTCTCATTCTGAATCCAAAACACAGCACTGTAATGGCTACTTAGAAGAAATTAACTCTGTCCCAGCTGAAACCAGGACAGAGTGCAAAAGGGTTTAGCAGTACTTAATCATGGACTAATTTAACATTTATGAAGTGATTCAATAGGGTTTACTACAATTACAACGACTTAATTATAGATTTGAGATAGCAACATTCATACCATAATCAATTCACATGCACTCACACAGACAGACGTATGCATCTATATCTATATGTGCAAAGGTACCTGTTAAAAACTCCCCTTGAGTTCAGTGAAATATGCCAAATCCCTTTGTGTTCTCAATGAGCAAGGGTTGCACCTCGAGGAGTGTGTGTGTGTGGGGGGGACTATCAGCCTAATCCTCATTATCTGCAATAGTCTTTCAAGTATTGCAAACTTGAGGGTTCATGAGCTCTGACAGGCATCCCACTCAGAGGGAGGCGAGTTCTGGAGGGCAGGGCTGTTGTTCAGAGGGACCCCAACAGGCTGGAGAAATAGGCTGATCAGAATGTCATGGAGTTCAACAAAGGGAAATGCCAAGTCCCACATCTGGGCTGAAATAGCCTCATGTACTGGTACAGGCTGGGAGCCAACTGGCTGGAAAGCAGCCTTGCAGAAAAGGAAGGATCTGGGGGTACTGGTGGGCAAGAAGTTGTACACAAGCCAGAAAAACATGCCCTTGAGACAAAGGCAGCCAAAAGCATCCTTGACTGTATTAGCAAGAGTGCAGCCAGCAGGTCCAGGGAAGTGATCCTTCCCTTCTATTCCATGACGATGAAATCGCATCTGGAATCCTGTGTCCACTCTTGAGCTCCCAGTCCANAAATACAACTTAGCAAAAACCAAAACATCACTGTGTTATCAATACCATTCTCATTCTGAATCCAAAACACAGCACTGTAATGGCTACTTAGAAGAAATTAACTCTGTCCCAGCTGAAACCAGGACAGAGTGCAAAAGGGTTTAGCAGTACTTAATCATGGACTAATTTAACATTTATGAAGTGATTCAATAGGGTTTACTACAATTACAACGACTTAATTATAGATTTGAGATAGCAACATTCATACCATAATCAATTCACATGCACTCACACAGACAGACGTATGCATCTATATCTATATGTGCAAAGGTACCTGTTAAAAACTCCCCTTGAGTTCAGTGAAATATGCCAAATCCCTTTGTGTTCTCAATGAGCAAGGGTTGCACCTCGAGGAGTGTGTGTGTGTGGGGGGGACTATCAGCCTAATCCTCATTATCTGCAATAGTCTTTCAAGTATTGCAAACTTGAGGGTTCATGAGCTCTGACAGGCATCCCACTCAGAGGGAGGTGAGTTCTGGAGGGCAGGGCTGTTGTTCAGAGGGACCCCAACAGGCTGGAGAAATAGGCTGATCAGAATGTCATGGAGTTCAACAAAGGGAAATGCCAAGTCCCACATCTGGGCTGAAATAGCCTCATGTACTGGTACAGGCTGGGAGCCAACTGGCTGGAAAGCAGCCTTGCAGAAAAGGAAGGATCTGGGGGTACTGGTGGGCAAGAAGTTGTACACAAGCCAGAAAAACATGCCCTTGAGACAAAGGCAGCCAAAAGCATCCTTGACTGTATTAGCAAGAGTGCAGCCAGCAGGTCCAGGGAAGTGATCCTTCCCTTCTATTCCATGACGATGAAATCGCATCTGGAATCCTGTGTCCACTCTTGAGCTCCCAGTACATGACAGTCAGAGAGAGATTGGAGCAAGTCTGGGTCTGAAGCATGTGACATGAGGAGAGGCTGAGAGAACTGGATTTGTTCGGCCTAGGAAAGAGAAGGCATGGAGAGACCTTATTGCTGCCTTTCAACTACCTAATGGGAAGGTGTAGAGAAGATGGAGCCAGACTCTTCTGGGAGGTGCACAATGAAAGGACAAGAGGCAATGGACACAAGTTGGAACAGGGGAAATTCTGACTTGATATTAGCAAAAGCTGTGTAGTAAGGGGGGAAAAGGATGTGTATCAGGAGGCATTAGGTAGTGTGTTTTCAGTCTCCCTATCATCTGTTTAAAAAGAAACCCCGAAGAAATCTGTACCAGCCACATGTTTTTGGTTTTGTTTTTTTTTTAAAGAAAGGCAAGTTTTTTATTGTGGCCATGGATTCTGGTTTTAGGAGTATTTATTGAAACTAGTTAGGAATTTATTCTCTTCAGTGTTATATAGGAATCTCAACTATATTTAAAATTATTCCTGAAAATGAAGCAGCCATAAGCAGGATCTGAAATTCTTAGTAATAATCTAAATAACATTTCAGTCTTATTTTCAGTTAAAATTACTTCCTGACACACATTCTAGATATAGATGTTTTCTGATTCTACTTAACATGACACTCAGGAAACCTATTTCTAAAATTCAATTTTGAGTGGAAAACAAATATGTATTAATGCCATTTGATCACAACACAAAACCAAAAAGAATGAACGCAGTTTAGGACAGTTTTCAGGTAGATGGTTACACAACACCTCAAAATCAGCATATACTTGTGTATTTCTTGATGCCTACCAGTAAGAATTTATTGCAAAGTTTAGAAGTGAAGTTTGTGCAACGTTTGACTGAAAAAAGGCCCAGCTGAAAAGGATCCGGGGGTGCTGGTGGACAGCCAGCTGAACATGAGCCAGCGTGTGCCCAGGTGGTCAAGAAGGCCAATGACATCCTGCCCTGTATCAGAAATAGTGTGGGAAGCAGGACTAAGGAAGTGATTCTTCCCCTGTACTGGGCACTAGTGAGACCACACCTTGAGTACTGTGTCCAGTTCTGGGCCCCTCACTTCAAGAAGGACATTGAGGTGCTGGAACGAGTCTAGAGAAGGGCAACAAAAACCAGTGAAGGGTCTAGAGAGTAAGTCATATGAGAAACAGCTGAGGGAGCTGGGGTTGTTTAGTCTGGAGAAGAGGAGGCTGAAGGGAGACCTTATTGCTCTCTACAACTACCTGAAAGGAGGTTGTAGCAAGGTGGGGATTGGCCTTTTCTCCCAAGTAACAAGGGGTAGGATAAGAGGAAATGTCCTTAAGTTGCGCCAGGGGAGGTTAAGATTGCATAACTACTGTTATAATTTCAAATATATGCCTGTAGAAAATCTGTTGAACATCTCATTCCTAATTACTGGCAGAGACAGAACAATACCTATACAATAGCTATGCAAAACTTGAAGCCATATGATAAATGCTTATTTAATTTGGATCACATCTTTCATTTTATTGTGGCACTAAGCGGTGTTGGGAAATATAATAAAAAGATCAGAAATTACCAACAACATAATACAACAGCTGAGATATTAGCATCCTTTCAGGTAGTTGTAGAGAACGATAAGGTCTCCCCTGAGCCTCCCCTTCTCCAGACTAAACAACGCAAGCTCCCTCAGTTGCTCCTCATATGACTTATTCTCCAGACATTTCACCATCTTCGGTGCCCTTCTCTGGGCACACTCTAAGACCTTGATGTCCTTCCTGTATTGAGGGGCCCAAAACTGAACACAGTATTCGTGGTGTGGCGTCACCAGTGCCAAAGAACAGGGAGATGATCACTGCCCTAGTCCTGCTGGCCACACTATTTCTGATACATATCTTCCACTTCTCGTACTGGTAGTTAGTTAATATGAACAGGAGCTTAAACAGGGAAGGCATTTATTGGAAAAATAAATTTTGTATAGAAGAAATCTGGTGGTACTTGGAAGCAGATACCAAGGAGGGATAGGACCGTTGGACTGACTGAATAGAGGATAGAAATATGAGAGATTTGAGTTCTGATAAATACATACCTTAGGTGAAAGTGGAAAAATAAGAAAGGGAGAACAGGATCAAAATCTTCAGAAAAGGGGTAGGTGAAGGAGGGTATGAGAAATGTTAATTCTATGTAATATAGAGGGATTATTATCAAATATAGCAATTCTTTGTTTTTGACTAAAATGTTACAAAATAATTTTTTTATGACGTTTCCTCCTTCAAAACTGTGGTTTTTAAACCTTTCTCTTGCTTTTCCTTTCTTTTTCTGTTTTTCCTTTTTTGAAATTGTCATGATGTACAGTAGTGTATTTTGTATGGTTCTCTCTAGTGTTTCTCACTTTTAATTTGAAAGGAAAGTCCAGAAATTAGGGTGTTAATCTGGAGACCTATGCTAAATTCCCTGCTGTGTTACAGATTATGTTTGTGGTCTGGTCTGGAGCAAATTATTTGGGGTCAGATAATCAAAGATAATCAGGGACCTAATTCCTCTTAGCTACTCTTTGGTTGCAATTTTTAAGTATATGAAAGTATGCAGGGTTTTTTTTACTTTGTTAACACCCTTTATATGATTTCGTATTTGGTTCATTCTCTGGTATATACATTAGTCAAATTAAAAGGAAAATAACTGGGATTTCTATGCTTTTTGTCAAATTGTCTCTCCTGTCTCCAACACTTGCAGGGGAAAAAAGGGTTTGAGTTTCATTGGGAATATCACATTTGAAGAAAATAGTTTGTTCATACTAAATTGATCATGTTCTAGTAAAAAATAAAGGAAAGGATACTGTCACATGAAAGGGGGTTTTTCCTCGAACCCTATATGTTTGATCAGTCTGTCAACGCCCCAAGAAAGACGAGACCCTTGCATCTGACCAGCCTGTCAGTGTCCTGTTATGGGGACTCCACTAAACAGTGCACTGTATCGGAGGACATGCATCAACAGCAAATTGGGGTCAATTCCTTTATTTCAGTTTGCAAGGAGAGACCCCCTTCTGTATCTACCCACTCATAGTCGGTATATTATCGGTTTTGTTCAAGTATGTTATCTACTGCCAGCTGCTTCTAATGCCCTTGAGAAGGACTCGCACTAAACAGTTCATGGAATAACACACTTTATTAACAGACACACTGATAATAGAAAATTGTGACAGATTAAAGTTCAGAGATTGCCATTGATAGTATATTGACTACAAAAACAAATTTGAAGCAATATACAGAAAAGCTCTAATCCCTAACAAAAGATGGGCTCGAGATAATCATTCAGCCCACACAGAGTACAATTCATACCCAATAGGCGTCCTTAGGTGGAAGAAGACAGGTTCAGCCCATCGACTGATCCCTGCAGTTATGATGGAGTCTTCTCTAAATTCTCCCCATTCTTACCTTACTTTTATACTATTTCTTTG
>VWZT01005629.1:0-13204 GCA_013397055.1 Pachycephala philippinensis | reverse complement strand
CATTCAGGTAAACACTAAAAGAACCAAACACATAAAAACCCGTCTTTTATTAATTAAATAACTCATTCCTTTCTACAGACCACACTCGTGTCGCTGAATTCTTCTTTGCAGTGTTCATGCGTGGGCAATCACTCCGCACACAGGCTGGAGCTGCAAAGCCGTTTATTGCGCATTCCCTAAATCCCCACCCACAGCAGGAGAGAACATCATGGAAACAGGAAAGATGCTCACCACAGTGTCCCCCAGCCCCTGGGGCAGTGCACAGACAGTGCCTGTTATGGGAACAGGTGAACAATGCCCTAGAAGGTCACCCACCACAATCATCCCCTCTCACAGCTCCAGCCTTGTCCACAAACCACGATCCTCTCTCCGCCATCCTCGGTGACCTGGATCCAGTCCCAGGGTCCCCTCCGGGCCCAGGAAAGAGTTTCTCTCTCCCCCCTTCAAAGCTTATCTCTCTATCACCACATCGTGCAACCCAACACTTCTTTGCCCTACGACAGCGACACGAACTGACCGAAACTCCTCCAAAAAACATTAACAAACGACTTAAAAAGCGGAATAACTCACGCGTCCTACCTGTGACGAGGAAGCTGCAGCGGCCGGCGCCCGCCTCGTTGATGATGTTGCAGTTGTAGACGCCGTAGGAGTCGCGGGAGAGGCTGCTGACGGTGAACTCGGCCGAGTCCTGCAGGTCGAAGTGGCCGACGCGCAGCAGCTTGCCGCCCAGGCGCCACTCGTAGCTCAGCACCCGCGTGGGGTAGGCGCGCAGCACGCGGCAGCTCATGGTCACGCTGCGGCCCTGGCCCTGCCGCAGCTCCAGGAACGCCGGCTCCACCGCCGGCGGGTCTGCGGGGACACGCGGCAGGGGGTTAGAGCGGCGAAACCGGGCCTAAGGGTGAGCTTAAGCGAGGGTCGTGTGTAGGGCTTGGCCTAGAGACAGGATTAACCCAGGGTCTGCTTTGGGAGATGTCTTAGGCAAGACTAATGCGTGTTGACTAACGCAGGTTCTTGTTTAGGACCAGCCCTAAGTGACAGAACTAACCCAGGTTCTGCTTTGGGAGATGTCTTAGGCAAGACTAATGCGTGTTGACTAATGCAGGTTCTTGTTTAGGACCAGCCCTAAGTGACAGAACTAACCCAGGTTCTGCTTTGGGAGATGTCTTAGGCAAGACTAATGCGTGTTGACTAACGCAGGTTCTTGTTTAGGACCTGTGCAAGAGAGAGGACTAACCCAGGTTCTTGTTTGAGACCTGTTCTAGGAGACAAGACTAATCCAGACTAATCTTGTTTAGGACCAGTCCTAAGAGACAGGACCAACCTAGGTTCTTGTTTAGGACGCGTCATAGGAGACAGGACTAACACAGTGTCTTATTTAGGACCTGTCCTAGAGACAGGACTAGCCCAGGTTCTTGTTTGGGACCCATCCTAAGAGACAGAACTAACTCAGGTTCTTGTTTAGGACCCATCCTAGGAGACAGGATTAACCCAGGTTCTTCTTTAGGACCTGTCTTAGACAAGACTAATGCATGTTGACTAATGCAGATTCTTGTTTAGGACCTCTCCTAGAGACAGAACTAACCCAGGTTCTGCTTTGGGACCAGTCCTAGGAGACAAGACTAATCCAGGTTCTTGTTTAGGACCTGTCCTAGAGGCAGGATTAACGCAGGTTCTTGTTTAGGACCAGTCCTAGATATAGCACTAATCCAGGTTCTTGTTTAGGAACCCTCCTAAGAGACAGAACTAACCCAGGTTCTTGTTTAGGACCTGGCCTAGAGACAGGACTAAGCCAGGTTCTTGTTTAGGACCCATCCTAGGAGACAGGACTAACACAGGGTCTTCAGAGAGTCCACTCCAGCTCCTTTTCCATTCTCCTTTCTACTTCCCTTCCCTTCCCTTCNTCCATTCTGCAGCCTTTTTGCCATGGATAAGATCCCCCAATTTTCCATCCTCAGGAAATTCCATCACGGTCTGACTGTTTTGTAGCCCCAGGCACGGAATAAAAAATACAAAAGAAGATAAATTTGTAAGAAATTCCATGATTTTCTCTCCATCCTGATTTTTCCCCTTTCAACACAGCCCTGTAGTGTTTCCATCTGCAATTTCTCCACCTTTTCCTCCTTCCCTAATTTTCCCAAGGCAGCAGCTTTGCAGGGAACTGCTGGCTTAAAGACAGGAATTATCCCTGGGAAAGAAAATATTCCAGATCTCCGCTGTTTTCCCAGGGAGATCTGTGCAGCTGCCTCTCCCAAATCTCCTGTTTTCCTCTCACCACCCTGTCCTAAATTATTTGTACTTCCCAAAAAATTCCTAGCTCCTCATCTACAACGGATAGCAGAGGAATCACCAATCAAATTTACTAATATTTGCTATTTTCCAGGTGTTTTTCCACCTTGAGTTGAAAGTTCTCCATTTTATTTTTCCCCATTCCAGCCAGGATAATTCCATATCCATGCCCTCTCCAGCCCTTCCAGCCACCAAAATACACCTTCAAATCCAAGGAAAATTCTTTCTAAACTTGGAGCCAGGCACAGAATAATCTCTAAAACAGCAAGAAAAAGATGCTCGAGCAGCATCTCCCGAGGACGCTCCTGATCCAACATCCTGATCCTAAATCCCCGACGAAGAGCAGAGAGAATTTTGGGGCAGGAATATTCCGGAAGCCCCGTGTTCGAGGTGTTAAAAAGCCTTTAAGGGATGATCTTTCTATCGTTTTCTCCCCTCGCTCATAAATCCCTGGAATGTTTGAACACCCAACTCTCATCTCTGGCTTGGAATAACGTTCCCTCCTTTGTTTTCCTTGTAATGCTCCAAATCCAGGGAACAATTTCACCTCCTCCGTTTAACGATTTTACCCGAAATTTGTATTCAGGCCCTTCTCTCCTCTCCCCCTGCTTTATTTACTTACAAGCTACTTTAGCCTTATAAATAGCTTTTAAATGAAACTTTCCCCTGCCTTTGAGGTCGAAAGAGTCTTTAAAGCCCACAATTCCCATCTATCCAGGGGCTGATGATCCCCAGTGACAGGGAGAGAAAATTAACTCGGGCTGCTCATTCCCGAGTCCCACTTTTGCAGGTAATAACTTTAATGGGAAAGGGGAGGGCTGATAAAACCCCCAACCAGAGTTAAGAGCTCGTTTTTCCGTCGGGTTTTTCCGTTGTTTTTATGGGGTTGTGACTTCCCAGATGCTCGGAAGAAAAGCCGGAGTTGTTTGTGACTTCTCTGCGTCGGACTCATTTGCATCGGCTCTTCCCCAAGGCTTTGGCAATTTGATTTAATTTACTTTTTCCCTCCTCGTTCCTTTCATAATTCCACTATTAGTTTTGGAAAAATATCCGGCGAAGCTGCCAAGGGAGCAGGGTTCATTCTCTTCCACGATTATCTTTGGGAAGCAAACGGGGCTGGAGTTAAAACAAGCTCCCTATTAATGTTTAATGAAGTTTTTTAGCCTAAGCACATTCAGGTTTTAAGGATTAGAAAACGGGAAAAAGGAAAGTTCTGGAGCTATCCGGAGGAATGACAGCGAGGTGCTGGTTTGGTTTGAACCCGACGGCTGCTCCTCGTGGTGAGGATCAAATCCTGGGTTTTATCGTGGGATTTGTTAAGGAGAAGATTCCGGGAATTTGTTTCCTCCGCGTGGCCCCGAGCAGAGGCTTCACCTGCTGCTTTGGCCTCTCCGCTTTGCATTCTAAGCTGAGCAAATAATGAATTCTCTCTCCCAGAAACGGGAATAACAAATAAATAATCATAAAAAATAATCATGATGGCTCTGCTCGGTTTCCATCGGGTTTGTGGCCGCTGTTGGATTCACACCACAAAGAGGTTATCCAACAAAAACCTGGGATGGAGAAGGAATAACCAATTTCATTGGTCCTGGGGTAGGATTGGCACCCCAGAAAACCAGAGGAGGAAGTGATAAATGAGGTTGGATAACAGAATTTAGCAGGGTGTTATCACACCCTCACCACCTTGGAATCACGGAATCATTAAGCTGGAAAACACTTGGAAAAAACTCCAAGATCACCAACTTGACCAAGTCCCCCCATGCCCAATAAACCTCATCCAAAGTGACATTTTTCCTCCTTTTTCCAAAATTTCCAGGGATGGCAACTCCACCACTTCCCAGGACATCCTATTCCAATGTTTAACCACTCTTCCAGTGAAGAAACTCTTCCCAAAATTCCCACCTTGAGCAACTTGAGGCCATTTCCCCTTGTCTTGGGATTGGCTCTGGATGGGGACAGGGCTGCACCGTGTCCCTGGGGATGATCCAGGATATTCCCAGGGCAGGTGGGAAGTGGGAATCTCCCCTTCCCCAATGTGGGAAGATGTTTAAGATGCCACCAAATCCAAGATGATTTTAGCCAGAGCCATTTCCAAGATGGGATAGAAACATCCCATAAATGATTTTATTCCCTCAGGGATGTGCAATGCAAAGGCAGAGCCATTCCAGCTTCCACATCATTCCAGCTTCTTCCCTTTCCTCATATTTTTTGAAGTTATTGAGGGTGTGTTTGCCTGTGAGGGAAAATTCCTTCCTGGGATTTGTCTCCTGCCTGAGAAGGAGGAGACTCCAATGAAGATTTGGACCAGGAATTTTTGGGGCTTTTTGTTCTCTGTCTCTGCCTTTGCCTCTGATCCATCATTCCCAAGCTCTGAACATCACCCTCAGGAAAACTGGGTGGAATTCCTTCAACTTCCAGCCCTGCATCTCCCAGGAAACATCCAGAAATGTTTCATAGGTTATAAAGCAGGTATTTTATAGGATGTGGTTGGAAATGAGAGTTGTGTGTTTTATAACAAAAACCCCGATGATTCATTAATATATTGAATATTTCTGTGGGAATAGACCAGAACTGGATGTACAGGAAGGACTGGGAGCTGCTGGAGCGAGTCCAGAGGCACCGGGATGATCCAAGGGATGGAGCAGCTCTGCTGGGAGAGCTGGGAATGTTCAGCCTGGAAAAGAGACCAGGAGTGACCTCATTGTGACCTTCCAGGACCTGANGGATGGAGGGACAGGACACAGGGAATGGCTTCCCACTGCCAGAGGGCAGGGATGGATGGGATATTGGGAATTGGGAATTCCTGGCTGGGAGGGTGGGGAGGGGCTGGGCTGGAATTGCCAGAGCAGCTGTGGCTGCCCCTGGATCCCTGGAAGTGCCCAAGGCCAGGCTGGACACTGGGGCTGGGAGCAGCCTGGGATAATAGGAAGTGTCCCTACCCATGGAAAAGGTGGAATGGGATGGGATTTAAGGTCCCTTCCCACCCAAACCATTCCATGATTCCATGGAACACCCAGCGATGGCCAGAGATAACTGTAGGGAAAGGACCCATGGAAGCTGTTGGCAGCAGATTTAAGGCAAATATTGGGAATTTTTCCTTTGGACAACTCATGGCCATTTTTTATTCCAAAGGGAAAATCAGAGCCGGAATCTGCTGGAGAAGCAGCGCTGGGAATTCAGCCTCCAGCAGATCCCAGGATGCTGGATCCTGCTGGGAATGATGGCTCAGTTCAGCTGCACCTCAGGGCTCGTTGTGATGCTGGCAAAGCCTTTCCCAATTCCCACCCCTCCGGAGTCATTATTCCCGAGGCTCTCCAGCCTCCAGCTGCTCCTCCCGGGCACCTCCAGCTATGCCAGGGATTATTTCCACATGGAATTCAAAACTCCAATGAAATGGAACTTTGAAGCTCTCCAGGTCCTGACTTTTAATGCAGTAAAAAACAAAACAGAATCATAATAAAATAAAAAAATAACTCCAATCAGCCCCCTGTGAAAGCACCCAGGGAAGGGCTGGAGAGCATTCCCTGCTCCAACAGGGCTCCATTCCAAGGGATTTGTGTCAATACCCAACTGGGAGCATGGAAGTGCTCCAATCCCAGCCCTGCTGGAACCCAACTGCCCCCTGGAAAAATTTGGGAGCTCCACAGGCAGCATCCCCCTGCCAACCCTGCTCCGTGGGGATTCTCCCAGGATGAATCCATCAAAACCCCAGAATCCTTGGGAGGACCCCTCTGGGAACTGCAGGGAATAAAGGAGTCATTCCTCTCTTGGTATCCTACAAAACCACCCTCCAACACGGGAATGTGGGAGCTCATCCCAAATCCAGACAGGTGAATTATTCAGTATTTACAACTCCTAAGTGATTTCCAGCTGTTATCCCTTTTTTTACTCCATGGGAATGTCTCCCAACAACTTCCAGAGGCAGACGGATATGGGAAAACCTCAATCCCAGAGTGCCTGGATCTTTTTAATGGTTTAAATCCATAATTTTTTCAGAGAAATAAAAATGAAACGTGCACATATTTTAAAAATATCATAATAAGCCCCATAAATGACAAAGAGAATTATGGATCAAAGTTTGAGGTTTGGTGGATTATGGGACAAAATATTCCTTGATTCCCACAGACGCCTGGGGGAAGCAAAAGCAAATTTACTTAAATAAACGGGAAAAAAAAACCCAAAAACCCAAAAAGACTGATTTGGGAATAAAATAAGAGATCCTGATAATGGCAAAGAGTCAGGCAAAAAAGAATCCCGAAAAGATCATTTTGAGGCAAAGGGAATCTTCCCACAGTGTTGGACTTACACTCAGTTATTTAATGAAAATTCCAAGAATGCCTCATCCCTGGATCCCTGGAAGTGTCCAAGGCCAGGTTGGATGGGGCCTGGAGCAGCCTGGGATAGGGGAAGGTGTCCCTGCCCATGGAAAGGGATGGAAACATGATCCTCATGGTCCCATCCAACCCAAACCATTCTGGAATTCTGTGATTCCACAAATCTGAGCAGATTGTAAAAAACACACTTCCAAATCCATCTATTCCTGGATTCCTACACCCACTGGAGCCACACTTCCAGGATTTTTGGGTGTGGAGGTGGCTGGATGGAGCCTGGAGCCCAGGACACGGAGAAGCCCAGGCAAGATGGGATTTGGGAGCTTTGGGAAGATCCAGCACACTGGGATTGTGATCCCTGTGAAATGACAACAGCAATTTTCCAGCCAAAGCTTGGAATACGGATATTCCACCTTGGATAATGGATTTATTTCAGTGAAATCAAACCACGACGGCCAAAAATTGAAAAAAAACCATTTGCACATCTGGGAGTAAATTAAAATAGAACTGCAAATCCGTCCTGGAACTGTGCATTCCAAACCCTGCCTTGCACGGATATCTCCATGGCACAACAAGGAAAATCCCTGTTTCATGGAATCCTGGAATGGTTTGGGTTGGAAAGGATCTTAAATCCCATTCCCATGGGCAGCGTCACCTCCCACTGTCCCAGGCTGCTCCCAGCCCCAGTGTCCAGCCTGGCCTTGGACACTGCCAGGGATCCAGGGGCAGCCACAGCTGCTCTGGGAATTCCATCCCAGCCCCTCCCCACCCTCCCAGCCAGGAATTCCTTCCCAATATCCCATCCATCCCTGCCCTCTGGCAGTGGGAAGCCATTCCCTGTGTCCTGTGCCTCCATCCCTTGTCAGAACTCTAAAGTTCCTAATTTTTTCAGCTCATCCCTAGCAAGGTCCGAACTTTAAGCCAAATGGATTTTGATGGTAGATTTCTGTGTAAAATTATTATTAATTCAATTTTCTTTCGCATTCCGTGTCAGCGCCTCCTTTGCAGAAGGATTTACAACGGAAAATCCCAGTCCCCACTCTCAGGAATTTTCTAACTTGGATTTCGTGCTTCAAGTCACCTCCACTGCCTGCAGAATTTGCTGGGATTTTCCAGGCTGGTGCCCCTATCCTGGTTTGGCTCCTTGACCGGGCATTAAATTCCCTGGAAATCCTGAACCAGGGGACTCCCAGCTCCCTGAGCTCCGATATTTGTGCTCGGGCACGTGCGACGTTTCCAAGGGAAAAATATTCAAATGAGTAAACAAACGGATAAAAAAATAACTTTGGGGCAAAGCTGCACCACGAATTTCCCTCCGTATCTGCAAATCAGGATTTGCTTTATTTCCTGAGCCGGGGCCAGAACGGGCTGGGGGAATAATGAGGAGCTTCCTTAAAAAGCCGTGAAATGGGAATAGTCCGTGGGTTTTCAAAGGTGTCTGAGCATCTTTTATGGGCTCTGCTGCTGCTGTTCCTTGGATTTTATGGAATTAAAGCTGTCCTGGCTGGAATATAAATCAATGAACAGCAGGGAACAGCGCTTTAATCCTACAGAGCTCACGAGGGGAGCCCTGGGTTGTTCCTCCCTCTCCTTGGGCAGCTCCTGGCTCCCAAATTTGTCTCTTCCATCCCCAGGATTGAGGAATGGCTCTGGAGGAGCAGGGATCCACTGGTGACCTGGGAAAAAAAACCCCTCTGCACTCATTTTAAAACATTTTCCAGATCAAAAAAATATGGGAGCAGGTTGGGAATGCTGGGAATGTTCCCCTGGAAAAGGGAAGGATCCAGGGAGAGCTCAGAGCCCCTTGCAGGGCCTAAAGGGGCTCCAGGAGAGCTGGAGAGGGACTGGGGACAAGGGATGGAGGGACAGGACACAGGGAATGGCTTCCCACTGCCAGAGGGCAGGGATGGATGGGATATTGGGAATTAGGAATTCCTGGCTGGGAGGGTGGGGAGGGGCTGGGCTGGAATTCCCAGAGCAGCTGTGGCTGCCCCTGGATCCCTGGCAGTGCCCAAGGCCAGGCTGGACACTGGGGCTGGGAGCAGCCTGGGATAGTTGGAGGTGTCCCTGCCATGGAAAGGGGGTGGAATGGGATGGGATTTAAGGTCCCTTCCACCCCAATCCATTCTGGGATTCCATGATTTGAACCAACTTTCCTCCCGTGGGGATCCAGCCAGGGGTGCAACATCTCAGCTTATTCCTGGACCGACTGACACCAATTCCCTTGGGATATTTAGCAGGAATGTCATTTTTTTAATCGTTCCTACAACAAACATTCCATCATTTTTGTTGGCACTGAACTCTACTGAAGAGGAACAGAGCAGGGAAGAGGATGGAGATGGGTTTGGGTTGGAAGGGACTTTAGGGAACATTCCATTCCATCCCATGCTATTCCCAATCCATCCATCCCAACCTCCCACTGTCCCAGGCTGCTCCCAGCCCCAGTGTCCAGCCTGGCCTTGGGCACTGCCAGGGATCCAGGGGCAGCCACAGCTGCTCTGGGAATTCCATCCCAGCCCCTCCCAGAGTCCTACAAGGACACTCAAATACCGGGGGAGGGAGGACAAAACAGGGAAGAAAGGTGGGAAATGCACACGGGAAATTACAGATAAGACTCCTATCAGCACAAGGAAAGTGCTGGATTCTCTTCCTGAGAATTCCTTCTCTTCCCTCAGGCTCAGTTACTGACAGGTGACACCAATTCTGTCGGTGACACACAACCCCATTAATGATTTAATGGGGATTTTAAACACCCTGCTCGCTCCTGAAACCTCTCCCCGAGCTCCCTGCTCTGAGTTTTTGACTTTTCCAGAGGAAAAAACAAGGGAGCTGCAGCCCTTGGAGCAGCCTCGTGATTCCAGAGAGAATCCCAGAATAGTTTGGGTTGGAAAAGCCCTCTGGGATCATCGAGTCCAACCATTCCCCAATCCCAGAAGAGTTTAGGTTGGAAAAGCCCTCAAAGGTCATCGAGTCCAACCATTCCCCAATCCCAGAAGAGTTTAGGTTGGAAAAGCCCTCTGGGATCATCGAGTCCAACCATTCCCAGCACTCCAAGGCCACCACTGCCCCGTGTCCCCAAATGCCACATCCAGATGGATTTAAATCCCTCCAGGGATGGGGATTCCACCACTTCCCTGGGCTGGACCATCTTTTCCATGGAGAAATTCTCCCAAATATCCAACCTGAACTTCTCCTGGTGCAACTTGAGGCCGTTCCCTCTTATCCCATCCCTGGTTTCCTGGGATAAGAGCCCGATCCCTCCTGGCTGTCCCCTCCTGTAGATGCCACCCAGCCCTGGCACAGCTCAGCCAGCCCAGGTGACCTTCACCCCCATCCTTGAGGTCACCACACCCCAGCCATGGTCCCAAAAAAGGATGGAAAAGGACATTACAGCCTCAAGTGCCAAATAAACCCAGGATAAACATGGGAAAACCAGGCAGGGAGAGGAGCAGAGCCCATCTGGAAACACCTGGGGCACAATGGCTTGAAATAAAAAGCGTTTTTTACTCGCACAGGGGAGGCAAAGAGATGTGAGGAGAGCAGAAAATACAGAAATGGGCACATAAAACAAATGTATGGACTTAAAAAAGCACCAAAACCCCAATTTTTACTGCTCCTCTGGACAGTGTTTGCAACAAATTTTATCTGCCTTGAAACAGAGATCAGTTCTCACCTCTGTATTTTATTTCTCCGTTGGACAAGGTCGCTTCAGAACCAAATGGGGTTTGCTTTTGTTGATCAGAGCAGAGAATTACCAATAAACCCCCAGATTTCTTTCTTTCTCTGTCCTTGGGAGGTTTGGGGCCTGTTTTATGTGCAAAAGTCGTGGCTTTAAGTTAAATTATGCATTTAGCTTTGGGCCAGGTGAGGCTTTCATCTCCTTTAGAGCTTGGGACTCAGAACAAACCTCGGAAGCTGAAATTCACTGAAATGCCCCAATTTTTAAGCAGCCGAGGTCAGGGCTTGAAAATTTGGGGTCAGGGATTGAAACCCTGGAGATGGCTCAGCCTGGGATCCATGGAAAATGAGCGGGAATCAGCTCAGAGACAGAGGGCACATTGTCCCCAAGTTACAAAAAAACCCAACTTTGGGCAGGTTTAAAGAAAATAGAAAAAGAAAATTAAGTCCAGAAAAGGTCAGAGCAGCGGGAGAGGGGCAGAATGGGAATTTATTGGAGCAAATTCTCAGCCCAGACAGACATTTCTCCCCTGGACAATTCCCTGTGTCTCCTGAGAAGGAAAAGCAGGACAAGGTGTCCTCAGCTGAGGCAGAATGACCACTTTGGGGTGAATTTACCCTGTTTTGGTTGTCCTGCGTTTATCAAACCCTAAATGGTGGGAGAGAAATGGGAAGAGGTGGAGAAATGAGGGGTTTGGTCCCTACAGCTCATGGGAGAGAGGCTGGAATCTGCTCCCATCCCAGAGCTGAGTTTGGACACTCGGAAAGCATCAGCAGAAAAGATCCTCCAGCTCTCTCAGCATTTTGTGAGAGCCCTGTCTTTCCCATGGAATTATTTAAAACAATGTTACAATTTTGTAAACTCCTACACCTGCGAGTTGTTTGCCAAGGATTGTTATGGTTTTAGCTAGAAAATATTTAGAAACGGCTGGTTCAGAATTTGGCCAATCACCCCAAGGAGTGGATGGCCAGAGGACCAATTGTCTTATGCCACTTAATGCACTTCTTACGAACTAACATCTAAAAAGATCTTACTTTTATTATTAAAGCTCTCTCTATATTCTCGAGCCTGAACTCCAGGTCTTTTTTCTACCCGTCCTCAGTCCAACAGCAACATCTGAGCACTGGGGAACTGCAGCAGCACAGCTTGGGACAAGTGGAATGAAAAACATTCCTGAGTGGGAACAAAATCCTGGAGAATTTGCCATGGGACACCCTGGACACTCTCAGTGAAGCACTTCAGAATTTGTGGGAATCGGAGGAGTAGAAACCCCCACAAACACTGATGAGTTTAATTTACAGCCCTGGAAAGAGCTGGGTTAATGTAATAATAAAGGTACACAGNAAGAATTTAGATGTTATAATAGAAGTATCTGTGTGTAGTGAGCTAACAAGTTATTGGCCAAGGAACAGACACAGTGCAGTAAAAAGCACCAAAGGTGATAGGTTATAAAATCCAAACAAAGTTTGGTGTTAATTGTCTATTGGACTGAAAAGTTATAAATTGCCATGGAACTCTGAAACTCGTGACTTTCTTCGGTTCTGGCTCCTCGCTGTTAAACCTGTAACTGCTGAGACTGAGCCTCGTGTGATTTTTTAAGTGATCAGTCACAAATAACAGAGTTGGTCCCGTCTCTTGGATCAGGCTCTGATAAGAAGTACCATGGCTGGACAAACCTTTCCATGAAGGAATTTTCCAAATCTCCACCCTGAGCCTCCCCTGCCCCAGCCTGAGGCCGTTCCCTCTCCTCCTGTCCCTGTTCCCTGGGAGCAGAGCCCGACCCCCCCGGCTGCCCCCTCCTGTCAGGGAGTTGTGCAGAGCCACAAGGTCCCCCCTGAGCCTCCTTTGCTCCAGCCTGAGCCCCTTTCCCAGCTCCCTCAGGAATTCTCCAGCCCCTTCCCAGCTCCGTTCCCTTCCCTGGACATGCTCCAGCCCCTCAGAGTCTTTCTTGTCATGAGGAACCCAAAACCGACCCCAGTTTTTGAGGTGTGACCTCCCCAGTGCCCAGCACAGAGGGACAATCCCTGCCCTGCTCCTTCTGCCACCTATTCCCGATCCAATCCAGGTGCCACTGGACTTTTTGGCCACCTCTGGCTCCAACAGCAGCCCCAGGAGAGGCTGCACCCGAGGGCTGAAAAGAGCCAAAGGTGACCCAGAGAGGGACTGAGGGTGACAAGGCCGAACCCCAGAGCTCCATTCACCAGCAGGGCACAAAGGAAGCTGCCTCAAAAACACTAAATTCATCTATTTTAATAAAATAAGAGGTTGCTGGAGAAGGAATCACAACCCTCCTAACGTCCTCAGTGAGAGGGAGATTGAAGAATGAGCTCGGCTTTATTATCCACGGGAGGAGAAGGTGGCAGAGTGGGGCTCACACCATTCCCTAGGAGCAGATGCAGTTGGAAAACACCTCTATTCCATGAAAAATGAGCTGGAGAGGAAGCAAAAGGATGCTGTGCTGCTGGTTGCTGTGCTTTAAATCGTATTTTTCATCCCTCCCAGACAGGTTTTACTGCTCTATCCTGAGCCTCTCTTAGCTCCGTGCAAGGGGTGATGGATCCAGACTAAAAAAAAGGTTTATTTAGGTGGGAAATTGGGAAGGAATTCCTGGCTGGGAGGGTGAGGAGGCCCTAGAACAGGGAATTTGTGGCTGTTCCATCCCTGGAAGTGTCCAAGGCCAGGTTGGACAGGGCTTGGAGCAGCCTGGGATGGTGGAAGGGGTGAAATGGGATGGGATTTAAGGTCCCTCCACCCAACCCCAAAGCTCAGCCCCGTGTGTGGCCACGGGGAAAGGAGGAATTACAGCTCCTAAAATAAAACCACCCCATGACACTCCACATTTCAGATGTGCTGCACGTCAATATCCAGAATTAAAGCACAGCCTTGCTCTGAAATAAAACTGCCCAGA